>JAWZYV010007798.1:0-21364 GCA_038373885.1 Cheiracanthium punctorium
TTCTGCGGTCCCAGCCAGGGACATAAGAAATCAATAACAAGTCTGATTCAATTAATTTATGAGAATAACAACAACAACAAAAAAAAAAACCACAAAATATTTTCGACTTAAAAGTAAGTTTCTCAAGTAGAAAAGCGTTGCTTATCGTAAGAATTTACACTTTTTGTCAAATTTCGACTATAAATTATTTTGAGAGAATGTAGTAGTAAAAGGGAGAAAGTAATACTTGTGAATGTAAGCATTTTCATGTTCTTCGCATTGATAAAAAATAGTCTAATTCATTTAAGGGTCGTAACCAAGGGGCTTGGTATGGCTCAGAATTTGTTTCGGGGGCTGACTAAATATAAGTATTAGTAGTCGGAGGAACGGAGTAGAAACATGTGTTTTTTTATTGGTTTATTTATTTTTTCCAACTTGTATATCTTTTTCTAGAGTATTTTCTCCAAAAATATGCTAAATTTTAAAAATATTTACCATTCATTACACTAATATATATATATTTTTTGAGAGTTACTGGAAAATTCAAGTTTAAGAAACGGGGCGGTAGCAGTTTTGCATTTTTACCCCCAGCCACTTTTGAAATTAAACTGTAACAAAATGAAGAACGGCAGTTTCATGTTTTTTCCAAACTTTGTAATTCCACTATATTTTCCTATTTATCAGTAAATTTATAAAAATCTTTGAAAATTATTCCGAGCTGGGAAGCTAGGGCCGGGCTCCCCCACGGCTACCTCAACTAAAAGTCTATGGCACTTCTCCCGCTCTAAGCTAATGACGTCACAGCACCAGTGCGGGTTTATCTGGACTTCCACGAAAGAACATTACATGTATACAAAATGCAATATTGCGTCTATTAAGTTTTAATTAAATATACATATTTTGCGTCTATATTTTACTAAGGATCAAATATAAGTGTAAAACAGTATGCTTCAAAGCATAAAAGATGAAATGAATCAGGGAAAAACACAAAATTTTTTGCTGTGATGTCTTTCAATAAATCAACACATCAAGGGTACTTTTATTTCAGTAAACTCATGCTTTCTGACGAAAGACGTAAATCTTATTTTTATTTTTTTTTCAAATGTAATATGGAATTAATATAGTATGAAATTAATAACAATTTTCAAAAGAAAATTTTAACAATATTTTTAAGAATTACAGAAAATAACTTTAATAGTGACATTTAAAATAAATTAAACTGGATTTCTATTCTCCTTCTGCTAAATAATAGAACAGGCTAATGAGTCCCCCAGAACTTAACCATAATCAAAGTATGTGTAGTTCTGTATTATCACAAGATTGTGAGGGTATCACCCTTGCCAAAGGGGCTCATTGTTGCTCAATTTGCTCTAAATTTTTTTACTTTTCTTTCTGAATTTTTTTTCAAATCCTTATTTTTTATTTTAAGGTAATTACTTAACAAAATATTTGAAGATCTGGATAGAGCATCTTTAACCAGCTCAATACTCTTTTTTCCATACACACAAATATCATCACCATTAACAATGTCATCTTTAATTAATTTAAGCTCTGTTAATTTCATAAGCAATAAGTTGTGACCTATTTCAGATTTTAAAAATTTTGCTTCATTTAACGGTGATGTCAACAAATTTAATATTATGAAAGAAAAAGATACAACCTGTGTTAAAAAATCAGATGGATAAGTTAAGCTTCCTCTGTCTAATGCTGTTATAAGTTCTTAGAATGAATCATCTTCTATATCCATAATTTGATTAGTGGTAATGAGTGCAATACAAAAAGAACAAATTAGTTTTCTCTTTATCTTGAAAGATATATATCCAGCTATATACACAATGGCCTTAATAGCATTATCATCGTAATTAATTAAATCGATTGTGTCATTTAATATATCCCCAAAATTATTTAGAATGGCGTTGGTTTCTATATTCTCTTGTTGAACTGAAACCTCTGTATCAATCAATTTTTTTAGGTCAATACTTTCTCCACCAATTTTAATTGTTGAGCACAATCTAAGCTTTTTCTCGGATTCCAAAATTTGTTGATAAGATATGTGATAATTACCTCCCGACATTTGTCTGTATTGGCTAAATCGTTGTTCAAATAAATCACTTTGAAATTTGCCAGGTAATACATACTTGAAAGGACACATATCTGTTTGCAATAAATATTGTATTATTTGTATCATCGCACTTATAGTTTGTAATAAGGCTGTGAATGTTTCTTTTGTGAAACCAGACAACAATTTCATATAAGGCCTCTGCATTAATCGTTGTCACAGGTATAAGTCTTACAACATCTCGATAAGATGATAACAGACTGGATATTAATAATGTATGAACAGACGTAGCTTTCTGACAAATATCTGTTTCTGATCCTCCAGTGACACTTCCTCCTTTGTATGTAAACATTGGATTAATATGAATTTCATCCATTTGTAAAACAACAAGTTTCTCATGTTCTTTTAAGTGTGCTAAATTTATTTGAATATATTCTAACGAGTTTGTACGAATATCATTCATCGATCTTTGATTGATCACTTTTTGTAAATTCCTAAAATGGGGAATATTAATTAAATCATAAACATATATTTGTTTATATGCTGATGAGGACTGCATAAATAATTTCAAACACCATAACAGTGTTCGATTACTGTATCTAAAGGCATTCTTTTTTTGAATAAGTAACTGTAACTGCTCAATTATAAATGTAATTTTTCTCATCTTGTTATCAGAAATTAATTCTTCTTGAACTATATATTTCAGAGTGTCGCACACATTATTAAGGAGATATTTCAGAGTATCGCTGCTCTCAGGAGAATCTGAAATGGTTTTAAGCTCATCTAAGCTGCTGTTTATCTGGGAGAAAGAATTTAAAATGGAAATATTATTTAATGTAGAAAGGCGAACAATCCTGTCATTATTATAAGCAGTAGCAGAAAGTTGTGTATCTATTTTCAATGAAGCTTTTATTCTGGGTATAGGAGTATCGACGATTTGAGAAATTAAAAGATAATTTTCTGAAAATGTAACTTGCCAATTTTGTTCTTCGAACAATTTTATTTTCATTCGCAACATATCTTTTAGCTGATCAAAAGTTTCAAATGTATTTTCTTTAAGAAAAATTTCATGTGCTTTTTTACTTTCATTAATAGCCATATTCAACAAACGCTCTTCTTGGTCGTCTAAATTTTTTCGCTGCTTTGGAGGTTCATGCGATAAATATTTAGGGCAATTTAGGAAAATAATTGGCACTGCTCCTTCCTTTAATTTTGGACGTTCCCTTTTGCATGTCAGAATAGTCCCATCATCTTTTTTGATGCTCTCAATACGAATTATATCATTTGGATCAAATTGTTTTTCACAAACTACGGCACATTTTCCTGGATTATAATATTTCCTGGGAATATTTTTAACCATTTTGCTCTTAAAATGGGGTCTTTTGGAAACGAGAAACACGATACTCTTTCTTTGCTACTCCGATAATTCGACGTGCAGTTAGTAACAACACACATATTAGGCATTTTGAAAATTGAGTCTTATCTCCAAATGGTATCCAAAACTGCACAATTCTTGTAAAAAAATAGCAAAATATAAACGTAAAATAATAATATTTAACGAAAATCAAGACTTTAGCGACCACGTGGATAAAAGCATGGTCCTATCAACTCTAGCACCTATCAGGTACTAACATGTGCGTAAGTCAGCAGGTTCTTCCTTCCCTAGCACTGCTATCGTGACGTCACGAATACCGCGCCAGAGCCCTATTGTCCGAGATAGCCGTGGCTCCCCCCGGTATTCGCCGAATTCTACACCGGTTTTTATTCGTTGTCCCCCCTCCTTGCACCCGCACAAGTGTGACAGATCATGTCAAAGGAGGCATCTTTTTAATGTTTGCAGAAAGGGTACTAAGAGACTATTATTTCCACCTTTGTATTGTCACGAAATGTGTGACCCCCTATCGCTGTCAGATGAATAGGGCTTCCTTCTCGACAAATGACGCCCACTGCTTAATAGCTTTTACACAGATAACTATCCCACGGACTGTCACTCCTAATCCATCATTTTGCCATTGTTGAAGATGCATGTGTAAATACCTGAGTTCGGATTGCCGCTTGTGGTGCAAGAGCAGGGGTTGGGTCAATTCGCCGAATATTCTTTAGCCATTCGTCTACATTGGGGAAGAGCTAATCCCATCGTGCATTGGATATCTGTACGCTTGTTCCGCAGTTGCAGAAATTTCTGAGTCCAGTGTGCATCTCTAGAGCGATAGTCAGCACAAGGTTTTTATTTTGTGAAGTCATTTTAAAGCTATACATTGCGTGTTGACATCAGAGTTATAACTGTGCTTTAAAGTGCTTGTATTATTTCATTTTGTCTCTTCTCTGTCCGTTATACTCCTCCATCGAAAATGCCGTCAAGAATCTTTACCCAAGGTACAGAACAGTGTACTATCGATATTGCCGAAGAACTGTGGAATAAAATGACATCGGTAAATGTTCAGTTTTGTTTGGTTCGTGATCAAGGAAATATTGGTCCGTTTGAAGAATATTTTACCGTTCTGGGTAAACTTTGTAAAGTATGTGTGAAGCCACGGCCCGAGTGCGAGACTTCAAACATTGTAACCATCTATTTTAATCATCGACTGCACCAGGAAATCACGCGAGTAAAATGCGTGTACGCCGACGCTGACTACAATGTGTGGTGGGAAAAGGAAATTTTCAACGTGTCTTCGGTTCGTGACTTCTCTCCAATAACTGTGGTGACTGTTTCTTCGCTTCAAAAACATTTTATCTTCGTCGAAATCGACGCAAAAATTGAGGAAGACGTGTGTGCTGAAATTGAAGAAGACGAACCAGAGAGATAAAAAACTTCAAAAATGTATCATTGTATGTATTTCATTTTTCATGAAAGCAATTTGAGTGTAAATAGTATGTTTTATGTAAATAATAAATAGTTTTACTTTTAGAAATGATAACGTGTACAGTCATTTTCTTTTCTTGTTCTCGTTTATTTTAACAATCATTTTTAGTACATAATAATAATAGATAAGACAAAAATTGTGTATGGATTTTTCCTTTATTTCTAGCAATATTATCATTTTGTATAGTATTAATTGAATAATGCTGAGTTTCATTTGTGATTGAAGTTAAATATTTTTATCGAGAATAATATTCAATGTAGCTAAAACTCCATGCACAGATTCAAGTTGTATACTTAAAAGGAATTTTTAAAAATTGAATAAAAATATTAATGTTGTAAAAAGGGGGGGGGGAGGTTGGCTTACTTTCTGGGAAAAAGTAAATTATTTGAAAGAAAATATAATCTTTTCTGTCAATACTCTGCTGAATATATTTTAATTTTCATTTCTGAGAAGTTCTAAGAAACTGCATTAAAAATATTGATAACGGGAAATTTGTGTGAGATCTCTGAAGAAATAAAGTGAAGAGGCTAAAATTTTTCCTTTATTTTCTTCTTTTTCTAGCAGGATAATTTCTTTTTCTAGCAATCGCAAGCAAAATATTTGCGGTGAGTCATACATCTATTTACTAATTCAGACAATGTCTGTTCTTGAAAAGTAAATTATTCGAAAGGAAATGACTTAAACATATATTATTGTGTTTGTGTTATTTAGCAAAGTAAATAAATAACAGTGATATTTTAAGAAATAGAGAGGTTAGTTAAAATTAGACAATGTCAAGTTAGCATTTTTATTAATTTCGCTTATACTAAAATTTATTATGGGAGAAGTTGAAAAAAAATGGAATGAACATGGAATTATTATTACACATATTTAGAAAATTTAACTTCATTTCTGTATCGGCTGCGAAACACAGTTTTTTTAGTGTATTTTTAGTTGCTCATTCCGAATATGCTTATGGTTTTTCTCTAGGGCCCAAAGATTTCGAGATATTTACTATTTATTAATGTAACTTATTTATTTATTTATTAACGAAACGTTTCTTTATTAGATAATTTTTATTTTTATTAAACATTTTAATGGAACAAATTACATGTCCTCAACTTTTTTTTATCATAATGTTGTTCATTGGGTAACATTCACTGAACAAAATTTGTATATAATATATTTACTGTACTCAGTTGTACTTTTACAATTTAACACATGAGCAATATTGATGGAAATGCAACAGCTTTTTATTTTCCTTTATAAATGTCCTGTGGTGCTTTCCTAATGAGTCTCCGACAGTAGTCGGCCAGCATATTCGGATTCCATCTACCTTGATATCTTTTCTCCATCTTCGCTATGTCTTGGTGAAGCCTCTCCCCGTGTTCACCACTGACGGCGTCTAAATTTACAGGGAAGAAGTCGAACGTTTGCATTCGTAAAAAGGTAGTTAAAGTACCCTTCATAGGCGGGTTAGCATGTAAATTGGATCTCCAAAAACCTTGAATTTTTGGCAGCCTTGCAGATGTACAGAATAAGAGAGTATAAGCTATTCGTTCAGAGTCAAGCAAGTGGACTTTAAGGCGCATTAAATGCGAATTGAAGAGAGAAAATATTCTAATTAAAATGTTGAGTCAAAAACGAAAAACAGAAAATTGTGCTACGTGCATCATTCTATATACATGATGCTCCTACGACAGAGCCTCTCGGAAACTGTTTAACTGACGGTTATGAGAGGCTGAATAGCTTCTATTTAGACAAGAAACAGATGTCCAGGATAAAACATTGAACACGGTAGATGGATGAAATACGTAAGTTCTGTGTTTCGGCCTGTCGCGATGCTGTCGGTCTGAAGTTTCGGTTGGTATTCACCAGATGTGACGTGAAATACGCGTTAGAATCCCCCAAAAAGTCCTTCGCCCAAGGCAATCCTCTTGGCAGATCCCCTCTTGTAGGCTAGTCAGTACACAAATAAACAACCCGTCGACAAGTAACAGCTTTTGAAGTTAATTAAACTGTTCTTGTGTGTTACTTCATATAGCTTTCCGTATCTGGCCATTTAATCAAAATGTTTGGCCAAAAGTTTTAGTAAATGGGAGCACGCATTCTGATATTCAATCTGACTATGCGTGGATTGTTAACAATCATAAGGCAATCCTGAATATGTACCGGTAAGGAACTGATTCATTGTCGTGTGATAAATGCATTTCAGAAAAAATATCCAGGTGAAACAGCACCAAATTCATCAGCGATAACACGTTTAGTGCAAAGGTTGAGTGGCACAGAATCGGGTTGCAGACAGGAAGAGATCGGGTAGACCGTCCATAGCGAATACGAAAGTGGGAGATGTGGAGACAGCTTTACGAAGAAATCTAACGAAAAGCAGCCGAAAACTCGCAGTGCAGCTGGGAATGTCACATACATCAGCATGGAGAACGCAAGGTTGATGTGCCCGAGTTTTGATTGAAACACCCTGTACAAATAAAGAAAGAAAGTAGCATATTGGCAGAAACATAGAAAGCAGAAATTTAACTTCTGTGTAGTGTTAAAAGTTTGCAAATAGGAGGGTTTACTAAGTGTTGAGCAGAAACCGTAAATAGAAGAAATATTTTAATTTCAAAATTAAGTTTTGTTTTTTATTTAAATAAAAAGTACAATGAGCTTTTAAAGTCAACAAGTAATTTATCGCCTTCATCTAAATTTTGTTTGATTCACTGGAGAAATTTTTAGTAGTATACCTCCAGCAAAAATTTCAAAAAATCGAAAAACAGCAATGAAACATAAAGATTTAAATCTTAAAAAATTTGTTTAAGATGACTCGCCAACTAATACGTAACCCCAAGACTCCTGAAAAAGAATCCTCCTTTAAAAAAAAGCATTTTTTAAAAAGTTTAAAATTTATTCAAATTAAAAAAAGGATTCCGACATTTGTTGGTTCAGTTTATTTGTTGTTCAGTTAGTAGAGCCCGATAACGATCTTAAATGAAATGAATTTTTTTTTAATTAGGATACTCTATTTTGTCCATTATATTCCAGAAGTTATTCTTAGCTACCGAACTCCGTACTATTAAAATTATGTCACTGTGAAGAGAAAAACTTCGTTTTCCTCAAAATATAAAGAGAATATAGAATTTACATTTTCAGTTATTTCCTCCACATCAACCTTACCAATGGGTAAAATTTGAATGCAACTATCGATTTTAGTTTAGTAAATACTTGAAAACGTTTATCAAATTCCGAGGTGTTTCATTTTTAATTATATATTATTACTAGCTGTATGCCCCGTTCTTCGCACAGGACTGAATGGATTCTTTTTTTTAATATTACGGTTTATGTAATTACTATTTATCATAATAAATAGATATAGCAAAATTGATAGCGCATAAATATTATCTGTGTTCAACAAATATGCATAAAGAATTTCATGACGACCAGTTGAACGGTGAAGAATATTATTCGGCGCAGCGCCATCAACTGTCGAAGTTTTTGCAAAATGGATAGCATCAAAATATTTTCATGATCAAATATCTATGTGTACCAATTTCATAGCAAACAGTTTAACGGTCAAGATACGCTGCAGCGCCATCTAGTGGCGAATTAAAGTAATAATGCGCTACTGCGCCATTAAAGGGCGAGTTAAGCAAAATGGATAATGCGAAAATATTATCCGTGTTCAAATGTGTATGCATACCAATTTTCAGAGCGGTTAGTTGAACAATCAAGAAGTTGATTGCTGAAGTGCTATCTAGTGGCGAGTTAAAATAATTAAGTGCTCCAGTCAGGAGCAGATTTTCCGAGTTGGGGGCCTTGGGCAAAAGCTTCATTAGGGGAACCGCTTTCGAAAATTTTTTCAAAATTTACAAATTTTTAAACTGAAAGAACAATTTGGGGGTCTGGGCGCTTGCCCCGAATGCCCTCCCGGAAATCAGGACCTGGCTGCAGTACCATCAAGTGGTGAGTACAGCCAAATGAAAAAAAAATATTCTCTCTGCTCAAATGTATATGCATACCAATTTTTAAGGTGATCGAGCGAACGGCTTTGAAGTTGGTGCGCTGCATCGGCATCTAGATGTAAGTCATATCAAAATAGGTAGCGTGAAAGTTTTCTCCGTGCTCAAATATCTGTGTGTACCAATTTCAACGGTTGAACTGTACAGAAGGCGAGTTATAGCTAAACGGATGCGACGAAAATATTCTTTTTGTTCAAACATATATGTTTACTAATTTTCATGGCGATCACTTGAACGGTCCTGAAGTTATTGGTTTGAATTGACATCTAATAGCAAGTTATAGCGAAATGGATAACGCCAAAATATTCTCCGTGTTCCAATATCTATCAATCCCAGTTTTCATAGCGATCAGTTGAACAGTCTTTATATGCTGCAGAGCCATCAATAGACGAATTAAAGTAAGAAGTTGATACGTTGCAGCACTATCGAGTTAAAGTAATGATGTGCTACAGCACAATGAAGTATCTATTTATAGCAAAATGGATAACACGGAAATATTTTCCGTGTTCAAGTATCTAGCTATATCAATTTTGATAGAGATCAATTGTCCGGTCATGAAGTTGGTGCGCTGCATTGCCATCTCATGGCGAGTTAAAGTATTAATGCGCTGCAGTGTCATCTAGTAGTCAGTAATAGTTAAACGAATAGTTAGAATGTATTCTCCGTGCTCAAATTTGTAAGCATAAAAATATTTATGGCGATTGGTTGAACGGTATAGAAGTTGATGCGCTGCAGCGCAATCTTGCGGCAAGTTATAGCAAAACGGATAGCGTAAAAATATTTTCCAGGTTTATATATCCATGTGTACCAATTGTTATCAAAATCGGTTGACTGGTATTTTCACAGCAAGCGCTTAAACGAAATAAAATTCGGCGTTCTGCAGCGCCATCTAGCGGCAAGTTATCGGAAAATGGATGGTGCAAAAATATTCTACTTCTTCAAATATCACTGTGCACCAATTTCCGTCAAAATCGGTTGAATGGTATTTTCATAGCAAGCAATCGAACGGAATAGAAATCGACGTTCTGAAGCGCCATCTAGCGTCAAGTTACAGCAAAATGGATAGCATAAAAACCTTCTCCGTGTTCAAATATCCATAAATAGCAATTTTCATCAAAATTGGTTGAATGGTATTTTCATAGGAAGTGGTCGAACGGAATAGAATTCAATGTACTGCAGCGCCATCTTGCAGTAAGTCATGACAAAACAGATAGTGTAGAAATGTTTTCCGTGTTCAAATATCCATACGTACCAATTTTTGCCAAAATCGGTTGAATGTTATTTTCATAGCAAGAGGGTTGAACGGAATAGAAATCGACGTTCCGGAGCGCCATCTAACGTCAAGTTACAGTAGAATGGATAAAGTAAAAATATTCTACGTCTTCAAATATCCGTGTGTACCAATTTTCATCAAATCAGTTGAACGATACTTGCGTAGCAAGCGGTCGAACGGAATAGAACTCGACGTTCCGCAGCGCCACCTAGGGGCAAGCTACAGGAAAATGGATAGCATAAAAACCTTCTCCGCGTTCGAATATCCATATATAGCAACTTTCATCAAAATTGGTTCAATGGTATTTTCATAGCAAGCGGTCCAACGGAATAGAATTCGACGCTCTGCAGCGCCACCTAGCGGCAAGTTATGTCAAATGGATTGCGTAAAAATATTCTCCGTGTGCAAATATCCATACACACCAATTTTCGTCGAGATACGTTAAACGGTATCTTCATAGCAAGCGGTTGAATGGTATTCGACGTTCTGCTGCGCCACCTAGCGGCGAGCTAGAGTAAAATAGATAGCATAAAAACCTTCTCCGTGACAAAAGACTTAAGTGTACCAAATTTCATGATGATCGGTCAAACGGTTTTGGAGTTTTGCAACGTCCCACACACCCACATACATACATACATACTGTGACGTTGTCCGACTAATTACGAATAATTAGAACTTAAGAGATATATCTGTGACGCTCCCTTTTCTTACCCCTCACTACTCGAATCTCTCCGATAACCTTTGATTTGTGCGGTATCATAAAGAATTCCACAAGGAGCTATAGATTTTCGATAATATACAGTTCTGACGTTATAGAACGCATAAATCCCCGAGTGTTTCAAGGGCCCTTCAGAATTCGACAGTACAGCGGCTTGAAAATCTCATAGCTTACGAACACTTACTTCAAGCGTGCCAAGTGATTGAAATCCACTTGAGATCCCAGCGCAGAGCAGAGAGGAGTTCGGTTCCAGACAGTGACCAGTACAAAGGTACTTTCCTCTGGTTTTGGGCAGGCACGGCCAAAAATGTTTTTCGAACCCGCCATCTGACTGTTTAAGTTCCAACTCAAATCTTCTGTGTGTTTTTAAGTGCGTCTAATAAAGTGTTTTGTGTGAGCAAAAGGGCTCTCTCTTTATATAGGACGCCACAATACACACAAACATTCATTTTTATATATATAAATAACACATCGAAATTGCTAGTATCAGAACATATTAGAATATTCAAAAAATTTGTTCTTTTTCACTTGTCAAAATAACTTGAGTTTGTTTCAGGTAAAATGGTTCGCAGACGATAATTGATTGAGATTCAGTTTTCCTGCTGATATGGCAACAGACGATAAACATTAAATTTTAATATTTTATTGGAGTTGAAATTCAGAAGTCCTCATGAGTTTTAAAAGGACAGATATATATTTTTTCACATTTTCGCCACCCACAACCACCCACTTTCACCCACCGCGACCAAACTCCCTTACTTTCACCTTGAGACCAAGGGGTATTTATCACCCCAACGGGAAGTTAATTCGAGTAGGTGGTGATAGAGAAAACCCTGTCTTTACAAACGAACATTAGCATTTTATATACATATTAAGACTAGCTGAATGCCTCGTTCTTCGCACGGGAATGAATAGATTCTTTTTTTACATTACGGTTTGTTGTAATTACTATTTATCATAATGAATAGATATAGCAAAATTGATGTCTCATAAATATTATCTGCGTTAAATAATTATGCATAGAGAATTTCGTGGCGATTGTTTGAACGGTGAAGTAGATGATTCGGCGCAGCGCCATCAACTGTCGAAGATTTTGTAAAATGGAAAGCATCAAAATATTTTCATGTTCAAATATCTATGTGTACGAATTTTCATAACAAAGAGTTTAATGGTCAAGATACGCTGCAGCGCCATCTAGTGGCGAATTAAATTAATGATACGCTACAGCGCCATCAAAGGGCGAGTTAAGCAAAATGGATAACGTGAAAATATTCTCCATGTTCAAATGTGTATGTATACCAATTTTCAGAGCGGTTTGTTGAACGATGAAGTTGATTGCTGAAGTGCTATCTAGTTATGAATTAACATAATAAACTCTAGGGCTGCAGTCAGGGGCAGATTTGCCGAGTTGGGGGGCCCTGGCAAAAGCTTCATTAGGATAGCCTCTTTCGAAAACATTTCCAAAATTTACAAATTTTTAAACTTAAAGAACAATTTGGGGGCCCCGAATGCCCTCCCTGAAATCAGGCCATGGCTATAGTGCCATCAAGTTGTGAGTACAGCCAAATGAATACTAAAAAAATATTCTCTCTGCTCAAATATGTATGTATACCGATTTTTAAGGTGATCGGGGGAACGGCTTTGGAGTTGGTGCGCGGCATCGGCATCTAGAGGCAAGCCATAGCAAAATAGATAGCGTAAAAGTATTCTCCGTGCTCAAATATCTGTGTGTATCAATATGAACGGTTGAACGGTACAGAAGGCGAGTTATAGATAAACGGATGCGACGAAAATGTTCTTTTCGTTCAAACAGTGTTTAGTAATTTTTATTCCGATCAGTTAAACGGTCCTGAAGTTATTGGTTTGAAGTGACATCTAGTGGCTAGTTACAGCAAAATGGATAACGCCAAAATATTCTCCGTGTTGGAATATCTATCTGTATCAGTTTTTATACAGATAGATATTCGACAGTCTTTATATGCTGCAGCGTCATCAATAGACGAATTAAAGTAAGAAGATGATGCGTTGCAGCGTTATCTATTGGCGAGTTAAAGTAATGATGTACTACAGCACAATAAAGTAGCTATTTATAGCGAAATGGATAACACGAAAATATTCTTCCTGCTCAAGTATCTAGCTATAACAATTTTCATAGAGATCTATTGTCTGGTCATGAAATTGGTGCGCTGCATTGCCATCTAATGGCGGGTTAAAGTATTAACGCGCTGCAGTGTTATCTAGTAATGGGTAACAGCTAAATGAATAGTTAGAATGTATTCTCCGTGCTCAAATGTGTAAGCATAAAATTTTTTATGGCAATTGGTTGAACGGTATAGAATTTGATATGTAGCTATACCGTTCAACCAATTGATAGTTTTGCTATAACTTCCCGCAAGATGGCGCTGCAGTGCCATCTTGCGGCAAGTTATAGCAAAACGGATAGAGTAAAAATATTCTCCATGTTCATATATCCATGTGTACCAACTGCCATCAAACTCAGTTGACGGGTATTTTCACAGCAAGCGCTTAAACGAAATAGAATTCGGCGTTCTGCAGCACCATCTAGCTGCAAGTTATAGCAAAATGGATAGTATAAAAATATTCTACTTCTTCAAATATCCGTGTGTACCAATTTCGTCAAAATTGGTTGAATGGTATTTTCATAGCAAGCGATCGCACGGAATAGTAATCGACGTTCTGCAGCACCATCTAGCGTCAGGTTACAACAAAATGGATAAAGTAAAAATATTCTACGTCTTCAAATATCCGTGTGTACAAATTTTCATCAAAATCGGTTGAACGGTACTTGCATAGGTAGCGGTCGAACGAAATAGAATTCGATGTACTGCAGAGCCATCTGGCAGCAAGTCATGGCAAAACAGATAGTGTAAAAATATTTTCCTTGTTCAAATATCCATACGTACACCAATTTTTGCCAAAATCGATTGAGCGTTATTTTCATAGCAAGAGAGTTGAACGGAATATAATTCGACGATCTTCAGCGTCATCTAGAGGCAAGTTATAGCAAAAGGGATAACGTAAAAATATTCTACGTCTTCAAATATCCGTGTGTACCAATTTTCATCAAAAGCAGTCGAACGGTACTTCCATAGCGAGCGGTCGAACGGAATTGAATTCGATGTACTACAGCGCCGTCTACCGGCAAGTCCTGGCAAAATGGATAGTGTAAAAATATTCTCCACGTTCAAATATCCATACGTACCAATTTTCAACAAAATTGGTTGAACGGTACTTGCATAGGAAGCGGTCGAACGGAATAGAATTCGACGTTCTGCAGCGCCACCTAGCGGCAAGATAGCGGAAAATGGATAGCATAAAAACCTTCCCCGTCATCAAACATCCATAAATAGCTATTTTCATCAAAATTGGTCGAATGGTATTTTCATAGCAAGCGGTCCAACGGAATAAAATTCGACGCTCTGCAGCGCCACCTAGCGGCATGTTGTATCAAAATGGATTGTCTGAAAATATTCTCCGTGTTCAAATATCCATACGTACCAATTTTCGTAACGATGGGTCAAATGGTATTTTCACAGCAAGCGGTCGAATAGAATCCGACGTTCTGCAGCGCCACCTGGTGGCGAGCTAGAGTAAAATGGATAGCATAAAAACCTTCTCAGTGACAAAAGACTTAAGTGTACAAAATTTCATGGTGATCGGTCAGGTGGTTTTGGAGTTTTTCAACGTCCCACACACCCACATACATACATACACAAACATTCATTTTTATATATATTGTTGCGGAATTACTCTGCTACTCCTGGGGTTCGTCGTTCTAAAGTCCGGTTGGTGTATAAAGTTCAAGTCAAAAGTCTTTGTCAGGATGGAACACAAACTTTATTGCTTCTAGAACTTCGTAGAACAATCAGCTGTACACAATTCACAAGCACAATCTAGCAGTAATGTGCTTTTAACACTTCGATTAGATCAGAAGCTCTCACAAATGCTGTATTTCTCACACAAAATAGAACACTTTCACTGGCAAGAATTCAGCCTAAATATACGAGAAATAACACTAACAGTCTCTCAAGACTCAGCGATGAGGAATTTACACATAGCACTTAAATTCAAAGCTTCACAAACAGCGCGAAACACAGCTTCCTTCACAAAGCAAGCGTATTCACTCTCTCAAAGCTTGATCAACACTGAACTGTCGGGGCGACGCGCGCTTCTATAAATAGCCGACGCAGAAGGAACAAGAAGTTTCCTGAAAAGTCTATTTCTCGAGTGTTCTACATAAAGCGTGAATTTTGATTACGTCATAGAAGAGAAATGTTAGGTTATTATGCGTTTTTAATGCAGGAAAAACAACTTCCAGGCCCCATTGGGAAAAACGCGCCAAATGACCAAAAAGTCGCCAAGCTTGGCGACTTTTGGCGAAATATCGCCAAATTTGGCGCCAGAAATAAGTCCTCAAAAGTGAAGATATCTAAGCTCTAGGACTAATATTTCTCGAGTTTTCTAGAACCTCCATTGAAAAACAATGGCAAACCGAAACCTCATACTCCGGTTCTAATTGGCCGATTTTGATGCAACAAAAAGCAAAATTTATCTATTTGAAGCGTAGAATACGAATTTTAAACCACTTTAAGCCCCAGAGCAGCGGGTTGCCCCGAAAATTCGTAACAATATAGATAACACATCAAAATTGCTAGTACCAGAACACTCTAGAATATTCAAATAATTTGTTCTTTTTCACTTGTCAAAATAACTTGAATTTTTTTCAGATAAAATGGTTCGCAGACGATAATGGCTTGAGATTCAGTTTTCCTGCTGATATGGCAAGAGACGTAAACATCAAATTTTAATATTTTATTGGAGTTGAAATTCAGAAGTTCTCATGAGTTAGAAAAGGACAGAAATATATTTTTTCACATTTTCACCACCCAAAACCGTCCACTTCCACCCACCGCGACCAAACTCCCTTACTTTCACCTTGAGACCAAGGGGTGTACTTATCACCCCAACGGGAAGTTAATTCGAGTAGGTGGTGATAGAGAAAACCCTGTCTTTACAAACGAACATTAGCATTTTATATATATACTAGCTGAAGTACCCGTTCTTCGCACGGGAATGAATGGACTTTTTGATATTACGATTTGTGGTGATTACTATTCATTGTAATAAACAGATATAGCAAAGTGGATATCGCGTTATATTGTGTCCAATAATCATGCATACCGAATTGCAAGGCAATCGTTTGTACGGTGCAGAAGGCCATGCGGCGTAGCGCAATCTAGTGGCGAGTTTTAGCAAAACGGATACAGCGAAAATATTTTTCGCATTCAGATATCGATGTATACGAATTTTCATGACTATCGGCTGGACAGTCCTGAAGTTCATGTGTTGACGCGACATCTAGTGGCAAGTTATAGGAAAATGGATAGCGCCAAACTCTTCCCCGTGTTCAAATATCTATGTATACCTATTTTCATAGCGATCATTTGCACAGTCACGGAGTGATACACTGCAGGGCCATCCAGTGGTTCAATAAAGTAATGATTTGCTACAGCGCCGTCAAGTGGCGAGTTATAGCAAAATGGATAACGCCAAAATATTCTCATTGTTCAAATAGCTATGTATACTGATTTTCATAGCGACCGTGTTCAACTATCTATGTATACCAATTTTCATAACGATCATTTGCACAGTCAAGAAGTGATACACTGCAGTGCCATCTAGTAGTTAATTAAAGTAATGATTTGCTACAGCGCCGTCAAGTGGCGAGTTATAGCAAAATGGATAACGCCAAAATATTCTCATTGTTCTAATAGCTATGTATACTGATTTTCATAGCGACCGTTTGAATGGTCAAGAATTTAGCCTGCTGCAGCGTCATCTAGTGGCGACTTAAAATAATAATGCATTGCAGTGTCATCTAGTGGTGAGTAACATCAAAAGGAACGCAGTTAGAATATATTCTTCGTGCTCAAATGTGTAAGTATAAAAAATTTTTGCCGATCGGTCGAACGGTATAGAAGTTGATGCTTTTCAGCGCCATTTAGCTGCAAGTTACAGCAAAATGGATAGTGAAAAATATTCTCCGTGTTCTAATATTCGCGTGTACAAATTTCATCGAAATCAGTTGGACGATATTCGCATAGCAAACGGCTAAACGGAATAGAATTCGACGTTCTGCTGCGCCACCTGGTGGCAAGTTAGAGAAAAACGGATAGCATAAAAAGCTTCTCCATGATAAAAGACTTAGGTGAACCAAATTTCATGGTGCATCGGTGCTCAACGGTGCTGGAGTTTTTCAACCTCATACACTCATACCAACATTCATTTTTATCTATAACCAGTGTCATTATATATCCCAGTCTCAAATAAAATCCAGTTTCAAATCTAAGCCTCGCCAAAGTGCCAACATACGCCATTTTGCAAGCGTTTCTTCAGGAAATCATTCGAAGCATTGACTTAGCAGCAATAATATATGGGAAATGGTTCGACCGCGAAAAAGTAAAGCAAGCCTTTATTTAAAAAGTTGAATCCCTTAATACAGCCGAATTTTCTAAAATTATCAACTATAATGTGTTTTATTAATCGTTACTCCGATGTACTAAATGAGAAGATTTCAATTTTCTGAAATTTGGCGGAATTCCCCCAACTTAAATCAATGTACTCATTTGGCGAGAATTCTGGAGATAGATCAATTGAAATCCCTTAATAACTGCATTATTTCTTCACGGATCATTAAAATTTAACGCTGTATTCTAATAAAACCTTTGCACTTGTTTTCAAAAATCTATTTCCTTAAGCTCTCAATAAATTGCGCCAAGCCGAAATCTGTGCAAACCGCTAGAACTCACTTTCACAAAATCGGCATTTGAGCCATATTTTTTTTTTGCCAAACTAAAATAATTTACCTATTAGCCTCGGAAATCTTCAATTTTTATTGTCTTGCGTGTAAAGCATTACATTCCTGCTCTGATTTCCCATGCACACGATATTATAATTTAAAAAAAATGACCTTACGAATATAAACTAACAAAAAAAAATCATTATTATTCTTTTATTTTTACTTTGAGAATTTAAAACATTTTATTCGGCAAAATCGCCACACATGGCAACCACAATCCTTATTTCACACTTTTTTCACTACAGGGGTTACAATTACGGAAAGCTTTTTGCGTGAATAGCATAAAAAATCTCTTAAATTCCGGGAACGGGTGGACTTTCAAAGTTTTAAAGTGGACTACGATATATTCTATATTATTTTACATATCTGTGCTAAATTTCAGGCCGATAGGTTCATTTTTGTGGATTTGTATACGAACGACATTTTATTCGGCAAAATCGCCACACATGGCAACCACGATCCTTATTTCACACCTTTTTCACTACAGGGGTTACAATTACGGAAAGATTTTTGCGTGAAGAGCATAAAAAATCTCTTAAATTCCGGGAACGGGTGGACTTTCAAAGTTTTAAAGTGGACTATGAGTTATTCTATATTATTTTACATATCTGTACTAAATTTCAGGCCGATAGGTCCATTTTTGAGGATTTGTATACGAATCAAATCCACAAACAAACAAACAAACAAACAAACAAACAAACAAACAAACAAACAGAATTTCATTTTTATTTATAAGATTAAGATTAAGTTTAATTATATAATGTAATAAATGTGAAGTGTAGCTAAAATATGTCTGGTGAGATTGTTCAACAGCTTTAGTAGGCGATGTAATTATAGATCTTAATTTGTAAGAAATATTTTACGGAAAACAAAAATACGGCACACTCAGAAGTTATGACGCACTTTCGAACGCGGAACAAGCAACCAGATAATTCAATGAGTAAAATGTTAATTGAAATTACAAAAAAACACATGGCTGAATCCGTCTGTAATCCGTCATCTAGATCAAGAAGCTACCGTCGTTGTTTAAAGACGACGGCTGCATTGGTGCCAAAGTACTCGTTTTTGTGCCGCATGTTTTTTTTTTAATTAGTAGGAAAGTCCCTGAAAGAATTTTGTCCTGTTTCTCACTGTGATTGCTGGCTCTTATGCGAACTGCAAGTGAATTAGACGTCCTTTTATGCAACGAGTTTCAAATTGCTTTAGGCGTTTGGGGATAATATGCTCCTACGTAAATTCTACGTAATAACCGTATCCATTTACAACCAGCACCATAATAGTTACAGAAAAAATTTTGCATTTTTATCATTAAAGAACACAGAGATGATCGAATATTTCATGAAGTAGTTTTCTATGTTCCAGGTATCAACGCTATTTTAAGAACCATTGTTAGAGAAAATTTAGTAGGATGGAGCATGACTGCTGTTATCTATTACTCATGCTTTGCAAAACACACACACGCACACACACACACACACTCACAAAAATAACCAAGATGTTATTCATATCATACAGTGTTACTTCTGAGGCATTAAGCTTGGAACAAACGTAAAAGACGATGTTATATGCTGTAGAAGTAAGGCATTTTAAAAGTAAAGACTTTGCCTGTCAAACGTTCGCTTGATTGCGAGTGATACTCAAAAACTTTTTGAGTCATCATGTTGCAATTGCTCAACACTTCATGTCACTTTAGTATCTGTCATCCACATTTTGCATAAATAGTCAAATTATTTTACATTTTTCTCGAGGTGCCCCTTTATTGGAAGTAAGTTTATTTATATGCATAATAAATTTGTTTATTTCCTTCCACGCGAAGAATGGGTACGCAGTTATTAAACTTAGTAATTATGATTTACAGCATCATCTGACAGGCAAATTTCGTTTACTTCATTTAGAATACGTCAATGATCTTTCTGCGTCCACGTCCGTGGTGCCCTGACTGTTTGAGCAACTTTGCTGAATAAATGCTGATGTCAGCAATAAAAGATAAATTTCTTACATCAATCAAATAGACAAGTGATAATTTTTTATTAAAAAGACATGTAGAAAACTGAAAATTTTCATCCTACTTGGTCGCGTTAAATTATTTTGTGAACTTGAAATTAATTCCTCGTATATTAAGTCTAGGAAAGTTAAATGACGTTTATACATTTTTGCGACTGTCAGTGGAAGTTTTAAAATTTGGGCTTCCTGGTAAAGGGACGCTAGGCACAAAACGGAGTAACGATATGAAAGATTGTGTTGAAGACTGACGAAATATCATGCTTAAAAATTTGCATAGATTCTTCCGTAAATTTTATATGTTGTACTTTCATCATTCATTGTGTCTCTCTATTCTAAAAAAAAGTAAGGGCCGCTGTCGTCGCCGCTGTCAAAGCTTGTCAGCTTATCTCCTCCTAAACCGTGGGGATTTGAGTTTCGACTAAGGTGCCCACAGATCCGAAAAATTCCGAGGAACCTGCTAAGCTTATTTAAATTTCGAAAATCGAATTATTTTAGATGATATTCATAAAAAACTGAAAAAAATAAACATAATGGTTGCCAGATTTGGCAAAAAATCATTCATTCCTTTGCAAGAAAGCGTTTCCAAGTATCTAGAATTGCGTGAAATTTACAAACATGAGTTAGAATTACGCCCATTTTACGCCAAAATAAAAACTATATGAAATAAGTAACTCAAAATGTGTTACACAAAGTTGACAATTTTCAAATAGTAAGTTCGCTTAGACAACAGGAGTTTAGAATTAGCGATTATTCATTTTTCCAAAACAGAATAACTAATATCTTGAAAATGAAAAATAATTAAAATGCAGATTATTTTAAAGCCGGTTCTCGTCCAGCTGGATTATTAGCTACCAGTAGAAATATTTGGCGGCGTTAACTATGCCATTATAGCAGTTATAGTACACTTTGGATATTTGCTAACGCGACGAGATGGTATAATTCGTGGTGTTAAGTACGCCAATCAGCAAACGATTATGTAAATGAAAATATGGATAACGGTTTTCCGTTAACCTTAAATGAACAGTGAATATATAGGTTCTGAGCATGTGTAAATCGCCAAATAATGTGTAAGTCGCCATTGGTGGCAGGCTATTTTATCTGTTCCGTAGCTTTCATTAACTTTACATGTACGCAAGTCGCCAAATAATGAAAAATCGCCATGGGTGGCAAATTCGCAAGGTGTCCAATAGGTTTTACATTATTAAAAATACAGCTGAAACATATGTTCAGATTTTATTACGCTTTAGCTCCTAATTAATATAACTTTTGAATGGTAACAAACAAACATTTACAAACATGAGTTAGAATTACGCCCATTTTATTCAAAAATAAAAACTCTCTTCTATATTAATAAAACAATGTGAAAACTGTTAGTTAGTTTGTTTGTATGTGTCTCGCGTCAAGGACGTACCCAGGGGGGTGGTCCAAGGGGTCCGGACCCCCTCCGAAATTGATAAAAATGATGAAGCCTTTTTGTGAAAAAATATGCCTTTTTCACCGTTTGGACCCCCTCCGAAATCCCCGAAATTTTTTCCTGGGTACGTCCCTGTCTGGCGTAGCTCGCAGACGGGTGATCGTAGACCTACCACATTTTG
>JAWZYV010007802.1:0-371042 GCA_038373885.1 Cheiracanthium punctorium
ATAGATAAAGAAGTATTTTCATTTTCAATTATCACAGATTATAGCTTTAGAAGTAAAATAAAAAGAGGTTCAAACACTTAGAAAAGCTAATACGCTTATTGCTCAAAGCAAATATATGCTAATATTTCAGTTCGAGGAATAAATTTCAAACAAATTATTCAGTTGGTAAAATATGAAATGTTAATAAATCATAAATCTTATTTACTGAATGGTCAATGAAGTTATCCTATATTATTTCTAATACGTCTGGGAAATCTTTTAAGTGGCATCCGTTTTCCTCTTTGTAAATGAAATCATTTGGCTTAACACCTTGTTTGTAAATATGTGTTTTTATACTGTCATTCTGAGTATGTTTTATGTTTGGACTAACTATCAAAATGTTCATAAC
Source organism: Cheiracanthium punctorium (assembly GCA_038373885.1). NCBI lineage: Eukaryota > Metazoa > Arthropoda > Arachnida > Araneae > Cheiracanthiidae > Cheiracanthium > Cheiracanthium punctorium. Next base: position 389 of record JAWZYV010007802.1, read on the forward strand.
TAGAAAGAAAATCTGGCAAAACGTCATATAGAAATAAATTTAATTTCAATATTGCTCCTTAATCGTATTTAATTCCTTCCTTTGACCGTTAAGATCACCTTAAGTGCAAGAGATAAAAGAAAATATTACTTATCACAGCTCTAGGGGATGTTTGGCAGACTTCCAAACCTCCTTTTTCCGCATCGATTTGGTAATTTTCTTAGTTTTCCGGGAGTATAACCACCAAGACTTATGCACCATTACCCGTGGCCACGTGGGCTCCCTAAGGGTGATATTAGGGAACAGTTTACTGGAAAGAAAGGGACTGCACAATTGGTTTTAAATGTCACTTCGAGTTACTTTTTTTCTTTTTTTTTTAATGTCACTTACTTTCTACACTGATAGAGAGTTAAAACTGATTATTATTTTTGTGGTAAAGATTCTGTGAAATATTTTCATTAATACAAGATTTGCGCTTTGGATAGAACAAAGAAATCTACAGTGAGAACTGAAAATCTATTTCCAACCCTTTTCCCCCCCAGGACTATAAAAATATATCATTATTTATAGCAATATGATTAAATTTCACCAACTTCCGCATAAGTACAATTCATTGTATTTGATTTTAATAACTTCTGTGAGCAAGGTGTCAATTTGATTCCGTAACTTTTTTTTTGTACTATCTTTCTAAATAGGACATCATTTTCTTATATATTCTCATACAAACAGACCTAAAAAAAAACTATTAGAGTATAAATAAAATTCCTGTTTTTGCTTTGCGAAAAATGAATTACCTTTTAGAAAAACATCAGAAATATGAAAAATTATAATTATATATAATTTAATACATACTTTAAGAAAAAAATATTTTTCATTTATGAAGCCAATGTAGAAACTTGGACTTAAATACTATTTTGAGATTGTACAAAACAGCTGAAAGCATTCTTATATGGAATAAAAAAATTAATTTTCATTACTAATAGTATCCAAAGGGGAACTTTTCCACTTAGGCACGCTAGACACGTGCCTATAGGGTGCCAAACATTTGAAGGCGAAAAAAGAGAAAAAATCAAAATCACAGCGAACGCACCACCGCCATGCGAGTCATGTACGCTTTTGTTTGTGTGTTTGATTTTGCTATGCACTCAAAATTATATTACAATGGATTACAATGATGTCATTAATGATTTTGCAATGATCAAAGCTCGAAGGAAACCTTTGTTGTACAAGTGCAATGACAACAAAGTGATTCAATAAAGAATAAGGATGTCTAAAAGTAAAAGATAGTAAAACGATAAGCTATGATAAAGATGATAATTAACAAGCTGAAAACAGTTCATACAATAACGCATTTTCTATATACTGTAATTGTAAACGATTTCATTAACTTACTGTACTGCAGTCGAATCCCGTTTTAACGAAGTCCAGGGGTGCTGAGAAATCATTTCGCTCGAACGAAACTTCGTTAGACCGATATTGTATCCCCATATTGTAATTTGATTCGGGGATTATACCAAAGTCTTCAATGTGGCGAGATTTTCGCTAAAATGAGATTCGACTGTAATTTGCAAAAGGGTGGGTGGGTGGTCCATGATACCCTAAGGTAACGATGACGAGTGACGACGAAATGAAGACGAGTGGCCAAACCAGGCCGCTATACTTTCCTTATGGCTGCAAGTTGCCAGTCCAGGACACGCCGGGTCTATAGGTGGTGGATAATGGAAAGACTCTCCAAAGAGCAACACTAAAGAAAGGGAAAGAGAGTTAAGGGAAAGTTCCTACGGAACCAAAATTGGCAAGGTAAGAACTGAAAGAGGGGGATGCCCCGGAAATAGTGGGGGACGTAACAATTTGAAGTGCCTAGGACGCCGGGGAGGTTAAAAACGGGCCTGGGGTGATCGACCATTAAAAATTGTAAAATGCGTAGCATTTTCTTAATGTTCCTTTTCATCCGGACATTCATTATGAAATATTTCCTTTTTGTTGTCTTACATATAAAAGTTGAATAATGGTACTGCTTATTAATTTTATGTAAATTGTTCATTACAGAAACTAAAACAAATCAAAAGGAACAGCGTATTTCTAATTCATATTTTTAAAAAATCTTAATACAGTAACACAAATATAAAACTAGAAACTAGTTAAAGTATGCGTTGAAATCGCGTTTCTTTTCAAAATTAGACAAACTTTTCAAGCTCTTTTTTTTATTTCATGGCCCTTCTCTGGAGTGTCCGTCACATTCCGGCGTAGGAACATCTGTGTCTCCACTGAACGCTTTAAGGCCTAAGTGTGACCATGGAAGTCATAACAGTTTTTTTTTTTTTTTTAGTGTCATATTTGTCAGCAAACCTTCATCATCTTGACTTCTCTCAGAATTGGAAGTTGAAAATACTTTATTTGGCAGTCTGAAAGGTCTGTGAACGATTTGGCATTAACATTAATTTTAGGAATCTGAAAAAAAAGGAAGACTTCCGAGTAGAATCGACTCTTTTGCTTTGTGCAGTCTTCTGACAGTACGTTCACGAATGCGTTTTTCAGGATCTGACAGCATTGAGAATAGAACATTCCCAGACTGCGCAAAAAAGCCGTTCCGCTTAGTGACAAGGTTGAAGACTTCATTTAGTTGCGGCGGAAGGTATCAAGACTTAGGGCAAGATTCAAGTGAAACACAATTCGAACGTTTTCCACCTCGAACAGGGGAAACTTCGAAATATATGAATGTTTCTTATTCAACTGAAACAAAACAATAGTGTTTTGATCAAGTGACGGAGCGATAGGTTTGCTCATTGGAAGCATTCTGGGAACTGAACTGAGGACTTAAAAAGTTCCATTCAAACTCGATCACACGCGTTTCACTTGAATCTCGCCCTTAGAAACCAATTTCTAAAAATATCCTCACCCATCTTTACATGAGGGATGCATTTTAATTTGAAACTAAACAGGTGAGTAAACACATATGGCCATGTGTTTAAGATTTTCTGGAGTTTTATACACAGAAACATATAACTTTACTATTCTATTGGCTTTCGTTAACCATCGAACGTGAGACATTTTCTCATGTGATTTGTTTACAAGATCTGGAGAACATCCACCGAAAATTACAGCTTCTGTATAATATCATATAAACTAATGTTGAACGTAACTTAGTTCTTTAATGATGTTAAGTCGGTATTCGGAAACGAATTTTCTATTTTTATGTACTGGACGATAGGATTGGATTTTTCTTCATATTTCTAGTATCCAAGTAGTAACAGAGAAGAAAGTTGGCCCTGTAGTTGCACTACTAAGAAAGAAAACTGATATTTTAACGGCAATGGCAATTCATTTGTGTTTAAAAGCCCTTTTGATCCACTGTATGGGATGATGCGTTTAAATACGATCTAGGATCCCTTAGAAAGTCCCCCACGGACAGAATTCCCCTATAAGCCTAGGACCCTAGTGCAGTCAATCGGCCTTAATCAACAAACAAACTGTATAGGTTGATTCAAGTGCTTTTTAACATTTTTGTAACATCACCTTATTTTCCTGTGTTTGTCACAGTTCCATCCAGCACCAACTGTACAGCCTCTCCCATGAAACGTTTTCAGAAAAAATCAAGTTACATAGGCAAGCTGCCTGTTCTTGGCCGTTTCATTATCTGGAACAGCATAGCCAGTATACATAGAATCAAGTTTATTGATAACAGAAATGTAATTTTCTAAAGTAAATGGTTGCATTTTTTGACACCCTGTTTTACTATGTTTAAAACTAAGGGCGAGATTCAAGTGAAACATAATTCGAACGTTTTCCGTGTCGAACAGGGGAAACTTTGAAATAAATCAATGTTTCTCATTCAACTGAAACAAACCAATCGTGTTTTGATCACGTGACAGCGCGATAGGTTTGTTCATTGGATGCATTCTGGGGACTGAACTGGGGACTGAAAAACTTGAATCTCACCCTTAGTCTTTTCTTCCATGGAAGTATAAAGCTGGAACATTAAGAACTTGAATTTATGTATTATTTCACTATGTGCTTTTGATTTTTTACTGCGCAATTTCGATCTATCTATTATTCCGATATCTGTTACAAAGAATATAATTATTAAGAAGCTACTTAATGCTATGAAGAACTGTCGACGCGATCCCGCAGTGGTCTGGGCTCTAAATTCCGTTCCCGTAAGAATACAGGATCCGGCTTGGCCAGTGCTTGGGAAGATCAACTCCCTCTCGGCTAGACTGCTGTGGGACTGAGTACGCTAATGGGAGCTGGTACACGCAAAATTCGACGTGACTCCAATGTCCTCCATGTTGAACGCTACCTCTGGGGTGCCGATTTCAGGTGGTGGTTGGTCCCTCATATGGAATAGATTCAAAATTAAGGACCAACGCGCAGAAGTCCAACCCCTTCGGGGGCAATGGCACCTATTTCCGGGGATAGAGCAATCTTCTATCCCTGGACATCACAACATCAACAACAACAACTTCCGACGCAATTGCTGCAACAGATCTACCAGATATGCTATATCTAACCCGTGTTCTTGATAACGATGTAAGACTGAGATTTCATTTTTTCTCGGTGATTTCACTTGATATTTTAAAGAACATGATTCTGAATTATCATTTACTTGATTTTTCTGATTCATTAGATATAACAGGAATTCACACGGAAAGTTCTACCGTAAGCAAAGTTCTGTTTTTCGCTGTCGCAAAAGAGCAATATTGTGTTCTAGCTTTTAATTTTTTTCAATTTATTTTTTTCTTTTCTTAGCTCCGAAAATGTCTATCGAACCAATTTTCATTTATCTTCTTCAGTCTCTTGGCATTAAAAAAATTTTGCTCGTTTCTAGATACTCTTCATCCTTTTCGACACTTACACGCTTAAACCCAAAGAGCGAAAAAAACGATACACTGCGAAGCGATCTGTTTCTTTGGAAACCGACTGGTTTTTCCACGAAAGGGCTCTTTACGTAGTCCTTTTTCTAAGAATCCTCTCCTCGCTTCGTATCTTTTCCGAGAATTTCTCCTCCCCGCTCATTGTTATATTCCGCTCCGCTCTTGTGATCGAAAAACGCTCCTAAAGGAGAAGCTCACTTTTGAAAACTGTCTCACTTTCCACTCCGACTGATCGAATTTCGCTCGTTTGGTTTAAGCGTGTATATTTCAAAAATCTTCATATTTACACAAATATGTGTCGAATGGCGTGTTATTACTCGTGTAACATTCGTCCTTCTTGTCGCTAGGCAATCGTTTACAGTTTTATTAATTTTTTTATTGCGAATGCTAACCTTTTATCAATTCTACGATGTGGATGTGAGATACAGTTGTAATTGAAGCTTTACAAAATATAGCTGCTATTCTGATAGCAACAATTTCTGTTATATCTGAAACCGTTGTCTCTTCTCTAGTAATTCGTTTTAAGTTTTAGCTGATGCCTTAAAAAATGGTAGAATTCCATTTATAAGAAGGTAGCATAATACCATTTAGCTCTTTATTGTTGCCAAAAATGCAGTATTTTTAAGCTTTTCTTGTCTTATTCATATTCTTTCTGTAATAAACGCGAAATAAAAATTTACACGCTTTCGATGGAACAGAGTGAATAATCAGACGAAGGGGAAAGCGACAGGATGACGCAAGCATCTATGGGCTGCACAGATGCACTGGCAGCATAAAGCATTAGACCACCTTTATCATAAAATTATTTTGAACTGGGTTGCAGAAAAGATTCGTTGGTTATTTACTTGGTAATTGTACTGAGGCGTTGTTAATAATAACCAAAATCACGAAATTTTGATCAGATCTACGAAAAATTAAATTGAATACCCAGTCACATAGACTGAAAATAAATTACAAATATTTTAGGATACGGTTTTTGAAAAGCTTGGTCATAGCTCTTTCACTATTAGAAATCAATTTCAGAAAATTAAGTTTTTTGCTCCACTCTAGTTACAGCTATTAAAACTAAAATATTTAACAGCTGTAAAGGCTGTTTCAAGTGTAAATAAATATAACATTATAGCTTTCGTTCATCGTAAATATCGATAAATAATTTATTATTATATAGTAAGAAACTAACATTGAAATTTGAGTACTACTAACAGTTAAAGTTAAGAACTAAAATTTAAACTATCCCTATATTCAAGACTACTATATTGTCAGAATATCTAAACATTATCATATTATTATTATCATTGAGATATCTACAATTATTTGATTCAAAATATAAGTAATAGTCTTTAGCTAATACGAAAGGAAAATCTCCCCATTGACGTATTTCTGTTTTTGGAAATAAATACAGTTATTCTGCTCAAAATAATTATTATAAATAGTTAATCTTAACATATAACAGAAATTATTTCTATCATTTACATATGACATATAAACAAGTTATAAACTAATATATTAAATAAGTTATAATATTATTGAATATATCAATAAAATAATAATTTTTTACTGTGCTATATTTTAAATGTTTTTCTATTAACTATTAGCTACATTTTTATTTCTTGAATGAAAAACTTTTTTTCATTGCTTTGATTTTTTTTTTTTTTACACAAAGTAGTTGGATGATACATATAGAGGGGAAAAATCAGATGCATTGACTTTACAGTTGAAAAATAAACCCCTTATTTGTGTGAAATATTCTAAGACCGAAAAGAAAATGGAATCACAGGGTTTTGAACTTATTGTTATGGTACCAGTTGTGCCACTGATTGAGCTCATACAGGCAAGGACAGAAGAGCTATGCTTCTACCGCTCGAGTAACATTCTGACTATGAGCGCTTTATGTTCGATATTTCAGGCTTGTATGTATTTTCCGCAGAAATATTTTTTACGCTTTAGCATTATATATAAAAATCCCCGCATGCTACGGACAAGAACATTCCTCTTCGTATTTTCTGGGAAGGTAATGAATAGAGAATGAGATGAAAGAACGGAGCTTTAGAATGTAATCTCAATAGTAAAAAGGAACATATTCTCACATTTCAAGATTCCCTTTTCAAAGTTTTTTTGGGATAACTCAAACAGCAAAACAGAAATAGAAAGTAAAACATGCCATCTATTATTCGCACTCAAGTGAACAATCTCATCAGTATTTCTAAAATGATCTTAATATATGTCAGATAAATTCGGATAAAATTGACTTAAACTAGAAAAAAATCGTTTATTTTTGTTTTGTTTTTTGTTTAGAAAGGGGGGAGGATCTTCTAAATTACATCCAAACAGAACTATAAAAACATGTATAGGAGAAAGTAGGGTGAGATGACGAACGTGTCAAATAATTTTCCTGAACTCAGTCTTCAGTCAGCTCCGTATAAAAGTACGGAGAAACTTCATTGAACCGTTCTGTTTCATAAAAAAAAATGAAAAGATTTCATCTCCTTTGGTGGATGGTAAAATATTTTTAAAGAATGTTCTTCGTCACCTTACCCCGTAGTTACTTCAGTGGTAAGATGACGAACAGATTACTACATAAAGGTTTATTTTTTAAAATGCAGAAAAACAATTTCATTTATTGTAGTTAATTTATTTTCATCATAAGGGAATGCGTAAAAGAAGCCTTTATCATCAAACTTTATCGGTGTCGCACCAAGAAAGGTGAGCCTATCTGTACGGCTCTGGTGATAGTGACCAGAAAATTTATGCTCTGGTGACCAAAAAAATTGATCTTACATACAAGGTGCCCCAATTCAAAATATGGTAGAAAAAATACGGTACGGTAGGAAAAAAAATACGTTAGAAAAAATTCCTGACGCTAATTTTCAAAAAGTTACTTTTTCAATTTGTATACGACCCCATACACAGAAATTCCCAGTTAGTAAAATGTGCCCCGTACACCAATGAGATGATATACAAAATTTCAGCCTTTCATAAAACGTCTAAAAGATATTTATAAAGATAGAAGATTGGGGCTATATACATGAATTTGGATGTAAATATTTATTCCAAAAAAATATATTCTCTCCTAATATCTGTATGATCCCTGAAATGCGATCATCCAGCGTACTTTTTTTTCTCTTCAAGAGCCATTGAAAAGTAGTTACATTTATCTTCATACTTCTGACACTTTTCATGATGTAATCGAAATATTTTGTACATCACCTTAAAAGTTTATTGGGCAAATTTTACTAATTTGGATTTTTTTGTGTAGGGGTCGTATACAAATTAATTAAACGTAACTTTTTGAAAATTAACGAAAAATATTTTTTTTTAACGTACTCTTTTTCCCCACCTTATTTTGAATTTTTTTCAATTTACATTTCCCACTTATCTCTAATATATAATGAATTAAAGCGTGTTACTACTTTTTTTGTACACCCTGTATACTCTAATGGTGAATTAAAATGGCACGGATAACACTTAAAAAATAATGTCATATCCCCCATTATAAAACAAAAATTTGATTAGATCCAAAAATTAAGAAAAATCACAGGTAATAAAGTTCATAAACTAAAGTCTCCTTTTCAGGGTATAGCTTTCGCTTCTTTACGATCCCAGCAGGCGCATTAATCATGTGCCCTAGATTTATACCCGAATCGTTCTTCGTTATTTTCTTGTTACCCATCGAAGAACACTTCACCATCTTACCCCCACATCCCATTTTCGATTTAATCTCTTCACACCTGACAAAACTCTCAAATTAAAGAACAGTCTCATAATTATTTTTAAAAACCTATTACACTTTTAAAAGACAAGTAAAAAGCGTATTTTCAAATAAATGCTGAATTCTCAATCTTTGTTTCAGTAGTAAAATGCTGTTATCACGTGGCGCGGGCAGCCAAAGTTTCAAAACGGAAAAGAACGTTGGTGCAGAACGGAGTCTCAGCGGCACGGAACGGCCAGTATGAGTCCACCCTAAGGAGGCGTTTATTTGGCATTTTAAGAGCAAACAAAATGCCCAATAACAGCACAGGGGGGGGGGGGCGTTTATTAGAGGGGGGAACGATTTTGCTCTATTTTACGGTAGTTATTTTAATTTAAGCACAGAACTACAAAGAAATATTGTAAGTTATTATTATGTTCTACATGATTCACTTTTTATGAAGAATATAACGTGATATATGAGATCGACATGGAAAATTGGTCATCTACGAGGTCCGTTCTAGGAAATCACATCGGAAAAACATAAATTCAAGTTACCCGTTCATTACAGTAAAAATGAAAATAAACAATTTTTTATATTTATTTTTCACAACGTAGAAATTTTACTGCTTATCAACATGATTGAAATTGCAAGGAAATAGTTCAAAATTCACTCTTAAGAGGATGAGATACACGTTTCTCAAAAGAATGTTACGTGTTTCTTTCAAAGAGGAAACAGAAAAGCAGTCAGGTATATTCTTTACACTCAGATAGTTCTGACAACAAGGAAGTAACCTTTCATTTGTTCTGAAGTGACAGCAACATTGATGGCAGTAACAATGCTGAACAGACTAAAGGCAAAGATATATTTTTGACAGATTAAAAGCGATAAAATAAGATACATTGTTAGAGTAAGTATCAAAAATAGCACGTAAAGACAAGCGTAAGTAAAAGGCTTCATAGATATTCATATTTTTCAATTCCAACACAAAAGTTAAATGTAATGTCACAATCTTAATCTCCTGAATGTTATTTATCGATTTTATCACTAAGTTTAACATTTCCTTTCGACGATGTAGAACAGCGTTAGTTCTTATATAGTGGGTTTAAATATTTTACTTTCTTTCAACATAAAAAGAGTGGGGTTTTGCTTGTAAACTTTTTATCAAATTACATGCGTTGTCGTAGTTTGTTTGTGAGAGTTTATCGAAATATATGACTGGTATGTGATAGGCCTTTCATCTCTGTTTTTATTTGTACAAATGTGTTTTTAACCAAAGACAGTTATTACAATACCAGAAAAACACCCAAGTTTTCTTTTAAAGGGAATAAAATATAAATAATTTAAAAATATCTTATATGATAGAAACCCAATGGTTTCCAACTATTGTTGTAGTACTTGGAACATTTATCTTCCAATATGTTTGCTTGGTTTAAAGAAACCGCTAACAAATACTCGTCCAATAATGTGTACATCACAAGAACAATTCTTTACTGTCACAAACAAAGGAAATTTTAACAACCAAGCGATGGGTGGGAACCGAATCTTCTGACTTGTGTGCTTGTTTTCAATAATTCGCTTGTAAATCTTCGTCGAGTAACGTGGACAAAACAATGAGAGTTTTTTTACTAACATCGAGAAAGAAAATTTTATACAGCTAGGCTATGAGTGGGAGTCGAATCCACGACTCCCTGTCCACTTTATTCGAAGAGGATTTATAAGCGAGTACTTAAAACCAAACGCACAAACCAAAAAATAAAACTTCCGAATACAACAAATAACTTTTACTTTTCAGTAGTTTTCTTAGAAATTTAGTGTAAATACGGGGATTTTTCTAAGGTTAGGACCCCTTGAACAGTCCCCCACGGAGGACAACCCCCCCTTCTTTTTTTGTCCATCCGACGTGGGTTCATGAGCGAATTTTTCGGGCCAAGTACTACACGTAATGCTACAAGTAAGTAGCTCTATGTTTCAATGTTCTTGAAACCGATTCAATGTTCTTGAAATACAACACAAATAAATTAAAGAACAGTAAAATCAACTGATAACACTTAACAGGAAATGTGAAAAATTGTTACACAAACAGAAATGGTCAGTTTATTATACTGCTAACTTTTAAAAAATTGCAGTAAAAATTAAAATGAACAAAATTCTAAATAAATTACTAAATAGTGCATGTAAACATTTTCTTTAATAGTAATTTATTAACATGACCAATTTTTTCATGTTTCAGCATAAAGTTTAGCTTTGAAAACTTGAAACATGGACTACTCCAAAATTACACATTATACAGGAAGCGAACGCTTGAAAGTATTCCAAAATTAATGCAAATTTTTATACATGTATACAGTCAACTTTCTGAAATCCATATCTGAAATCCGAAAACAATAATTAACAATAATTTTTAGATGTAAAAATGAAGTTTATGGTTAACAATTAAGTTACATTTTATTATAATGGAACTATATTGCATTTCGTCCCGCAGTGGACTGGGTGCTAAACTCCGTTCCCCCAAGAACACGGCAAGTGAAGCAGCATCCGGCTTGGCCAGTGCTTGGGAGGGACTTCTCCCTCTTCGCCCGTCCGCTGTGGAACCGTGTACGCTAACGGGAGCTGGTGCACGTAAAATCCGTCGTGGCTCCGAAGTCCTCCAATACAGATAAACTAATTATGCCAGGCACTTCAAAATTTTGAAACTGTCTCTTTACAAGCTGTATTACAAACTGCGAAGACAAGCCAATCTGTATCGGTTTCAAAACTTTTAGAAAAAATTCTTAAAAATCGGAAATTTTCGCAAAGCGCGTCACTCTTCGAAAAATCTGGCAGCTCAGATCCATGTTTAAGAATTTTTTCTGAAAATTTCACAAAAGCCACAGCGTTTTCGCTTATCGCAGTGCATAAAGCATCTTATGAAGAACCATCTGGAATTTTTTGGAGACATGGTGCTATTAGTTTATTTCAATTTGTGTACCAAGACTAAAAACAGAGTTCTTTTTTTTCGAAGAACAGCCTTAAACGATACCTCTGGGGGTGCCGATTTCAGGGGGTTGGTCCCTCGTCTGGAATTGGTTTAAAATTACGGGACCCCGAGCTAAGCCGGACTTCCTCCCACCGGGGCTCATTGAAATGGAAGCCGCTCCTTCAGCCCATCGCCTGCCTATATAGGGGAATCTGTCACCGCAACTCGGTTGCCAGAGGGCATTAGCAACAACAACTATATTGCATTTTCATTTTGCATCTTGATCAAATAGTCATTTTTATGGTGTTATAACATCCTTCTTTGTACGGTGAAATATGAAAGTTTCTTTGTAGGGTATAGGAGGTTTGCGTAAGAGGGGGGGGGCAACGAAGCTTTTGCCCTGGCCCCCATCTCTGCAAACCGGTCCCTTTCCAGATGTCGTAATTTTGAATTTCTTAAGGGAGGAGAAGAAGGATGTCTCCATGGCATTGATGCTTTCTTCTAGCAGGTCACATGATGCATCAACGCATTCGTGTTTTCTGTTTCAAATTACGAAATTTTACGGGCAGGCGTTAGATGCCGCCCCGTAAGAGGAGACGCGTTCGGTTTTCTTTTTTTCCTTTTTTTTATTTTTTTTTTTTTTGTTTGCTTTTCTGACTGAAAATTTGAAGATGAGTTGGAAGGGAAAGGTTTTGTCTTTTCGGGTATCAAATGTTGAAGAAGTTGTTGAAAAAAGACGTGTTGAAAAAATGACAAAAAATAAAACTTAGGGTGACTAAATATAACTTGTCATCATTGCGTAATTTGGCATGTAAAATTAGGGAAAAAGGTTTCCTATTGTAAAAAATAGTATTTTCAAATAGGTAATATTTCAATATTCTTGGATTTTAGTTGGGCAATTACGCCTCCCTTGCGCTTAGTAAGTTACGTCTATGCATGCAAGTGTGAAAATAAAAAGAGTGATAGTTTCTTTTAGAATTTTCACACAATTAATAAAACATAAATAAATTTCATTACAAAGAAAGACTGGAGGGGGGGGGAGGAGGATAATAGGAAAGCTAGAAACGTGTGTAGGTATGGAAAACTTTTAAAAGAAAATTTGCCTACAAATAAGTTTAAGTATGAAAACATCGAATACTTTCAATAATTTTTTTTTAAACTTTAATTACAGGGTGTTGAAAAAGATGTGCATAAATTTTTTAAATGTATTTAAGTACGTTTAAAATTGCATTTAAATATTTTATTTAAATATGGATTAGAAATTATAATTTTTCAGCATTGCAGCATTATTATTATTATTAGAATATTGCCATTTAGTTTAAATTTCTAATTTTAAGATCCTTTTAACCAACTAGTTTCGAGCCCCCCCTCACCTTTTTAAATAAAACAGATCCTAATACAATTTAGAGTTTAAATTGTTTTGCATCCAGTGTTCGTTATGCTTGTATGCCAGGTATTTCGAACAGTCGCTGAACAAATATTTTTACGTAGTTCATGCACATGGGCATGCCGACTTCCGATAATTAGTGACGGCAGAATGTTGGCATTTCGAATGTTGGCGAGAGTTAGGTATCGCCAAAGAAAATGCACCTCTTGCTACGGGGAGGCATTCAACATTTCCGAGTCTTACGACACTACTAGCTCTATCTACACAGTAAAAAAAATCAGAAACGTTACATACTTATAGCGGAAAGGTTTCCGAAAGTATAGCGTAACCTACCGATGCTCTACTCAAACTCACTATTTCGGAAACATAACCCATATTTCGGGGTAAAGTATTTACGGGGGAGAGGAAATCTTTATTTGGGACTTCGCGCGCATGCGCCAAGTGCCAAGAGACGGATAAGAGTGAACGCGTTTTCCCTAATAGCACGATGGTCACAAAAGAGTTGCTGTGACGTCACAGAGGGTCACAATTGTCACAGGACTGTCATATTGTAACTTCTTGCACAGCCCGATTATGACCAACAGGTGCCCCGGGCATTGATGAATTTGGGGGTCCCCATCTATGAAATTTGTTTTCTTTTTCATAATATTTTGACATATAAAAGAATATTTCAGAACAACATTTGAAACTGGGGGACCTGGGCAAAGTCCCGATTTGCCCATGCGATAATAAGGGTCTGGTAACTTGTGAGTGATGTAACTTCACTGTGTGGTCACTTTGAAGTTTATTTGTGACCAGTCACCAGGTGACGTCGCCGGATGAATACTTAAATAAAACGGGTGAATACTTAAATAAAACAGCACATTATCTCCTGAAAATAATTTATGTGGAAGAAAAAAGATTTAAGATTTTTAATTTATATTTATGTAACAATCGTAAAATGACGTCAAAGCATCGTCATCCTTTTTAGTTACAATCCACCCAACTAACTAAAATGGCGCGAGCTCGCGATTTTCATTTATCCAGTAATTCGCCTAATTTTGGTATTCTAAAGTTTTAGTGAAAGATGTTTGCAAGAAAATATTGTAAGAGGATTTTGTAATGGTTGTAAAAAATAAAATGATGTTTACAGCTAGCTAAAAGTGGCGCCCAACGTAAAAAATGGTACAGATAAGTGAGTGACGTTTTATTTTTACGTGAGTGACGTTTTACTTTAAATTCAGGAAATATGGCGTTTTTAGGTAAAGCGCGGAAAGAAGATCTAATCCTGCTTGCCCAAGAAATTGGTGAGGAAGAAGTTAGTACAGACTTAAAGATTATAGATCTTAGAAATTTAATTATGAAGTCTAAGAATTATGAGGAAGTGTTTGTAAAAGATGTCCTATCAAATATAATTGAGGTTCGGAAATTAAAAGAACAAGAAATAATTAATGACAAGAATCTCGAAATAGAAAGGCTTAGGTCCCAACTCGAAGCTCATAGGTTAGGCTTGCCAACCGAAATTAATACAGCTAGTGTAGAAATGAATCAGTCTATCTTGGAAGTACAAAAACTTTTACCAGTTTTCTGTCCAAAGGAAGATGATATGGGTTTATTTTTGAATTTGTTTGAAAGGCAGTTAAACTTCTTTAATGTGCCTGATTCTAAATGGGTTGCTTATTTGATCGGTGTGCTACCAGCCGATATCGCCAAACTTATTGCTAGGGAACCAAATGAGAAGACTCAGAATTATAAATACGTTAAAAACTTGTTATTACAAAGGTTTAAGCTTACGGCAGATAAATTCAGACAGTTATTCTGTCAGCATAACAAATCGCCTGACGGTACTTGGCGAGATTTCTATTTTGAATTAAGGACATACCTTGAAGGTCGTATTTCAGAACTGGGTATCAGTGATTTCGAAAGCCTTAAAGACTTAATAATTTCCGACCAAATAAAAAGAAAAACCCCATCAGAAATGAGAGATCATTTTATGGATGAATGGGCAGACTGGAATTCTCCTAGTGAATTAGCTGAAAAGCTTGATGCTTATGTAAATATTCGAAATAATTTAGGAAAAGACTCTGTCTATTTTAGAAAGAAATTTAGTGGATATAAAACTAGTTCGCCAAAACGAGACTACCAGTCTAAATGGTCTGAAAGAACACAAATAAAATCTGTCTCAGATGATAGAAATCCTGTAACATGTTACGGTTTTGGTAAACCTGGATACATAAAGGCAAAATGTCCAAATTGTTCAAAAAACAGAGAAGAACAAACTAGATTTAATTCTGTACATATGTACACTTGTTTGGGTTCACCCCCTCCAACTGTTTTGTTAGACATATCCATTTTTGAAGCAACTGGAGCTATTTGCGCGGATACTGGTGCTAGCCGTTCTATTGGTGGAGAATCCTTATATAAATTTCTCAAGGAAAGAGGCCAAATATTCACGGATCTAGAACTTTCTATGCAGTTAGCTGATGGTCATCGAACTACGTCTAGAGTGTTGAGTGCTGACGTGCCAATTACTATACAAAACCGAACATTTATTACGAATCTTATTTTCTTGCCCCATGCTAAGGGAAATCGCACTCTGTTGGGTGTAGACTTTTTACAAAAATCTGGTATTGTGTTAGATATCAAGAGCGGGTTTTGGCACTTTGATGACACACCTCGTCACAAATTCTCGTTTACAAAAGGATCCAAATCTGGAAGATCCTGTCGAAAATATCGAAGTAAATTCTTATTCTTTGAGAGAAAGCGAAGGTTCAAGATTAGATTCTGAGGAAAAGAAAATTTTAAATGATTTGCTCTGCAAATATGAGAGAATCTTTCAGGCAGGGGGAGAGGCCACTCCACTAGTAGAGCATCATATTAATACAGGAAATCACCCGCCAGTGTCAGTTCCACCTTATCGGTTGTCCCCAGCGAAAAGAGAGTTGCTGAAAGCTAAAATAGATGACCTTCTTGTGAAAGGAATTATTGAGGAGTGTGAATCTCCGTACTCGGCACCAGTTGTCCTTGTTCCAAAACCGAATGGTGACTTACGTCTTTGTATCGATTACAGAAAGTTAAACTCTGTGACTATACCCGATTCTTATCCTTTACCGAGGATGGACGATCTTTTGCATCAAGCCAAACGTACTGAATTCATGTCTACGCTTGACTTACGTTCTGGTTACCACCAGGTAAATGTGTATGCACCTGATCGTGACAAAACAGCTTTCGTGTGTTCTCTAGGAACATTTCGCTATCGCAGAATGCCTTTTGGTCTGCGTAATGCACCAGCAACTTTTCAGAGACTTATGGATAACTTTCGAAAGGGACTTCCTGGAATAAATATACTTACTTATTTGGATGATATTATAATTTTGTCATCCACTTTTGAGCAGCACATGTCAGATCTTGAAGCTGTTTTTCAGAGACTTGAAAAATGGAAACTTTTTGTAAATAGAGAAAAGTGTAATTTTGCATGTAACAAAGTAAAGTACTTAGGTCACTGGATTACCCCTAATGGCATTGAAGTAGACTCTGAAAAGGTTGAAGCCATCACTCGGATTCCGCCTCCCAAGAATGTTAAACAACTGCAGTCCTTCCTACAAACCTGTTCATGGTATCGACGATTCATACCTAACTTTGCAGAACTATCTCGACCGTTAAGCAATCTCACTAAGAAGAAATCAACGTGGTTTTGGGGTACCCATGAAGAAAATGCATCTCAAGCTTTAAAACGCTGCTTGGTTTCGGCACCAATACTGGAACAGGCTGATGAAACAAAACCATTCATTGTTCGAACTGCTGCAAGCAGCTATGCTCTTGGAGCAGTGCTCCTCCAGGGGGAGAACTCTGAAGAACGAGTGATTGAGTATGCTAGTAGATTATTGAATTCTGCAGAACGTAACTATTCAACTACTGAGCGTGAGGCACTTGCTGTAATTTGGGCTCTTAACAAGTTCCGAGGGTACATTGACGGAAGTGAAGTTACTGTGGCATCAGACCACCAGCCTTTAAGATGGCTCATGAGTCTTAAGTCTCCATTTGGACGACTTGCCAGATGGGCTTTGCAATTGCAGGAATTCAATTTGAAGATAGAATACATACCTGGAAAGGCGAATGTTATAGCTGATATGTTGTCCCGGCCTAGTTGTGGACATCCTCCTAAAGATAGCTGTGAGCTCTGCTCGGTCGTTGTGGACATACCAGCAAGTAAACCAAGTGATTTACGTTTTAACCAAATG
Source organism: Cheiracanthium punctorium (assembly GCA_038373885.1). Classification (NCBI taxonomy): domain Eukaryota; kingdom Metazoa; phylum Arthropoda; class Arachnida; order Araneae; family Cheiracanthiidae; genus Cheiracanthium; species Cheiracanthium punctorium. The sequence goes on from JAWZYV010007802.1 coordinate 17,496, forward strand.
AAAGATGAAGAATTGAAAAAGATAATTAACAGCTTTGAAAGTGACCAAAAAAGTATTGACTATTATAACTGGACCGAACGTGGTTACATTATGAACCAAGGTGTTTTGTACAGATATTCCCCAAGTTCAGATTCGGAAGAGGCACAGCTTGTTGTGCCATCGCACGAGAAAGAAAAGATTATGAAAGTATACCATGATTCGCCAACAGCAGGTCATTACGGTGCTGAAGGAACTTATGATATAATTTCCAAAAGATACTATTGGACCGGAATGCGTTCATATATTGCAAACTATGTAAAGAACTGTGCTGAATGCAACAGGTACAAGCCGTCAAATCAAAAACCATCGGGATCGTTGCAAACTCCTGTTTATTCTCAAAGGTTTGAAGTCCTATCTATTGATCTTTTTGGTCCCTTACCAGAAAGTAAAAGTGGCAAAAAGTGGATATTTATTGTTGAAGATTGTGCAACTAGATGGGTAGAATTGTTTGCCTTAAAGCAAGCCACTGCAAAGGAGTGTGCAACGACGTTGTTAGAAGAAGTTATTTTGAGATATGGTCTCCCAAGACGTCTAATTAGTGATAACGGAAGCCAATTTGTCAGTGGTGTAATGCAACAACTCTGTTTCCTCTTGGATATAAAACAAAGCTTGATTCCTGTCTATCATCCTCAAGCTAACCCTGTAGAGAGGAAAAATCGGGATCTGAAACCGAGATTGGCTATCCTTGTGGGTAATGAACATGACTCTTGGGAAGAAAAGCTTCCAACAATTCGTTTTGCTATGAACACTGCCAAATGTGATACCACCGGACAAAGTGCAGCATATTTGCAGTTCGGCCGAGAACTACGGACAGTCGATGACGTACAGCATGACATACGTGCAGTTATTTATAACGACAATTTTGTGCCAGAAATTACACCATATTTGAAGAGATTTGCTAATATTTCTAAGGAAATTAAGGAAAGAGTGGAAATAAAACAAGACCAAAGAAAGAAATATGCTGATCGTAAAAGGCAGCAAGGACCTAACTTCATACCGGGAGATAAAGTATGGGTAACCTCACATCCTGTGAGTAAAGCCTCCAATCACAAAACTGCAAAGTTCATGCCTAAGCGTGATGGACCATATGTGATATTGACTCAAAGATCGCCTACTACATTTGAAATTGCAAGCCTGGATAATCCACATGAACCGCTTGCAACATATCATTCATCAGCATTAAAATTGTGTCATAATTCGGACGCTACACCAGTGGCTCCGATAAGAAAACGAGGTAGACCACCGAAAAAGCCTCCTGGTTCTTCGTCGGGACGTCGTCAGAACCAGAGGGGGAGGATGTAACAATCGTAAAATGACGTCAAAGCATCGTCATCCTTTTTAGTTACAATCCACCCAACTAACTAAAATGGCGCGAGCTCGCGATTTTCATTTATCCAGTAATTCGCCTAATTTTGGTATTCTAAAGTTTTAGTGAAAGATGTTTGCAAGAAAATATTGTAAGAGGATTTTGTAATGATTGTAAAAAATAAAATGATGTTTACAGCTAGCTAAATTTATTAATTATGGTATTTTCTCTCCATTTACAAAATACTTCAAAAAATTTTAAGTTTCCAAAACAAGCCGTACCACAAATAACTTTTGCAGCAGTCAGTTTACTTTTAAAGCAAAATTCGGCACGAAAACCGCAGCATCGTGGTACCGTGCTTTCTTCCGATTGCGTAGGTCCAGCGTTCGATTCTGGCTCTGGTCACTAGTCTTCACCGCTCCTTCCGACAGAGTTTGGTGCTGCCATCTACATTAAGATACTCGAAACGCTTCATCTAGTGCATGTTACTTTTTTCTGAAAAACTCGGAAAGGTTACTCGTTAATTCGGAAACCTTTCCGAAATACACGGAGAGGTTACTCAATATTTAACCAAAATATACAGAAACGTTACCCATCTTTTCCAGAAACCTTACCTAAAATGCAGGAAAATAGGTAAATATGTTTCCGACATATGCAGAAACGTTTCTAAATACTTTCGGAAACGTTTCCACAATTTTGAACTACAAGAGCTGCCCCATTTTTTGAGGTAACGTTTCCGAATTTTTTTTTTACCGTGAGTGGCATTTGATTGCTGTGATTGTCTGTTCTACTTTGACATGGAATTTCATTCGTTCGGAGCATAAGTGCACGTGTGAGAGCTCTTATCTTACTTTTGAAACACCTACATAATAAAATATAGTTGTAAAATATATTCAAAGATAATGAGTGTACACTATTAATTTAAATTAGGAAGGGAATTTTTACATAAACAATTTATAATAGGGGAATTTGTCACACACAAATACGTAGTTAGAAAACATTAGACATATAAAATTATATACAATCATACATGAAATATATCATTTCCTAGGACTGTTTTATTTTTAAAAAATTTAGTAGCGTTTCAAGACACTTAAAGAGCTTTAGAAACAAACCATTTGTTTTAATGTCTCTGAGACATTGGTACTGCTCCTTCATAATTTGTACTATGTTTTTTACTCAACAGTTCTACTTGTCCCAGAAAAAAATCCTAACCGCAAAGATTTTGAAAAATTCACTTAAGCTCTATCCGTGTAGCAAGATACATACCTATATTTAAGTTTTTTTCGTGAAGTTGGTCATTTTTAAAAGTGCATAAAATAAGTTCTGAAAAGACATTCTAAATTTTTTGCAAAATTGTTCAAAAATTGCATGACTATACATTAAGCGTTTGAAAAGTATTTTATTAGACTTCACTTCTTCCACCTATAAAAAGCATTTTATTTCCTCTCCTCGTTTCAAAAATTCTAAATCCATGTTTGTTTTTATAGTAAAATGCAATTTATTATTCTGCATACAATAAGCCTTTTTCCTTCATGAATTGTCCTTCTTATGAAAAGCATCTACTGTGAGAGAGATTTATTCATGTTTTGTTACATTTCTTCCCTACTATTCAAAATCTTATTCCAATATTTTTGCGCATCGTAACTCTCTTTCTATATACAACAATGTATTGCAGAATCTCATGAATTCATGATGCTATCAGATGAACACAAAAATAAAGATTTAATCTATTGACAGTATCTGCAAGTAATATTTTTCATCAGATCCTCTAGTAAATCAAAGATGTCAGAAAAAAAACGGAAATAGTGTTTACGGAACATGAAAATGCAACATTTGCGAAAAGCACATTATATGACAACTATTTATTGCAAAAGCTTGAACATGTAAATAAACTTTTTGCAATAAAGACTACAGAGCACCTTATCTTCAATTAACGAGAGTCAGAATATTCTTTATCCAAATGACGTAATTTATTCTTCCCCATGAATTTCCACTAAAATTCAGCTTGTGGAAGTGTTTTATATTTTGTGTGTGAAATACAGCATCTGTGAAAGCTTCTGTACTCAGCGGACTGTTTTAAGCAAGTTACTGGCCGTTAGTGTCTGAATTTTTTACACGAGATTGTTCGACGAAGTTCTAGAAGCAATAAAATTTGTGTTCCATCCTGACAAGTGGATTTTCTACTGGAACTTTCTACATATAGTGAACTTTAGAACAACGAACCCAGGAATTAAGCAGTTTTCTGCAACAATATATACTGATTTACTAGCCGACTCCGGCGACCAGTTGGTTCGAAATCTTGTTCGGAGAGAAGCCTGTTTCTCACTGGCTTCCTTGGCACTGAAATCTCTCAGATTCTGAATGTAATTTAAAATTAAGAGGGTTAGAAACAGGAGCGGCCCTAGGGTAAGCATTATTGGTCAAAATATCACTTATAATACTTTCAATAAAAACGGTTCATTTTTTATGGGAGTCATAAAAAAAATCATAGGTACGATGACTATTGATTTGCTACATGGCCTTCCGAATCATAGATCTTTTAATTCACACATGGATGTGACTGCGTTTCGGTTTCTTTTATAGAATAAGAATTTTTAAGTCGCCAGGTGTCTACTCTTTTCCTATCTATCTATCTATTTCCCTGTTCATCTGCATAGCTTTCATAACCCTTAAGAAACGCTATTTTGTTGTGTAATTAAAAGTTAAACTGAAGTTGAAATCTAAGAATTACTTTTATAGTATTACGGAATACTACTCTTGAAAAATAATAGTAAATAAAAGCTTATATTGACTGATAAATGAAAACAGTTTTTCATTTTGGAACTGAAGTATAATATTTACACCATATTGTTACGAATTTTCGGGATGGCCTGCGCTTTTGAGGTTTCATTTAGTAGTTAACATTAGTATTCTACATGTTAAATAACTAAATATTGCATTTTTTGCACCTAAATCGGTTAGTTAGTATACGAGATCGGAACCTTTAATTTTCTCATAGTATAATATTGGGTTTAACAGCTTCTCGCCCAATATTTGTGCTATCGCTTAGATGGGTTCAGTTTTCGGAACTTATTTGTATTTTCGTCACCAAATTTTGAGAATGTTTCGCTAAAAAGTCGCCAAGCTTGTCGACAGCTAGCACATTTTATTCATGGGGCCTGTGATGTTTCTTTTCCTGAATCTCATTACTATTACACAGTCAAATTACCGGAAACCTCTCGAAGGTGCTACTGAACGAAAAACATGGGAAGTTCAATAGATATCTGGAAGCTGTAAATATGAGAGGGCAGGTTACTCAATTAGTTCTCTAGTAAAGTTCACTTGTTTTAGGGCCCGTATCGCGCTATGTCATGTTACTGAGAGGAAAGTCACTGTTTTGCTACTTGCGAAACATTCCGAATCGAAATGCGTTAATATTGGTAGAATCGGAAAGTAATGTCGGTTTCTCGTATGTCAATATTTCGCCATGCCGATATCACTCAAGCTAATAATACAAACTTTAGCCCGTATGTTACGTGTACAACGTAAGTGCACTATAAGAGAGGATTTTTCAAACCTATTAACGTATTCTTAACCTATAACTCGTAACCTATGGGAGGTAGGAGACCAAAACGTTCTATTGAACATATCCCTCTGTCTCAAAGAAATCAAGCGATGTACATAAAACTCATGTTGCAAAATGTAATAAACACAAATACCTATTAACCAATAGTGTTGCAGATAACTCTGCTGATTCCTGGGTTCTTCGTAATAAAGTCCAGTTGGTGTAGAAAGTTCTAGTAATAGTCCACTTGTCAGGATGGAATCCTAACTTCATTGCTTCTAGAACTTCGTCGAACAATCAGCTGTACAAAATTCACAAGCATAATCAGTCAGTAGTGTGCTTATTACAGTTTGCTTAGAACAGAAGCTTTCACAAATCCTGTATTTCTCACCCCAAATGAAACATTTCCACTTTCAAAAATTCAGTGGAAATATAGGGATTTCGTAAACAGTCCCTCAAGACTCAGCAATGAAATATTTACTGACAGCACTGCAAAACAAGACTTCAAAAAGGCAAACGAAAATGCCGCTTCTACCGGGTGATTCAAAATAGATGTTAAGGCGATTATTTTTTAAACTGTAAGTGATCAAAACATACTTCCAATCAGAAAAGTTCGTCAAATTAAGAGTAGCTTTCAGATATGGGGTATTTTTACTGGGGGTTGTATACATATAAAAATACGAAATTAAATTTTTATACGGTCCCTCCTTTCCTACCCTTTATATTTAGAAAAATGTTGGCCTTTGCCTAAGAAAATTAATGAAACAAATCCCGTGTCTCTACGTGGAATAGTTTGGGAGATATATCAATTTGAAAATTTTGGCATTTGTCGCCAAGCAATAAGGGGATGTCTTCAAAGTGAGAAAAATGTTAATTACTTTTCAACAGACTTTCATTTATGCTAGTGTTCACTCTACAGATGGGCGAATTCTGGAGATTAATTCAGCCGCAATTCTTCTTGAAATGTATGCTTGGCTATTTCTAATAAAAGTAACGGCAGTGGTTGTTAATGAATTGTCTTTTTGGTGACCCTGTATATAAACTACAAAATGTATTTAGTCGTAAATGCGGGCAAATATGTTTAGTCAATCGCTCTCAAAAAAGTTTCATACAGTAACATCGACCAGTTCATCTAAACTAAACCTGTCCATTTCACGAATTCGGACGCATTTAATTGTCACCAATGGGATCGTTGTTTAACTTTTTCAACTTATAGTTGGTTCCCCAAAGTTGATTTTTCCGCTTGAAAACCGACGCCAACACACCAGGTAAAGTGGTGTAAGTCATCATTTTTAAAAATAATTCATTTGCAAGCTATTTCACTTAGAGACACGGGATTTGTGCTTTTAATTTTCTTAGGAAAAGAGCAAGATTCTTCTAAATATAAAGAGTAGGAAAGGAAGGACCGTATAAAAATTAAATTTCGTATTTTAATATGCATACAACCCCCTGTAAAAAAAAGTGCCATATCTGAAAACTGCTCTTAGTTTGACGAACTTTTCTAATTGGAAGTATGTTTCGATCACTTACGGTTTAAACAATAATCGCCTTAACATCTATTTTGAATCACCCGGTATAGCACAATACAATTCAGAGCGTAATGCAACGAATACGCCCAACCAGAGCTCGATGAACACTGACTTGAATTCTCCGGCCTGTCAGCCTATTTATACCCTCCGACTTACTTTCTAGAAAAATCGGGATGTGTAGAAAGACCCAGAATAATCGCGTTTTGATTACATCATAGAAGAAAAATAGAGTAATATTAGGCTATTATGTGATGGTAATGCAGAAAAATTAACTTTACAAGCCCCATTGGAAAAATCGCTCCAAATGACCAAAATGTCCAAGCCAGGCGAAATATTGCCAAATTTGGCCCCAAAAGTGAGGTTAGCGAAGGGCTAGAACCAATATTTCTCGAGATTTCTAGAAAACGCTATAGAAACCAATGTAAACCCAAAACTCCGTATCTCACGTTCTAATTGACCTATTTTGATACAACAAAAGCAAAATTCATCTATTTGACGAGTAGAATACGAATTTTAGGTCATTTTTAACAGCCAGGAGACAGAACAGACCAAAAATTCGTAACAATAGCAAGACATTTTAAAATTTGTTCTACAAGGAAGCTAAACGGTCGCTTTTCCGTTTTGAACATATCCTTCCTGGAAAGAAAAAAACAGTACCTATGTAACAAATATAAGTCCATTGTTTAAGCAAAACTGCTCTGTCTTTAAAAACTTTGTTTATTTAATGTTTCGAATTTAATGTAAAATGTGATAAACATCCCGGTATACCAAATATTTGTGTTTAAATTTCTTGAGATTTTAATCATATCCCCTTCCCGGAAGCAAGGATGTTTGACGTCAGAAGCTTTTCTGCATAAAAAACACACAGTGGCATATTGTATTTGGGAGGGATGGAAAATTTGGCAACAACAGAAATTTAACATAAATTATGAATTGTTGTGGAAATGTATTCTGAATAAAATCTGCTTACTGCATTCATTCCTTTTTTTTTTGTAAATTAATTCCATACAAAGTGAAAATAACAAGCATTTCGCATAAGCTTTCAATAAAGTTTTTTTTTTTCTGGCTGCTTACTAATTATAGCTTATTACAACACTTGTAATGATTTCACCACAACAAACACATTGATGTCTTTTAGATAATGACTTTAATATTCATTCCGAAACACTTTTATCTTGATATGTAGGCTTTTGTTCAGTTTCATTTTTCACAGGAACACTGTTGAATTATTTAAGCTTTCCATTTACTTAATAAACTCAAACGTGAAAAGAAATCCCCTCTCTTTTGAAACTGCTCACATTTTAAAATTTATCACAATCTTTTTCAGTGAACATTTTACCGATTCCGTTTTATTTTCATTCAGTTGTCCATCTATTATTTATTCACCTAAAGTAGTTCATTTATTTGCCTTAATTGATTAAAAAGACAGTACTCTTTTTAAACACACTAATAAATTTATACCCTATTCAGTCACATTTCGTGCATTGTAATATTAAACGGATTGTTTAGTTCACGTTATACTTTGGACAGATGAAGGGTGCTCTGAATGATTTCGAGTAATATTTATAAAGTATTTTGAGCTATATTTACATAAATAATCCTTCTATTTGGAATAACCATATAAAGTAACAACATAACAGTACAGTACACTGAGGAGAAATCAGTATGCAAGCAATATCTTTGAATTTAATCGCCATACGAAGGGAAGATATCATTTGTCAAAGTTAAGAATACTTTCAAAAATTTAATTAAATGACGTCATCATTAGTTACGCAATACATGAAGCCATTTTTAACTCATAAGATCGTAAATGTCTACAATATAATTTCTGCGTTGCTTTCATATTTTAATTTGAAAAGGTAAATATTTAAATAAAAGATTCAGAAAGTTAACAAGGCTGCAGGTTGCGTTTATACGTGATAGGTAGGCTCTAGAAATCAGTTCGGGTCCATTTTTTAAAGCAGAGCTTGCCCGAGCAATATAAGCTGGAGCACGAGCCCAAAATTTCAGCTTATAGATAAATAAAAGTCAATTAGTTTATTTATAGGATATCATAAATTTTCCTGTTTTTGCAAATTAGACACAAATATAGTAGCAAATACTTAATGCAATTTCTAATTCTTTGTATTCAAGTTTATCAAATAATAATAATAATCCTACTATATAGTTACGCTGATTCCTGACTCCCGCGGTAACCATTCCGGGCAACCACTTCATTATAAATATTTTACCGCCATTACTCCAAGAAGATTAAAAAGTTCAAAAAGATTTTCAAAGCATGATAACATCTACACCGTTTATACGATCCGCTTGAAATGTTTCATAATTATGTATTAAAGCATAAAAAACAATCTGTGCTACTTTAAAAATTTGAAAATCCACTGGTTCCTGTCACGTTGACACAACGTGCATATTTTTTTATGAAAAGGTATTAATACAAACCCTAATTACTATTGTCTAAATTTAAAGTAATAATCTATTCTAAACTTAATTTAAAAGTTTTTAACAGTAACTGTTTTTAAAGCTTTCAATTTTCCTTTTAGCCTTTTCATTTGCAGCGCAATAATGTACTTCAAAATCATTTAGCTCTTATCAGCTGCTTAAATAAAAATAAAATAACAGTTGATGCCAGTTTTTCGCCTACTAAAAGAATAATAATAATAACACCTCTTCGCTCGCATATGTCTGCTCTAGCTGAAGCAGATGTGTTCTCTTGCGGTTTTGCCTTGCTACGCAAGGAGCATATTGCAGCGTCTCGTAAAACACCTGCTAATGCCTCGATTGTTCCAGAAAGATCGAGGCTCTCTTTTCTATAGGTATATGTTTAACGGTCATTTTTTTGGCAGTTTCAGAGTTATACTTGTGTGGCGAGGTCCTCACTTTCAAGTGGGAAACCTCCGCCCCCGGAACGTTGGTACTAAAGGCCATGCACGCCATAATAATTTTTTGAAGTATGCTTCTCCGGGTTATCGTGTTTTTATATGTGTATTTTTTCAAGTTTTTAATAGTCAAATGAATCTGATGTTCTGAATAAATAAATCATTACGTCTAAAAATGTGATATGTGACCTTATCTTTTTTGTTGTGTGCTTCAGTGCTCCTTTCGTTACTAAAGGAGTGTCGACGAGCGCAAAGATGGATGTCTCTTACCACAACAGTAGTACGGGTCAAAAATTTTGTTGGCCCACTCCTTCACGTGGGTGAATCTTCATTTTGTTGTGCTTCGTGACCAGTTATGATTCATTCATTCCTATGAAATCGGATTTAGTTTGCTCGTACTCGAAGTGAAATAATTACGATGTCGATTTAACAAAAATCTTTTTAACTGCGCTGCATTCGCAGGTAAATCTTAATACTTTCTACGGAGCTCGATGCCTTTTTTGATTCAATACAACACAGTGTTGGTGCTTTTCAAGATTCTCCATAATATGTGACAACAATTTATACCAACCCACCGTGTTTTACGATCACCACCATACTTCTTCAGTACAGTTCTCTAATTTTTAAGCGATCTTTTGCTATTTTCAACTCCCTTTTATTTCCGAGAGTAAAAAATGTGAATCATTTGCGTGTGAAAATGAGCTGTTGCAATCGATATGACGTCCTGTTCATCAAGGTCATCGGGCATTGAAAGGAAAGTGTGATTCCAATTCGGTTAAAATAGTTTTTCCAGATTACATAGTTTAATTTTTTTCACAAATTAATCGTCTGTATGGATATAAGAATTGCTGTGCACACAAAACGAAATCTTTCGAATGGAAAAAGTTTTCGCGCGTTTCCAGAAAAGCATGAAATTCAATTTGGGTATATAATAAAAATTGAATATGAACTTATTTATTTTAGGTGGACGAAGATGAACTATACTCAGTGTAGACATATTTTTTGTCAATTGTTTTTCTTAGCGCCCATTGTAATTGCCGCAACGGGCTTTTACTTCTAGTAATAATAATATTGATAATGTTTCAATTTTTATCAAATATTCCGTTGAGTAGTCGCATCAGTGTCAAACATTTGTATTTACAATGATATTGTTACGAATTTTCGGGGCAACTCGCTGCTCTGGGGCTTAAAATGGTTTAAAATTCGTATTCTACGCTTCAAATAGATAAATTTTGCTTTTTGTTGCATCAAAATCGGCCAATTAGAACCGGAGATACGGAGGTTTCGGTTTCCCATTCAAATATATGGGATTTCTAGAAAACTCGAGAAATATTAGTCCTAGAGCTTAGATCTCTTCACTTTTGAGGACTTATTTTTGGCGCCAAATTTGGCGATATTTCGCCAAAAGTCGCCAAGCTTGGCGACTTTTTGGTCATTTGGCGCGATTTTCCCAATGGGGCCTGGAAGTTGTTTTTCCTGCATTAAAAACGCATAATAACCTAACATTTCTCTTCTATGACGTAATCAAAATTCACGCTTTATGTAGAACCCTCGAGAAATTGGCTTTTCTGGAAACCTCTTGTACCTCCTGCGTCGGCTATTTATAGAAGCGCGCATCGCCCCGAAGTTTCAGTCAGTTGCGAGTTGAACATTCAATGTGTGAAGAGCTCTGAGTACGCTTGTTTTGTGTGAACTGATAGTGCTATAGAAGCTGTGTTTTAGCTTGCTTTGTGAAGCTGTTTTTAAAGTGCTGTGTGTAAATTCTTCATTGCTGTGTCTTAAGGGATAGTGCACTATATCCCTTGAATATTTCCACGGAATTTTTGCCTGTAAAAGTGACTTATTTTGTGTGAGAAATACAGCATTTGTGAGCGCTTCTGATCCAAGCGGATTGTTAAAAGCACGTTACTGCTAGATTGTGCTTGTGAATTGTGTACAGCTGATTGTTCTACGAAGTTCTAGAAGCAATAAAGTTCGTGTTCCATCCTGACAAGTGACTTTTTACTTGAACTTTTTACACCAACAGGACTTTAGAACGACGAACCCCAGGAGTAGCAGAGTCATTCCGCAACATTTGGTGTCAGAATCGGGGTTCTAAAGAAAGACTTTAATTTTCCAGTTTATGGTTTTGTCTAGACAAAAAATGGAAGAACAACTTCAAAAGCTCATGAATATGATGCAAGAGATGAAAGCCGGACAAGACGAGATGAAAGCTGGACAAGAACAGATGAAGGCGGATTTAGAGAAGAAAATTGAAGCAGGACAGACCGATTTAGAAAAGAAAATTGAAGCCGGACAAGAACAGATGAAAGCGGATTTAGAGAAGAAAATTGAAGCCGGACAAGAAGGAATGAAATTGGGATTGGAGAAAATGGAGACTGCTTTGGGAAAATTAGAGAAATTCGAAAAGAGTGTGCAGGAAAATCAAGAGATAATGGAGAAAAGAATGTCGCTCATAGAAGAAACTCAAACGAAATATGAACAAAGAATTGAAGGAAAAATAGAAGAAAATGTTAAGGAATTGCAGCAAGATATTTGCAGAATGCGGGAAGAATTTAAGAATAAAATAGAGGAGAAACTAGACTGGAAAGAAAATATAGTTTCGAAAATACATGAAGAATGTGAAGCTAAAATTGAAGAGAAATTGGACTCTCTCGTGAAGCTGGGAAAGTTACCTGAAAACATCAGGATGTCGTCACACCGCCCAGCAGTAAAACTAACGACTTATGACGGAAAGACACCTTGGGAAGCGTACAAGACCCAATTTTTAATCGTCGCCAAAGCCAATGGCTGGAGCGATTCCGAGAAAGCGAACCAATTGGCCGCTTCCCTTAGCGGAGATGCAATTAACGTATTCCAAACTATTGGAGCGACGAAGATAGGAGATTTTGACGCCCTCGCAAGTGCCTTGGAGATGCAATTCGGAGAGAAGTGCCAGAAAGAATATAGTAGAATCCAACTTAAGTCAAGGATGCAAAGACCTGGCGAGACCCTCCAAGAGCTGGCTTCCGACAGGCATAGGCTGTCATCTAGCCTATAACAGTTATCCTGATAACGTTCGAGAAGAAGTTGCAGTGCAATATTTTATTGAAGGCCTCTTGGACTCTGAAATTCAGAAAGCATTGATCTTGGCGGATTATAAAGATCTCAGGTCCGCCCTGGTATTCGCCATGAAGCTAGAGGCAGCTCAGCTGGCCGTAAGAAAAGAGCAGCATAATGTAAGAGCTGTGTCATTCCAGGAGCCTACGGATGGAGAAATGGAGAGATTAGAGAATAAATTAAAGACCCTGGAAAATCTGGTGGAACGACAAGAACAGTCAGAGCCAAGAATAGTGAAAAGTTGGAGGTGCAACAGCGAGGGGCATTTACGAAAATACTGCGACGCACAAAAGAACTCTCGTCGTAAAGATCGCAGTTATCAATGCACCAGAGAAGCCCATGAAGGAAGACAGAAAAGAGACGACTTTCAGGAACAGAGGCTGAGTGATATTCAAAAGCCTCGTTTGAAAGTCTTACAGATTTCATCAGTGAATGGCGGCAGTGATGGACTATTCGTACTGGGATACGTTAATGGTTCCCCATGCCACATGGTGATTGATACTGGAGCGAACGTAACCATCATAAGGACGGATCTGGCCAAGAAATTGAACTTGAAGATTATCTGGACTCCGCCCTCGCTGACCCTCCAGACTGTGACAGGTGACAAGATCGAAGTGGGCGGAAAAGCGCAAGTAGAAATCACGTTTGGAAATGCCAGATACGACCATGTGGTATATGTCGCCAATATTACAGACTCTTTTATTCTCGGACTGGACTTTTTAAAATCACACAAATTTAATTTGGACTTTAAGAATAATGAGCTTCGTTCAGACTCAGAAGAAATAGCTGCGTTCGATATTAGAAATGAAACTGTTTTGCCTGTTCAGCAAATAATAGCCCAGACTGATATCACTCTACCTCCCAGAACTGATTCCATAATTTCTGGAACAGTAAAAGAAAGCAATAAATTCCGTTTTGGATTAATCGAACACCCAAGCAATAGTGATTCCGTCAGAGGAGTGCTTGTGGGAGCAACACTTGTGGACTTGTCGAGAACGGAAATTCCAGTTAGAGTAGTAAATGTGACGGACAAGTCGAAGGTGATAAAGAAAAATGAAGTGTTGGCGACATGCACTCCTGTTACCTGCATTAATAAGAACATCAACCAAACGACAGCTAAATCTTCCGAGTGCCTGACGAAGGAATTATTACAAGACGTGGAGTTAACGGCAGAACAGAGAAGCGCTGCAGAGAAAGTAATAGCTGAATTTGAACACCTCTTTTCTCGAACTTCGTGTGACTTTGGCCGTACGAGCTTAACTCAACATAGGATAGATACAGGCAGCCATTCTCCCATCAAGCAACATCCTAGGCGGCTGCCGTTTGCTAAGCAAGAAGAGGTGAGCAGACTTTTAGAGGAGATACAGCGTGATGACGTCATCGAGCCATCGACTAGTCCCTGGGCCTCACCAATTGTTTTGGTCCGAAAGAAGGATGGTTCCACCCGGTTCTGTGTTGACTACAGACGTCTGAATGACATTACCAAGAAAGACAGCTACCCTCTTCCCAGGATAGACGACACTTTGGACACTTTATCGGGAAACGAATGGTTTTCCACTCTGGATCTGAAAAGTGGTTACTGGCAAGTAGAAATTCATCCCGATGATCGTGAAAAGACTGCGTTCACCACGGGACAAGGATTGTGGCAGTTCAAAGTTATGCCTTTTGGACTCTGCAACGCACCGGCTACATTCGAGCGTCTAATGGAGACAGTGTTGAGAGGACTTTCCTACGAAGCATGTCTCGTTTATTTGGACGATATCATCATCGTCGGAAGGACTTTCGAAGAGCATCTAGAGAACATCCGAAAGGTGCTGCAGAAATTAAAGGAGGCGAACTTGAAACTGAGTCCATCGAAGTGCAACTTGTTCCGTCGGGAAGTACGTTACCTCGGGCACATAATATCCGCCCACGGAGTCCGAACCGATCCCGAAAAGACGTCCGCAGTCCAGAACTGGAGTCGTCCCGAGAATATCCATGACTTAAGAAGTTTTCTCGGTCTGTGTACTTACTATCGAAAATTCGTGAAGGGCTTTTCTCAAATTGCAAGACCCCTTCACAAATTGACCGAGACTGGACAGAAATTTCTATGGACTGAGGAATGTGAGGACGCATTCAACGAACTGAAGACGGCTTTAACATCTTCGCCGATCCTGTCGTATCCTCACCCTGACAAGCCATTTATCCTGGACACAGACGCAAGTAAGGAGAGTGTTGGAGCAGTTTTGTCCCAGGAGATAGATGGCCAAGAACACGTCATTGCTTACTGGAGCAAATGCCTTTCAAAGGCAGAACGTAACTATTGTGTTACGAGAAAGGAACTTCTTGCTATCATTAAAGCCGTGGAGCACTTCCATCATTACCTGTACGGCCGAAAGTTCCTGCTCCGAACGGACCATGCCTCTTTAACCTGGCTTCTAAATTTCAAGAATCCAGAGGGCCAAATAGCCAGGTGGATACAGCGATTACAAGAATATGACATCGAGATACGTCATCGGAAAGGGGCATCTCATGGAAATGCAGATGCTTTGTCAAGAAGGCCCTGTATAGACAGCTGTCGCTATTGCTCCAGGGCAGAGAAAAATTAACATCTGAAACATCCCGTTGTCCGCCAAGTTACATCATCGACACCATCCCAAGATCCCTGGAGTGACGAAAAGGTTCGGTTGGACCAATTAGCAGACAGCGACATCAAACCTATTGTGGAATTTATGGAAAAATCCAGTGCTAAGCCCAGTTGGCAAGAAATATCATCTTACAGTCCGGCAACAAAACAGTACTGGGCTTTATGGGATTCGCTTCGCCTGAGGAATGGAGTCCTGTATCGTAAATGGGAGTCGGACGACGGCAAGATGCTCCGATGGCAGTTAGTACTCCCTCGTTCGAGGATTCTGAAGGTTCTAGAAGAACTTCATAATGGCTTAACTGGAGGCCATTTTGGCGTAATGAAGACCCTGCAGAAAGTTCGCGAGCGCTTCTACTGGGTTAGGGCTCGAGGCGACGTCGAAAAGTGGTGTCAAGCTTGTGACGCCTGTGCCGCCCGTAAAGGCCCGAAGAAACGAAGCCGTGGAAGACTACATCGTTATAATGTAGGAGCGCCTTTTGAGAGGATTGCCCTCGACATCCTGGGACCTCTTCCGCGAACTTCGGATGGCAACAAATACATCCTAGTTGTCATTGACTACTTTTCTAAATGGCCCGAAGCGTTTCCTATTCCCGATCAAGAAGCTACGACCGTAGCAGAGGTACTGGTGCAAGAATGGATTTCCAGATATGGAACCCCTCTGCAACTTCATTCCGACCAAGGAACGACCTTTACCTCTGCAGTCTTTAAAGGACTATGCCAACTTCTCGGAATGGACAAAACCCAGACTACGCCTTTACACCCACAATCCGACGGCATGGTGGAGAGGTTCAATCGCACAATTTTAAACAACCTCTCGCTTCTAGTATCTATGAATCAAGAGGACTGGGACAAGAAACTCCCCCTCTTCCTGCTGGCCTATAGGAGCGCCGTCCATGAGACTACCGGCTTCACACCTTCCCAGATGCTGTTCGGCAGAGATCTTCGTCTTCCCGCCGATCTAGTGTTCGGCCGCCCTCCAGATGCGCCTTCATCGCCAGAGGAGTACGTGGAAAACCTTCGGGCACGGTTTGAAGATGTACATCATTTTTCTCGGGAGCGGATCACGGAAAAGATGAAGACTCGCTACGACACGAAGGCTACGGGACACGAGTTCAACGCAGGTGACAAAGTTTGGCTATGGAATCCTACTCGACGGAAAGGCCTGTCTCCCAAGCTGCAATCGCCGTGGGACGGTCCTTACACAGTCCTAAACCGGCTGAATGACGTCATCGTACGGATTCGTAAGTCACCAAACTCGAAGCCAAGAGTTGTACATTACGATCGGCTAGCCATCTACCGCGGTTGTAATTAGCTCAGACTATGGTCACTATGGCGTAATTCCTCTTTTCTTTCACCTCTCATTCCTTTCCTGTCTTTCTCTTCTCTTCCTCTTTCTTCAACTCTCTTTCTCTCACCACTTACGCCATGTTTAGTGTACATATTTGTAATATATTGGATTTTATTAATGTGTATTTGTTATTACATTGATTACTTATTACAGTGTAATTATTTATTATGTTGATTATTTATTTATTAATGTGTATTTGCTTATTGTGCTATTGATTACTTGCTTGAATTATGTTGTTAAGATCTTGTTAAGTGTTATACAGTGTAGGTACCTGTGTGACCTCCTAACTAGGGATTGTACTGCCGGGACGTGCAGTCCTTGGGAAGGGGGCAATGTTACGAATTTTCGGGGCAACTCGCTGCTCTGGGGCTTAAAATGGTTTAAAATTCGTATTCTACGCTTCAAATAGATAAATTTTGCTTTTTGTTGCATCAAAATCGGCCAATTAGAACCGGAGATACGGAGGTTTCGGTTTCCCATTCAAATATATGGGATTTCTAGAAAACTCGAGAAATATTAGTCCTAGAGCTTAGATCTCTTCACTTTTGAGGACTTATTTTTGCGCCAAATTTGGCGATATTTCGCCAAAAGTCGCCGAGCTTGGCGACTTTTTGGTCATTTGGCGCGATTTTCCCAATGGGGCCTGGAAGTTGTTTTTCCTGCATTAAAAACGCATAATAACCTAACATTTCTCTTCTATGACGTAATCAAAATTCACGCTTTATGTAGAACCCTCGAGAAATTGGCTTTTCTGGAAACCTCTTGTACCTCCTGCGTCGGCTATTTATAGAAGCGCGCATCGCCCCGAAGTTTCAGTCAGTTGCGAGTTGAACATTCAATGTGTGAAGAGCTCTGAGTACGCTTGTTTTGTGTGAACTGATAGTGCTATAGAAGCTGTGTTTTAGCTTGCTTTGTGAAGCTGTTTTTAAAGTGCTGTGTGTAAATTCTTCATTGCTGTGTCTTAAGGGATAGTGCACTATATCCCTTGAATATTTCCACGGAATTTTTGCCTGTAAATGTGACTTATTTTGTGTGAGAAATACAGCATTTGTGAGAGCTTCTGATCCAAGCGGATTGTTAAAAGCACGTTACTGCTAGATTGAGCTTGTGAATTGTGTACAGCTGATTGTTCTACGAAGTTCTAGAAGCAATAAAGTTCGTGTTCCATCCTGACAAGTGACTTTTTACTTGAACTTTTTACACCAACAGGACTTTAGAACGACGAACCCCAGGAGTAGCAGAGTAATTCCGCAACAATATATTAGATACAGAAAAATGCGAGTCAAAAATCTCATATACACTGGCCTCGAAAAGTTAAGGAACAGCATGTTTTTGGAAGCTCACCATAAAAAAAGACACTATATAAAATTTATAGTATATATAAATGATAAAAATGAACTTTATGCAAATTTATGAAAAAACAATAGCTACCACATTTTTTATAGAAAAGAACAGGTATATATGAGTGAGAGAAAAATATGCACATATCAGGTTTTCGTAATTACACGTGTCACTTTTGTTGATTCACAACTTTTGTTAGCAGATTCGTTAACAAAAGCCAGTAGGTTTCCGTAATGTCAGAGAGGAGCCGATTGCCCGATTCGGTCAAGTGGAGGTCGGTCGGATGAATGGAAATATGGTTGTCACAAACTGATGCTGCTAGGCATCTTAATGTGTCTCTCAGTGTGATGGATGGAAATGGACTTGCAACAGACTGATGCTGCTAGACGTCTGAATTTGTCTCGCATTATCGTCCACCATCTCTGGAATCAATATCAAACCGAAGCTTCGGCGTCCACAAGACATATTCCAGGCCGACCACGAGCTACAACACCTGCAGAAGACCAGAAAAAGAAGAAGCATTTCTGCGACGAAACTTATGGTTGATCACTCTGTAGCATCAGGGAGAAGAATATCCGCTAGCACGGTGCGAAGACGTCTTCACGATTCAGATCTCGCAAGGTGACCAGTTTTGTGTATATCCCCCTCAACGGACGATAGAGAAGGGTCCGCTTATCTTGGGCAAGACAACACGTTTCCTGGATAAGACAGCGATGGGCTTCTGTAGTCTTTACAGACGAGTCCAGATTCACACTGGAGAGCTACAGAACGTCTGCTGATCTGAAGTGAACAAAGCACCAGATACCATCAATCCAGCACTGTTGAAAGACACAGTTACCGAGGCTCTGGAATAATGGTTCGGGCAGGGATATCACTCGGTTGTCACACTGACCTGCATATGTTCTAGAGAGGAACTCTGACTCGTGTGAGATATCGTGATGGGATTCTTAATCCATATGCCCGCCTGTATGCCGGTGCAATTGGCAATGATTTCATTCTGATGGATGATAATGCACGACATCACTGATCTGTAGTTGTTGAGGAATATATTCAGGGTCTTGGTTTAGAGCGAATGGAATGGCCAGCTCAGTCTCCAGGCCTGAATCTGATACAGCATCTTTGGGACTATCTTGGTAATCAGATTGCTCTTTTAAGTCCACGCCAAAGGTCTTTAGGAGAGCTGGAAGGAAGCTTACTCTGTGTCTGGTCTTCGCTTTCCATTTCTGTAACCGACAACTTTATTGACAGCATGGAAGTCGATGCCGCCAATGCATTCAAGCTAAGGGGTGGGCATATCGCTTAATAAAAACTCATTTTTGTTATGTTTCTATGACATTTTACCACATAATTTACACATTACATTATTTTTTCGGAGAATGGACTTTTACAAGGAAATACCTTTTTTTTTTGTTATTGTAAATCATTTTTGCCTTTTTCTTATGCAAACTTCTTTGTTGCAGTCAATTCATAACTGATTTGTGCACGCCATCCAAATTTGGTGTTTCTACATTCATTCATTTGCAAATTAGGCTCAAAAAACCGGTTGCTCCTTTACTTTTGGAGGTAAGTGTAATAGTGACATTAAAAATTGTTATGCAAAACACGTCCAGAAAAGAAATATTGATTAATAAGTTTAAGGAATTTGCACGTGAAAAACTTAGTTGTTAGGAACAAAATAATTAAAAAAATGATCATTTTTTGATATTACATGAATATATGCATTTAACTAAGAAAGACCAATAAATATTGACGCTCAAAATTCTGAACTAACAGCATTTTAACACACCTACGCAAATGAAATGGCAAAACACACCATTTAGTAAGTTATGTGAAAAAACTAGCGTTTTTTCATCAATTATTTTGTTACATGCCCTAGAAAAACATCATTTTATCTTATATTGTAGTACATATGAAATATGCTAATTTAGTTTTCAAATTGCAGATATATAAACAGACGTCTAATCTCATTATTAACAGAAGAATAACCCAGCGTTCTAAAATATCCAAAGAGTTTCACGCACTTTCCAGGCGACTGTTACACTTCTTTAGAAGTACTTTTTTTCTCCGATGAACTACTTTTTTAAATATGTTTGCAAGGATTATGTTCAATAAAGGAAAAAGTACTCACGAGCCTGAGCCTCAACACAATCATTACAGAGCCCATCTCTTCTCTGTAGGGCTGGCCATGGCACAGTGGCACAGTAGTTATGCTACTGAAAATGATAGACGGCCGAAGTATGAAGGTCCCGGGTTCGGGTTCAATCGCGCGGCTGACGGTCTGGAATGTTGGTAGGTTTTCTTCAGATGTAACCTGAGTACGCGTTAGAACCCCTTAGAAAGACCTCCTACTAAGGTACCCCCATCTTTGGCAGATCGCCCAAGCATAGCGTTGCCATAATCACCCAAACAAACATCTCTACACGCTTAAATCTATTGAGTAAAATAATAATCAAACGGAGTATATTTTTACTCAATTATTGACTTCAAACAGCCATTCTCCCGATTGAGTAAAATTTGATCCATTAATTGACAAAAATCAACGGAGCGAAAAATTCTCAATTTTTGAGCATTATACAACAGCTCCATTTAGGCTAAATAATAATCAAAAATGAGGAGTGTCTGTCCGTTTTTGATTAATATAACTGTACTCAATTATGATTATTATTTAAGCTATAGAATGAGCGTTTTTACAAAATTAGTCGTTTTTAATTAATATAGCTGTACTCAATTAAGATTATTATTTCAAGCTAGAAAAAGGGTGTCTTATGAAAATTTGCTGGTTTTGATTAATATATTGAATTATTCGTTTTCTTCATTTTTTATTATCAGAGCTGTAATCTATGATTATAAGCCCGAGAAAATAAATTTTAAATCAAGACAAATACATTACATATATCTTAATACGCTATAAAAAAGTATTTTTTTAATAAATAGAATATAATTTCACTATAGTCTCTAGTTATAAAACGAAATCACAGTACAGTCAGAATACACAAATACAATCATGGTTAAACCAGCTGTGAGATTTAATTAAAGCAGCAACCAAATTTATTTACATGAAAAGGTAAAATAGTACTTACTCACTTGACTGAAGATATAACTTCATTTGTACAACAGCGACGAGATTTTTATAATCCAATCGTAAGAAACTATGTCCAATAAAACAAAATTTTTACCGAAAGCATCCTCTCCACATTTAGGTTGAATTTATTTCACAACTCTGAATGTTGAAAAAGATGCATTTGGTATTCGGATATAAAGTAAAATTATCACCAGCGAATACATTCATTCTAAAGTATCATCGGGTATCCTCTTTAGAAACTCTTTTAATTCATATTTTGATAACGACATGTTTGCTCTTCGATGCTCGCCGCAAGCCAGGATTCCCGCTTCCCGCGTTGTGTTGTCTGTGGTGACTATGTACCGTTTTCCGTTGAAGAGCGTTGGTCACGTGATAGTAATAGGATATCTTACTACGCATTTTTCGTGGGGGAGAGACAGAATTCTCAAATAGACAAGATTTTAGTGAAAAATGGAGTATAATAGAATCTAGCGAATCCTGAGCATTGAGGGCAATTGAGGAGATAACAAATTATTGTCTTTAATGAGTACCTTTTAGCGTAAAAGGATTTAAATCAGCCGATAAGAAATTTAATCAATAAACGAGTGTTAGTTTTAATCAATAGATTTAAGCGTGTATAGGCTTCTGTCTGTAGGTATACGAAAGATATGTAATATTCAAATAACGAGGTCTACAAGGATAAGACAACGTAACTGGGTTGAGTACTTGAGGGAGTACTGGTATGTTATGCAAGCCAATACAAGGGTCATCTGCCTACGGGGCGTATGCCTTCGCGGAGAATTTTACAGAGTTCTAACGCATATTTGCTTTGTAATTGAGGAAGCTAGTCTTCAAATTAACTTTATTGAAAGAATTATACAAGTATCTTTTACTCCCCTTCCACATATTCTTCTTCTCTATCAATACATCGCAGCATACGATTTTTCCACTGTTCGAATCTGTGCTGCAGGTCATTAGATGTCACCTTCTTCAGTGAGTCTGCCATTTTTGCCTTCACATCTTCTATAGGCGCAAAATGTGTTACTTTCAAGTCGATCAGAACTATCACCATCTGGCAAAAGCTCTCAAGTTCCGAAAATCGTTTGTGCCATTCGGAAATTTTACATCGTGGCATACAATTATCCCCACCTTCCTTAACTATTTAAAGCATTTTTTTAATTTTACGAGGAATTTCAAAATTAAGCGCTTCTCGATTTTTTAAGTTTATCATGATCGCGGTACTTCGACACAACTATGTCTTATGGCCTTATCACACTAAAGGGAAAATCCGAGCAACTTCGCGCTGGACCAACTTTTCCGACGGACTTGAAGGCGTGGTTATCTTTAAGGGTTGCAAAAGTAAACAAACTCTCTCCGACGCCAAATAGTCATCGCATCGCTGATTTGGCGTGCATGCAGGTTCTTATTTTACTTATCGTGCGTTGGTATATTTACATCGGATCGGCAGCATCGGATGGGCAGCAATCTCTAATTCCAAAGTCCACTTGAACGCGGCCATAATTTTATTTACACGTGATTCTGACATCGAGCCAAGCTTCCAAGTTTCGAACATAGTCGCCATTGCTCGAAATTGCTTATGACGTAGCAGGAAGAAGTACTCTGATTGGCCGAAATTTCGTCCTACTCGGATTTTTTCCTTCGGAAAGGAAAAAGTTCGAGTTCGCGGTCGTCAAGGTAACAGCGAGAAAGTCGGCCGGAAACTTGATTTGCAAGGAAGTGGGTCGAATTTTTCTCAGTGTGATATCCCTATTACTCAAACAACGATAAAAAACAAACTAAACTAGATAGAAGGATGGAATAACGTACCACCTGCATCGGAAACATGAAAGTTAACACCATTCCAATTCCACTACTCCACACCAAGCGAAACGGCTAGGCCAAACGCAGCCCGGTTTTTTAATTGTCACAGTGGTATTTTACCCATAAGGACTGTTTTTGAAAAACCTACGCTTGTCTGATAGCTCTTGCAATAGTTATAAGGCCAAAATTATGTCATAGAATCGCAATTTCCTTCAGATTTTATTCTGTGCAAACTAAGTGAGATTTCGATTAAATTGCAATTACAATAGGTTACATTAAGTGAAACAAGTGCTGTAGATTTTTCGTGTATTATTATAAATAACGTATTCTTCAAACAATTGTTTATACTTTTAATAAAAATATATGTATATTTATTTGAAACTTTTAGAAAAAAAATGATAAAGAGAAATTGCATTGAATATATGACTGAGGCAATATCCATTTGTAGAAAGTTTGCAAAATGCTCTAAAATTTCGTCATGAATCTCCCGTAATTCTTTTAAATTTCTCTGTAATAAAAGTGCATTGTTTAGCTTCAAAAGAAATAGTCTGATTTCTTTTTTTTTTAATCTCTGTCGCTTAATTTTTCCATCCCTTCCTATATAGAACAATCAATGAAAATGTACTGTATATTTTAGATATGTCTTAAATGCTTTGCCTTAATTTATGTTTTACTTTTTTCCTTAAGTATTAGATGACTCAAGTTTTCATTGCAATTTAATTAATAGAACATTAATTAAAATTACACACGTTTTTATCGTTTAATTTTAATTTTAATTTTTTAATGAGACTGATTCTAAAACAACTTTTTACATACAATAAAGTAGAACATTTACCGAAATAAAGCAATATCTTTGTTTCATCTAAGTGTCATTTAGTACAAAAAATGTTACTCTCGATTCTTTCCTAATTTACACAATACAAGATATTTGATTTCAATTAGATTGCTATTCTAGTTGATTATATTAAGTTCTACTTGCACTCTGATCTTTCATGTGTTTGTTATTATGTCAGTGTACTTCAAATATTCCTTTAAACAAACATCCAAAATACTGATATATACTGAAATATTAAATGCATATTTCTGTCATGCTGTTATTATTGATTCTGACAAAAACTCCATGTATGCATTTCTTATGAAAATCAATAATTCCAATATGACGACATGAACAATCTTCATTGAAGCATAGATATACTTTCCCTTCTGCATCATAAATTTTTGTCTACTGATTTTATTTATTTATTTTTTTCATTTTCATAGCTCATTTTTGTATGTCAGACATTCAAATAATAAAAAGTTTGCTTCTAATGCTTGAAAATATGTTTTATCATTTTATCTAACTTAAAAAATTAATATGATTAAAGAAAATAAGATTTATTTCCATGTTTGCATAAAATTTATGCGGAAATTTTCAATTTCTGCTTTGATTTCCCATTAATAAATTATGTTGTAGAGATATTTTTTAAATAATATAAAAAACCTGTTTCTGAAAAAAAGGCAAGAGAGAATTTTCTCTAATGTGTAAATAAGTAAGATTTCAAAATCATTCATGGCAGAAAAAATTATCTGAGAAAGCTCGTTTTTTCCAATACAACGAAGTTATTTTTCATAAGTAACATTCTTTATTCACATGTTTATCTTTACAAAACAAAACATTTTGAGGGTTAGTGAGTTAGAGGTTATTATGGTGTTCTAAAAAATGTCATTTCACAATTCATTAATGTGTGTCTTCCTGGGCTAACAAACTAACTTGTCAACCAAGTGATCATAGAAAAAGTTCTGTGAACAAATTTGGGAAATAAGCAAACCAATGATGTTTTTTAGCACTGCAAAACTTGTCCGTTAACACAAGTACCTCGTTCGGAGAGAGCATTATCCTAACAGAACTAACTTTGCGTAAACCCTACCATGAGAGCATAGAGTGTGACTGAAGACTTTCACTGAAGAGCTGCTGAGTTTTCTCGGTATAGTAGACTCTCGATTAACCGCTATCGGATTATCCGGGTTGCGGCTTTTCAATTCATTATTGTGTGTCTCAGTTTCCAATTCATTAAAATCAATCACAGTCGATAATATGAACGGTCCCAATTTATGTTGAATGATCCATGGAAATTAGTATTATTCACTATGGATGAAAAATCATGGAGAGAAATTTTACAGAACGACGAAAATGAAATTCCCACTTAAGTCGATGATATACATATATATTCATCCTCTTTCTTTTGCATTAATTAAATTATCAATGTCTCATTGCATAAAAATTTACATTTTATATCATTTTTTCAGAATTTTCAACAAAAATTAAAATAAATAGGGTTATTCGGTATATTCGCTTATGCAAGATGAGGAATTCATCCCCGTTATTCAAGAGTCTACTGCATCATGAAACAATAATTGTATGATCAAGTGACTTATGTAGCCAGAAACCAGCACGCCAGGTATGGATAAAATTCTTCACTCGGCACATGAAGAATTTAGATATTTTCTACGGAGCCTCAAAACATCTATCCAGATATCATAGAAGATTAAATTCAATATTATTATTATAGCCGTAGAAACGTATTTGAACTCTATCAAGGTCTTGGCATCCTAGTTTGTAACAGAATCGAAAAAAGGTCGAAAGACTTGATCTCGGATAGAAGCCGATCATGCACGATTTGGCAAACTGGAACATTAAATCTGCAAAGTAGTATGTTCTCTTATATGTTTGATTCGTGTGTTAGAAAGAGTTGCGGAGTTGGAAATTTATCACTTTCCCGTGACGCTTTAAATTGTAAGGAATTGTACGCCCAGACTTAATGTTAATAGCTCCAAAGCAGTCCCTTGCGACTATAGTCCGTATTACACTAGTCTGCCAGGAGACGCAGCCAGCCTCGCCACCAGTGATGCTGCTCGTCATTAGACATTCATTCATTGTTATCTTGAAGATCTATCGGCTATGGTATTTCTTCTGCAAAAACAGACCTAATGCCGATTAGATCGTCAGATGGTGTTGTTAAATACTTTGTCTGGTCTTTGAACCCATTTATGCCTATTGTTCCTTTTTTGGAACGGCATTTTTGCTATCAGTCTTAAACGTTATTTATTTTTCAAGAGAACTGAACCTCAACTCCACAAAATATTTTAACATGACCCAGTAGGATGTTGAAATTTCAATTTTTATACGAAGGCGATTCAAATGAAAGTGAGCTAACTCCCCCTGCACAACAATGGTTCGCTCCATCATCTGTGACGCACACGCATAGCACAGAGACATCCCTCATTTAAAAAAGTGACGCGAAAGTGTGAGGTTAAAGTTCTTTAAGGCGCTCATACATTGGGTTGAAGACGGTAGCAGGACATAATGGACGCTCCAAAAGAGGAACAGCGTAGTGTGGTCAGGTTTCTGACAGCTGAAGGTGTTCCCAACAAGAAATTAGTCGCCGTATAACTGCCGTGTACGGTGAACATTGCATCTCATTGGCCACTGTGAAGCGTTGGAGCAAACGGTTCAGAGAAGGACATGAAAGTTGCAAAGACGATCCAAGACTGGGCCAAATCCACTTCGCAATCACACCCCGACACAATTGCACATTGCACATGCACAGGTTGATGAGCTGATTCGATAAAGCCATACAGCCCAGATTTGTCGCCATGCGACTTTCACATTTTCGGGAAACTGAAAAAACATCTCAAGGGTACCAGATTCGTGTCGGACGCCGCTGTGTCAGTTACAGTCTTTTTGAATCAGCAGCCTACGGAGTCTTATGAGACGGGAATCATGCGGCTCGTTTGTCAATGGGACAAATGTCTCAATCTTCATGGAGACTACTTTTAAATAAAGTACTCTGTTTGTCATATATTCGCATTGGCTCACTTTCATTTGACTTGCCCTCGTACATAATGATTTTAAAAGAAATCATCCCTTGTTCAAGAAGTTGACATCAGAAATTTAACAATTATTGCAGGTATTGGCAAAAATCGAAGAGAAAGGCGCAGAAATATCTGGGCACAAATGGGTTAATTATATTCCTATGAAAGACTGCATATTTAATTTTAAATTAGTGGTTTAATTCATTTTTGAATTTGAAATACCCTTGATCAGGGTATTAGCTTTTCTCTACTACAATATACTTATCTTGGGGGGATGAAAATATAAAGATGTCATAAGTGTATATAAACCTTCAAGAATTGTTCATATCTTCAGCAGATTGGGAGCATTTACCAATATATTTAACTATTTGTGCTACCTGTTGTGATGAATATAAATTTCCTACATCAATAATAAAGAATTTTTTTTCATGAAAAATCTGTTCAATTAATTATATCTAATAATAAAATAAAATAAAATGCATGACTTAAACATTTTGTAAAAATAATGTTTATTTTTTGGAGTATTGCAAGAAAACACACTGAATATAAGGCATTCTTTTTTTTTTTTTTTTTGCTATCAACAGTGGAATTCTTCAAATTTATGTATTCTCAAAATACTCTAGGCAGAAATGAGTTAAGCGCATTACGTTGCAATCGTTTTTTGCGCTATTATTGTGGAATATAAGAAAATTAAACTTATAATTCATTTAATAACATTAACGTTTTTAAATAATATAATATGACAGGAACAGTGAAATTATAAAAATTAATAAATAAAAGTATCCAATTTTCGTAGAGTAGCCAAAAAGTTAGAAGTGGAGCGTGTTGCGAGCATAGAGATATGAATACCAGGAGATGGCATTAGCTTTCTTCAGCATTGGACGAAATGAAGTAACTGTGTTGGTCAAAGCATGGTGGAACATTTTGTTGATTCCTTTTTAAATAACTGTGAAAGATGCACGATTAATACGAATTAAAAAGTAAAGATGCACATTTATATGTTACAATAGTTCTAAATACAGAATCTCAGCATTCTGCAGTAAAAAGTTTTACAGTTATGTCTCCTTCTGTCGTGGATTTATCAGCGGGTTTCGAGTCAAGCACACAAATCCGAAATAAATGTATCCAATTTTCGTAGAGTAACCAAAAAGTTAGAAGTGGAGCATGTTGCAAGCATAGAGATGTGAATACCAGGAGATGGCATTAGCTTTCTTCAGCATTGGACGAAATGAAGTAACTGTGTTGGTCAAAGCATGGTGGAACATTTTGTTGATTCCTTTTTAAATAACAGTGAAAGATGCACGATTAATACGGATTAAAAAGTAAAGATGCACAGTTATATGTTACAATAGTTCTAAATACAGAAGCTCAGCATTCTGCAGTAAAAAGTTTTACAGTTATGTCACCTTCTGACGTGGATTTATAAGCGGGTTCCGAGCCAAGCACACAAATCCGAAATAAGTGTTACACAATACAGTTATGTCCATATCTTTATGGTTATGTCAAATACGTTATTATTCTGGGCGCCAACTTTGACAACATTGCTTCTTTAAAATTGGAACTGTCACCATAGAATAACACATTAATGCGACAATGTTTTGGACAAGGCAATATGGCGGCTCGGTTACACTTTCGGCTTCATTATCAGATAGGTTATGCCATCTCCTGGCATTCATATCTCTATGGTTGGGACTATGTGATATAATCCGCTGTCTAATTACTTGCTAGTATCACCAATAGATGGCAGCAGCAGAAACATATATTTTTCATCTGAAAGTGAAACTTGCTTCATTTTCATAGTGCTATCGTTCGACAGCTCGTTCTAATACCATGATTGTTATGGAGACTATTAGATTAGGACAGTTGATGGCTTCGCATCGTCAAAAACTAGCTGCTGATTGGCCGATGCTCACTCGACCACATCGGCAGCCGTAGGTGACGGAGAGTCGCAGCAGGACATTGCATAAAAGCGAGCCTATTACACTGGGGCGTCAGACGGCGCAGACAGTACCGCTTTCACTTGCTTATTTCTTGCAGCTTTGCTTGCTTAATTCTAGCAGGTTACTTGTTTACTAGCGTAAGCTTCAGAAAAGGCGTTCCAAATCGCGGATTGTTGTTCAATTGCACAAATGAAATCTTCGGTATTCTTTTCTGTCCAATAACTTCTAGTACTCTTTTAAGGCATCTTCATGCTTCTTGCCTTTCACTTTTGTCTTGAATACGTTTGCATTTCCTTTCTTGTCCACTGTCGGTTGACCACCAGACATATTGAATTCACAATTCGCGGGAAAAAAACAGTGCAAGGAACACCGAGAAAAAAAAGAAAAAAAAAACGTTGCACGGCTGGCGAGAGCTACCGAAGGACCGAGCTACAAGTGATTGGCTACAACACATGTTGTCCTGCACGTGTCGCCAACTTAGTCACCGTTGACGCGACTTCTTGCGCCTCCTGGTGGCCTAGAGTAATACAGGTTTAACACCTTCAATGTCCCCAAAGGAAATTAAAGTGACTATAGGTATACCAAACTTAAAAACACTGACTTAACGTTTTGTAATGAATGGCGCTGTATGTACAGGATCCAGGAATGATATGTTTAAGTACTCTTGTCGTAGAGTGCCACCTACAAACATACAGTCACTGCTGAAGTGCCCTAAAACTTTGATCTTACATGATGTGAAATGACACACAAGTGATGCTCACAGCACACACAAAAAATTTTTTTGAGACCCACTGGTAATGCTCATGGCAGTGAACGTGTTAAGCTGTGAGCTGTCTTCAAGTTTCGTAATTATCAGAGTAATTCCTGTAAGTATGTTAGTCTTTATGGCAATGGCTGTATTTTCCGCGATTATTTTCTACAACTCAACATAAAAAGTGGACATTTTTATTTAATTCATTATCTCCGATTTTGAAACATATGTCTATTAGCAGTTTACATATTAGCATAAAACATACTTTGGGAAGAAAACATTTCTTCTTGAAACACATTCTGCCATTTTATTCTCATGAGTGTTTTCTAGCAGCTCAATTCACAAAGTAGGCGTAAATTGATCTGAGTGCATAAACTCTTGTTTTATTATCTGAAAAGTTATACTTGAAAACTGGCTCGAATAAAATTCACATAAAATCTTTTAAAATATGCTTTCGTAGTATTTTAGTTCTTACTCTTAATGTTCGGGGATATGGCAAAAACCATTTAAACTTGAACCTATACCTTTTTCTTTTTTTCTTTCAAATTTCTCACAAAATCAATAAGGGTTTTTTCTGAGTTCTTGAAACCAAAAAATGCTCTTCCGAAAGCTTTTGAAATGTCAAAGACATGATTTTAAAGAATTTCAGACCTTTCGAAAAAAAAAAAAAAACAGTAAACATAATAGCACTTGAATTAAAACTTATTTCCTTTAATGCGGCAATTTTTCTGCTACTGATTAGATGTCTTTCAGATACAAAAGTTATTTGCTTATAGAATCATTTTAACTCTTAAAAATGAATTACTAATTTTATTTGTTAAAAATGAATCAGAAAGGCACTTTTGAAGTAGCTGCATTTTTAAGTTTGAGAAACGTGTTTGATATGAAAAATGTATCGCTTGGAAGAGAGACGACGTTTTATTGATATTTTACACCATTTCTCATTTTATTTTGCTAAAATTATCATAGTTATTTATAGGATTTTGGTATATCTTATTTATTTGAATGCTTATTTCATCATACAGTAGATTTATCACACAAAATTCTCTACTTGTTTCCACATTTAGTATACAGTAGACAACCCCTATAACACGATAGATACCGATATATACAATCGGCACGACAGATGCGATCTCAACAACACACGCTATTAGATTGACGACGAACTACGGAATGGCGAGCTGAAATACTTCTTTTTAACTATACCTGCTACCGATCACCTGCAGCGCCATCTCTTAGTAGAAATGTGAATTAAATATGAAATTTGGTGGGGAAAATTCCCTGATTTCCTCTACATAAGGTCGCAAACGATACATATCTGTCGCATTACAACTTTTTTTTATTGGCTTTCAAAATCCATCCGCCATTTTTGGGACACCCGGTACCTTCCGTGTTATAGGAATCCACGTTGTACGGGTCCTGAGCTTTACTCCACCTGGAGTGCGAACTGCAGTGCCTTCGGGGCACTTTTTTGAAAAAATAAAAATTTTGATACAACTTCAATGTTTGCAGTGAAAATGGGGTGTAAAACTAAAAATTTAAGTGCAGTTTTACTCAAATTAAATTTAAATTTTGAAATACTAGAAATTTAAGTAAAATTTTGGTAAAAAATTGCATTTACGCAGACCTCGTGGGACGAATTTCATTAAATATACCTAAGTTATTATTTTACAGTACATAAATAGCATGTTTATCTGTGTTATGAACTAAAAGATCTGCATTAATTCTAATATTTATGAAAATATTTAAATTTTTATATGAAAACTCGTTATTTTTTAAAAAAACATAATTTTTATGAGTAAAAATGGTCATAAAATAAATAAATAAATACCGAAAGCTTAGATTCTAGTTCATGACACATGTGGTCATGATCTAAATATCCTGGCAAACTTTCGAATCATTATCTTGAACACATTCTGAGAAATTACATTTATCGCAAGGAAAATGAACGAAAAACACAGTTTCGCAAAAATCCATTGAAGTATTTATTCAATGATGATTTTTTTAAAAATATTCAATGTAAAATCTTAAAACTGAGTATATTTACAGTTTAAACTCTCCTTAGCATTGATTGTAACTTATTTTCAATTTTTTTTTTATTCAAATTGTTTTTAGATTAATAGTAAACGACGTCATGATACCCGAAATCACTCTTGGTCGACTTTGAAGCAGATGTAAAAAAATATGAATGATATAATATTTAAAGACATGTTTTTAGCTAAAGTTGGACCATGAAATTGAATACAGTTTGAATAAAATATACATAGAATTTCAAAAGTTAGACAATTTTAAGTAAAAAATAGGTACAAATTTGCATATATGCATGCCACTTCCTCAATTAAATTTTAAAAAATATATTCGATTGACTTTTATACATTCGAATACCTTTATATAGTGTTCCAGAGTAATGTAATACAAGTTCAAATTGTTTGCTTACAGTTTACGGCACATTAAATGCCCACTTCCCGTCTCTGAAATTTCACTTTCGGTTCACTATTTGCCTTATAATTCCACTTCTGCTAGTCCTACAAAGAAAAATAAAACATTTTTGGAATCCTATATGCTCAGTCTATAAGATAAGATATTAATTTTTTTTTCAAAATTTTCAACCAAAACGAATATTTTGAGTAGGCACTTACCTTAAGGATTATCGTATACGAGAATAGTTCAAAATGGCCACTAGATGGCTTGTTTTTCATGTAAACATATGAAATTTAACAAACTAAACCATCATCACGGAACATACAAGGACTTTAAAGATTTTTGATCACCTTTTCATCGAGCAAACTGAAATTAAGGAAAAGGAAGGAACTAAGTAACAGTAAAGATGTGCTGACTGAAAAAGTTCAGTATACAAAACAGGTACAGATTATGGTCAAATGTCAAAAGAACAGCAGTTGTTAATCATGCCCAGGACGGTGTGATGAAAGGTGTTCGATGTGATGTAACTATGCTCATTCACCTGAAATTTTCAAATTAAGCCACAGCGTGTTCAACAGCACATCGTAATTGATCAGTTGTAATGCTTCACACGTGAAGCGTAATGTAGTTGTTTAACAACGATATTGATCGATCTCTATAACTCCACGAGTCAAGTAGCTTAAATGGCTGGTTTGAATCTGAGAGGAAACATGAAAATTTTATTGGTCAAATGCCACGATGATCCTCATGTTTGGCATGATAAGTATTATTATCCTCGTTAACCTTTGAAATAATACGCTCTGCTGATTTAACTCAGTTTGTTTAATGTTTAATGTTTACGGCCATTTGTCATCCAACGTCACATCTTCATGTTAGACCAGATATTTTAAGTAATCCCACAACCAGACATTGCACAGAGCAAGATATCTGGCGAGATTCATGACCATGATTTACTAAGGAGCAACTAACAATAGCTTCATCCGTAAATTGCCGGAGCAAAAGTGCTTTCACTGACTAACGGATCGTAATGAATCGATCAATATGACTCCTCATCATCCTGCATGAAAATGAGTGATGTGCAACAGTGGCTGTACTGTAGTTGCGGTACAAGAAGCATCTGCAGCCGGCGTCATGGTACTGACAACCGGTAGCAGAACATGTAACATGGTGACTATAAGCGTGTGTCTGAAAGAAAAATTGCTCAAGGATGAATGTCTCATGAATTGGTACCACAATGAAAATTTTGAAGAATGTAAGGAAATTTCACTTTCCGAATAACACAGCAGATTTTGAACGATTTGCGAACGCAATAGAATATAAAATAGCAACAGTAGAATAAAATCCGAGTGTTTTTAAAGCTCCGGGCAGTTTTCCATTTGTTATTATGTACTCTTATTTTCCGGCATATATAGTTCTATATACTCTTAGTTTGTAGTACTATACGATATATTTTAGTTATATACTATATATATTGTTACGAATTTTCGGGGCAACCCGAGGTTCTGGGGTTTAAAGTAGTTCAAAATTCGTATTCTACGATTCAAATAGTTAAATTTTGCCTTATTTTGCATCAAAATCAGTCAACTAGAAACGGAGATACGGAAGTTTCGGTTTCCCATTCATTTGCATGCAGTTCGGTAACTTCACATATGGGGACTTATTTTCGGCGCCAAATTTGTCTATATTTCATCAAAAGTCGCCAAGCTTGGTGACATTTTGGTCATTTGGCTCGATTTTATCTATGGGGCTTGTAAAGTTGCTTTTTCAGCATTAAAAATCACATAATATCCTAATGATTCAGCTGTATTCCTATGACATAATCAACATTCACGCTTTAAGTGGAACTTTCGGGAAAATTCTAGTAGACTCTGCGACAAGTATAAAAAGGAATCGGGTTGCCCCGATCCAGCCAGTATTGCTGTAGCCTGAGAGCGAAGCAGATGCCACTCTGCCGAAGCGTAAGGCTGTGCATTGACGCTTTGGAGGCGATGCTTCTGCTAGCTTTTCGAAGCTGATTTTTAAGTGCTGTGTGTAAATTCTTCATTGCTGTGTCTTAAGGGACTGCATACGATATCCCTTGCATATTTCGACTGAATTTTGCCTGTGAAAGTGTTTTATTTTGTGTGAGAATTATAGCATTTGTGAATGCTTCAGTAGTGAGTGGACTGTTATAAACGAGCTACTGGCCGTTAATGCCTGTGAATTTTGTACAGCTGATTGTTCGACGAAGTTCTAGAAGCAATAAAGTTTGTGTTCCATCCTGACAAGTGGACTCTTTACTAGAACTTTCTACACCAACTGAACTTTAGAACGACGAACCCAGGAATAGCAGATTTTCTGCAACAATATACTATATAGTTTAGTTATATACTCTAATTTTAGGTTAGTTATGACAGTACAGTTTAGTTATATATTCTTATTTTCGATTCCGATTGGTATGTTTCCTATTGAACACAAAAAAAAAGTTCTATAGAATTAGACATTGCTTTGCTTTTTGTTGAATTTAGCATTGAGTGGCAACAAAAATGTTCTTTCTATGGTAACTACAATGTTGAAAATAGAATATAGCGGGGGATTTAGGCTGCGAATATTTTCGCACATTCTACCCCCGCCTGGAGCTGTGAGGTCTCGGGTCGAATCCTTTTAGCTCACGGCTGCCACTTAAACTCTTCTCCTGTGTTTGTACTTCTGATGTGTTATTCGGTAATTGTAAATGATTGTCTTTGGCATAAAATTCACTTATATGAAAGGAACAACAGAGATAAAGGCTTACGCATAGCAACCATACCTATGAATTCGATAAACCCACAGGTACCTAAATCAATAATAAATAATATTTTAAGAATGGTGACATACCATGTAGGAACTGGAACAAAGAAATCAAAATGTCTGCATAGCTGACAGTTGCATTTAAGTAAAAAATTCAGTTTAATCGTTGAAGAAAAATTCGCATAACCGAGAGGCGTGTAAGTGAGCGATCATTGTAATATTTTTTCAACATGTTGCCATTCACTCAAAAACAGATATATACATATGTCTATTACTAAGCCCGCATAAAGAAGGTATTAGCCATACTAATTTGTGTATATTAAACAAAATTTAACTTTATTACTGGAAAAATATTAATTAACAGCGATGACAAATATATCATCTGTACAAATCGACATAGAAATTCATGATCGGCAGCCTTTACATTTTAAAATAATACAATATTCTATAACGTTTTATTCTAACACACAATTACGTTTAACAATTACATTAACAGAAATATCTATAGCAATTTATAATGCTTGAAGATGAAATCAAACAATGACTTTCGTGATATGATCTATCATCATTTTAAAGTTCGTTAAAATGAAAATCGATGCATTGAATCAGCGGATCATTTTTTTATACCAAGTAACCAAGCTTGCGTGACTCTAGTGAGTTGAATATCAGAATGCAAAATAAGAATGAAGAATATCACTAACCCAAAAAGAGGCCGATGATTTCAATTCTTATCATCTCAAAAGTGCATGAGTTGATATGGTGTGAATGAAATATTGGATGCGTTTTAAATTACTGTGAATTACAATTGCATTTATAAAGAATTCGAATTGCTTTTGCTAAGTATGTTTATTTGCATGTATTGAAATTTCTCGAAATTTTCATAAATTTACTATAAATTATTGTATTAATTCTCTATGACCCCTGAAATGCTCATTCGATGCGATTATTTCCCTTCAAGAGCCACTGAAAAGTGGTTTAAGTGAGCTTTATATTTCTCTTGATATTTCTGACACTTTTAAGGCTATAATTATCAAATTTTGTATGCCACCTCATTAGTGTATGGGGCCCATTTTTCTAATAGAGAATTTTTTTTGTACGCAGGTCGTATACAATTTTAAAAAGTGTATCTTTTTTAAAGTTAGCGTGAGAAGTTTTTCTTAACATAATCTTTTTTCCGACTGAAAATTTTTTCAATTCACATTACAGACTTATCTCTAATAGATAAAGATTTAAAGCCCGTTACCACCTTTTTGGGACACCCTGTATATATAATAAAACTGCAAAAAAATGTGCCAAGGCAGCCAATAATATGATACAAAAAATAAAATTAACTTAACTGTTAAATTTAAAAATCTTCAAATCGTGAGCAAACTGAGCATAGATATGATTACCTGGACACAAGGATTCATTTCAATTTGTTCGTCTCATTAGTTTGCCATGTATTTTTCTTGAACCCAGAGAGAATACTGGAATGTAAGCTATTTCGTAACACAGAGAATTTACTAGCTATAGCAGCCTTCTAATTATTAGTTATTTGAAAGGTATATGTAAATTATCATGACCTGGTAAAAAATGTACTAACACTTTATCAAATTTTGAATAAAAAGAAAATCATATTTATTGAATATCCACATTAAAGGAATTAATTAGTTTCCGAAAAAAAGAAATATTTTCAGTATAGCATGTTCTATAGCAACTTTTTTAAAATTCAGTTTTTTAAAAGCTTGTTTGTAATATTTTTTCCCTTCGGACATAACAATTGCATGAAAAATTAAAATATTTAATTAAGAAATGCATTTACGAGACGATACTTTTATATATGTATGAATTTCTTTTTTTGTGTCTGTTAGAATTTTTTGTTGCAGTGAAATTCTTCTTGCAATCAAGAAAGTACGTTAAATAAAATATCAAAACAGTTTCCTATACAAACAACACTTAAATACTTTCCATGTAATAAACTTTCAAATAAAAGTCAGTTTTTACTTTTGAAAGACTATGCCTTTGATAACGTTGAAATAACCTTGCTTAGAGAAAGGGGGGGGGAGCAAATAAGAAAAAAAAGCTTTTTCTGAAACGAAATTTCCTGTGATGAAATTGGGCTTAATGCCTGCAATCAATAAGTTTCTTCAATTGAAATATCCGGTAGAAACGACATTTTATTTATTTGGAATTTTTTTTTTTTTACAAATTTGTTAGTTAAACATTTTAATAAGAGTATTTACTCTTTATAGATATCAAAAATTTTGTTTAGCAGCTGTAGTAGTTTTAGTACACCAGAAAGACAATATTTTAGATAACAAGAAACAATTTAGAAAGACAATATTTTAGTACTTCAGACTGTTATGGTGCCCCACCATGGCGGAGTAGATAAGGCACTCAAAATGATAGACGGCTGAAGTGTGAAGGTCTCGGTTTCGTGTCCCGTCCGCGGCTGCCGATCTAACGGTCTGCATTTTTGGTCGGTTTTCTCCAGATGTGGCGTCAACACGCGTTAGAACATCTTAGAAAAGTCCTCCGACCAAGGCATTTCTCATCCTAGGCAGATATCCCTTAATTAAATAATACTTCCCATATCTAAACTAGGTTTATAATGATTAAAACAAATGAACAAATAAATGACGATATTGATAAGAGCTAGAATTGAAAAACTAATTTTTAATATTTCGTTTAAATACATGTAAAAACAGAAGTAATACTAAAATTCTTCATACATTACAAGGATTCGCGTATCCACTGACTTTTTTTTAAAGTTATTTACTTTGGCAAATCTAACATCTTCTACGAATGCTGTCAATCATAGCGTATTAATTTTTTTCAAATCTGAGCGTTTTACTGTTAATATTTTATATACTCATAGAACAAAACATTTATCTTTGATATGCATTAATTGCATAATTCAAGACTCCAGTACTTGCAATCATTGATATTGAAATAAAAACAGAAATAGTTTTTTTTTCGCATAACATAATACTCCACATCAATTAAATTGAAAAATTCAAAATACTCCTATATAAACAAAATTATTCTGCACAAAACTAAAAATGCAATATTTTTAAAAAATTATTACTAGGGACTTGTTCACCTTTAAATTGTTATACGCATTCTCCATCTTTGAAACAAAACACACATTATACATGAATAAAAATAAAATACCGATTCAGATCATACTTTAAACTGTTTAGACTATTAATTATTTTATTCGTTTAATTACTAAAGAAAGTTTCAAAATTAAAATTGTCTCATTATTTTAAAAGTGTAATGGCCAAAAGTAAAAAATCTCAAATGCCATAATATTAAAAAAAAGTTTTTTTTTAATCTCAAAATAGACCCGTATTTCTAAAAAAAAAAAAAAACAGAACTATCTAACTCTGGCAGACAAAATTAAAAATTACTAATACACATTATACACTCAAAACTAGTTAAATAAAAACTTGTATTTTTTCAGTTAAATCAACAGAAACTATGAAACACTGTTTTATATTTACCACGAGCTGATTCTTCATTTACGATGCAGAGCTTCATAGTCACTTAAAAAAAAAAAAATGCTGCACTATATTGTCATCATGGCACACCATCATGTCACTGAAGCACTAAATTTCACTGACGAATATTTGTCAAACAAAAAATTTTTTTGTGATTATTATAATTTCACATCATCTGTGGACATCACAATACGTAATTGAAGATAGCTGTTGAAAATTCTTGTAGTTTTATAGCCGTTTGAGAAATGCAGTAATCTCATCTGTAAAAAATTAAAGATGGCGGAACTATTCTCTCTTAAAAAATTAAATAAAAAAATTTAATTTTTTCTTCTCTCGTTATTCTCTCGAACATACTAAAGATGGCGGGGAAAGACGCTATTCTCTCGAGCACTGGAAAAATGGCAGGAGGTAATCCGATATGGCTGTCTCTTCCATTACTTGGAAAGAAAAAAGTCCGCCTCCATCTGGAACTAAATGAATTTCTACGCTGGAACAATATTATCTTCAATATTCGAATCTTGTATACATCTTTGCTCCTGGATTGGTTCAAAGTAGATGAAGTTTCTGGATGGTAAAAGATTTTCAGGAGGACTGTCCACAGGGTGCTCTGGAAGGCTTAAGCACGACAGCGATTTGCAAGGGTGCGAAGCAACATGTGCAGGCGTAGGAGGTTATCTATAGTCTATTCTGAATAATACTTCCCATATCTAAACTATCTTTATAATGATTAAAACTGCAATTAGCTTTATACAGTGAGTCCCAAAAGTTTATAGACATTAGGTTTTTTTTTCATTTTATAATTGAAAAAGGTGAATAAATATTTCAAAAAGCATTTTTAATTATAATTAACATCAAGACAATAATAATACTATACAAAAATAATATCACACAATCGCAGACTTTGCGATAAAATCTAAAAATGAAAATTTAGTGTCCCAAAAGTTTATAGACAACTCAATTTTTTTTCTTTAACATTCAAATTTTTGAGCCATTTTTTCTAATCACTACAAAAACTCGATCAGGCATACTCGAAATAAGAGTTTGAAGAGATTCTGGCTTTAGAGAAAACCAACTTCTTTCAATTTGCAACTTTAGATCTTGAACTGTAGCAAATTCACGCCCATTAGCATATACATCTCTAGCTAATATTCCTCAAAGGTTCTCCACTGGGTTCAGGTCATGACTTAGGACTGGCCAGTCCAAAACAGCTTCTTGATTCGTCTAAACCACTGCATTGTGGAGTTTGAGACGTGAATGGAGAAATTGTCTTGCTGATATATTCATTTGTGCTCCCCTAGCAACTTTCCGAATGAGAGTAACTGTACTTCAAGCATTTTCTGGTATTCTTCGGAACACTGACGACCTTTTAAAAAACAATATCGGTAGTTTCATTATAGGAAAATGCTCCCCATACCATGAGTGAACCCTCCTCCTTGCTGCCTGCTGAAAAAGTTTGCGGTTCTTTGCGAATATCGTGCAAGTAATATTCCCATCCGTTGGGGCCATCTAAATTGAACTTCTTTTCATCACTGAACAGAACACTCAACCATTCATTTGTCCAGTTTATATGCTTTCGAGGCCAGCGAACACGAGCGTCCTTATGCCTTTTTGTCAAGTTTGGTGAACGAAGCATTTTGCGATAAGCAAGCAATTTACTTACCTGCAGCCGTCGATGCACTGTGGATTTTGATACTGGAATGGTCACTTCTCTAGAAATTGACCATATAGACAAGTTCTGGGTTAAAGCTAACCTGAAGATCTCTCTGTCTTGCCGTTTAGTTGTTTTCTTTGGTCGTATAATGCGAGATTTTGCTTTGAAATTGTCACCTTTTGAAAAATTCGATAAATACAAGCCCTACTGCGTCCAAATTTTCTTGCAATATCTACAACTTCCATTCCACGAGCATACAAACGATAGATTTGGGCAATTTCAGCTTCGGAAAACTGCACGTCGCGAGGCATCTTTACAATCAGTCGGAGAAAGAAAGACAGCTTCGCTTTTATCTCAAAAAGCTATTGAATGACCAGTACATGACCTTGAAACATGCAAATTTGGAGATCAGTACTCCAATCAACTTTTAACATCGGCTGTCTATATATTTTTGGGACAGCATTATTTCGATTTTATTCTTTTATATTAAATCTATGACTGTTTGAAGTACTTTAAGCATTTTACTATTTCTGTTGCGTCAATACATATTTGCATAATTTCTTTCGTCTTTCTTACTTGTTTGATTAACTCTTAAATCCAAAAAAACGCTAGTCTATAAACTTTTGGGACGCACTGTAGAACGTTTTAAAAATGCACATTGACACTAGAGACCTGCACGGGCCTGAAAATGGAATCCGGGCCTGGCCCGAGCTCGACCATTCTTGAACTTATAGGCTCGACACGAGCCAATACATTTGAAAGAAACATCACGCCCGGATAAATTATTGGAGAGGTTCGACTCCATAGGCCCCTATAACTCTATGCGTATGGTCTGAGCATTAAGACAAGTTTATTAACACGCCCACAGCCTCCATTACTACACTTCATGGGCAACCTCCGGCCCCATACGTTCAACATTTTTGTTGCTCATAAATCGCCAATGAAGATTAAATGCTTAAGAATTAATTGGTATATATGTGTCGTTAAATTGCTTCAGTAAGAGAATAATCTCTTAATAGATGTAAAATATTGACAGTATATATTTTTTATTATTATTCTTTCTGTGCATGTTAATTGTTTTAAATACTCAATAAAAATGCCGGATACAGTGCATCTTGGTGAATTCGAGGCTGGAAAACTAAAACAATTCGTATAATCCAAAACTTCGAATTATAAAAGTTACATGTGTTAACTTTACTTTCAATTCCACTACTCCTCTAAATACTTGAAAAGGTTATTCTGCTAATAAGTAAATATTTATTGGGAATATGTATGCATGTGTTTAATATTTTAATGGGTGTTTCTATAAAAGTAATGGAACTCTTATATTCTAGATACTTCGAGTTTCAATTTCTGTTTCAAATTGTTACTTCGACTTTAAAGGTGGTTTTCCCATACTACATGGATTCTTGGCGCCTTTTCTTGCTCCACCCAAGCCTCATGTCCTGGAAAAGACGGTTTTCAAAATAATTTCTGCTTTCTAACTAGCGAATAAGGACCTACGGTTCTTTTCAATTGAACACGTGCTGATGACGCAAGCTTCCAATCAGCGAGGATGGGTCCTCTCGCTTGCGAGAGAAATCGCGGCATTCTGATTGCTGCATGCCTGTAAAAAAGCCACGAAAATTGAAATTGCTGGATGCGCTGGGTAGTGGCTGCTCCATTTATATTTACTTTTATACAATGTTGTGAAAAAAAGAAACTGAGATTTAAACCAATGAGTCTAATCAATAATCGGATAGCGCTCTGAACTAAGAGACGGAAAGTGTCTGGTTCAAAACTAGGTTGCGTCCGCCGACCTAATCATATGGAGTTTTCTGTGGTTTCCACCGAAACTTAGCGTAAATACGGGCTAAGACCCCTTAAAAAGACCCCATGGAGAGCACCCCACGCCCACCCATCGGCCTAGATCCACCACCTTCTAGATATAGAAGGCATGAGAACAGAAGCTTTTACGTCATCACTAGGTCA
Organism: Cheiracanthium punctorium; assembly: GCA_038373885.1. Lineage (NCBI taxonomy): Eukaryota > Metazoa > Arthropoda > Arachnida > Araneae > Cheiracanthiidae > Cheiracanthium > Cheiracanthium punctorium. Next base: position 58,929 of record JAWZYV010007802.1, read on the forward strand.
TCTAAGATGACGTCACAGTTTTCGTTTCACAAAGTAAAACTATTTAAAATTTCTGGTGAATGATGCAAATTTTAGAAAATATCTTAAGTTAAAGATAAAAATTAAAATACCTTTCTGATAAAAAATTATTTTTTTGATTCTATTTCTATATCATATTATATAATTAGTGATAGTTAAACTTTCCTTTCTGTCGTAAAATTAAATTTTCTATCTTCAATCATTAAATGTTTTATGGGGGAGTAAATTCACCACAAACTTTGGATAGTTTTAATTTGTGGAATAAATGTATTATGACGTCATTTTAGTGGAACTAGAGATGACCTAAAAGTTTCTGTTCTCGGGCCTTCTATATCAGGAATTGGTGTTAGATCCCATGGGCAGATAACTGGTCGTAATCCCACAACACGAACAACAACAACAAATAATCAATAATCGGACTTGAAGTCATGTTAATTTAAAGAAGTTATGTAATACAGAGATTTTTATATGGATTTTCTTTTGCTTATAATTTAAATATTCACCTCTGTACTTCGGGTGTGGTAAATAAACTGCAAGATGACGTGGCAAAATCGCTTGTTAAAATGTCTTGTTTTCTTTATAATGAGGTTTTAAACCTTCATTTTTTAGAAGTTCACATCATTATACTGGCACACATCTGCTATAGTAGCTGATTTTTTTATTATGTCCAACGCCATTGATACTGATTTTAACTGTTTTATGAGATCTTTTACTTGTCTATGAAAATTAAAATCCTGAATACGATTCATAATGTTTGGATCCATTTCTTCATAGTGCTCATTAGCTGTTTTTAAATACAGGGTGGTTATTAATTAACGTGAGGTGTTCAGAGCCCTCTAGCGAGTAAAGTATTGGACGAAACCTAACCAAATTTGATGAGCATGCATAGTAGACCATGGATTTTTTAAAAAAAAATGGATTTAGAAAAAAAAAAGTTCCAAAATTTGCCACTGGGGCAATTTTGGCGCTGTAAAAGTGTCCCATAGGTCCCCCGATCTCAATCCTTGCGATTTTTGGTTGTGGGGATTTCTTAAAGGTGTTGTTTATCAAGGACATGTCTCAGATATCGCAACGTTAAAGGATCGAATAACGTTACACGTGAGGCAAATCAACTCTGATATGCTGCGAGCGGCAGTAGAAAATGTCGTGCATCGTATGCAGTTCTCGGAATTAACCAATGGTGCGCATATTGAACCAAATTTGTAAGTAAAATTGATGTATGCTGTATTGTCTGTCAATTAACCATTCAATATTAACGATAATACACTTTTGCAGCGCCAAAATTGCCCCAGTGGAAAATTTTGAAACTATTTTTTTATTTTTATTTATTTATTTATTTTAAATCAAAATCCCATGGTCTACAATGCATGCTCATCAAATTTGGTTAGGTTTCGTCCAATACTTTACTCGCTAGAGGGCTCTGAACACCTCACGTTAATTAATAACCACCCTGTAATATTATGATTTACATTTAATTCTGGGTCGATGAATCTGAATGTAAGTAGGTTAAACAGTAGACAATTAAATTAAAAAGTTATTGCATGATTTCTTTTCGCAATTAAAATTTTACTTTCTAATTTTCCAATCAATATTTAACGTTGAACTGTCCCAACAGAGGTAACGATTGTATGAAAAGGACCTACCCAGCTAGAAAAAGTTTTCAAAAAAGTGTAAAAAAAGTGTACAAAAATCCAAGCGTCTTTGGCACCTCTGCTTGTGCATAAAAAGTGCAAAGTAAATTGTGCATAAAAAGTGAAAACGAAATTGTGCACAAAAAGTGCACTAATTGATTAGTATCTGGGGATGCAGACTGAAAAATGTAGGGGGCGTGGTCGGTAGCTATGATGTCATAGCTACACATTCTTGACTTTTTCGTCCTTTCTTTCAATTTTAGTGCTGCGATCTATTATCATACGTAAGACCTTACTGCATTTTTCAAGCCTCCTAGACTTGGGATCGAACTGGGGAACCAACGTGTGGTATGCGAGCATGCTAACCACTAGACGGCTCTGACTCGGAATGGTGTGTCTTAAGTTTGAAGTGATTATCTTTTCAAGTTCGAAATCGGGAACATTTATGTACCTAAATAAATAATACTAGACTTTGCTTGTACACTTCTCAAAATTAAAAAAAAAAATTGCGATTTCTATGCGTTTCAAGCATTTGTGACCCGAGTACGACCTCCAAAAAAAGTTTGTCCGTCTATCGTTCTGTCATTCTGTCCGTGACGCTCTTTTTATTCGCACATCACGTAAAACTGACTGAAGCGAATGAAATAAAATTTGGTATGATAGGTAGTCACTAAACTCAAACTATAGACGTCGAATTTTCAAAAATATTCAAGATTTTTCGAAAACTGTTTCAAACTGCGTCAATTTTTGTTCGCACATCAAGTAATAACGACTAAAGCGAAAGAAATGAAATTTGGTGACATGTGATATGCGATCACTCAACTTCAGCTACAAATGTCGGATATAATATATATATATATTAGATTTTGATTATATTTCTGAAAATAGTTTCAAACTGGGAAAATTTTTGTTTGCGCTTCACGTACGACTTAAATGAATAAAGCAAAATTTAGTGACCCGAAAGGTGGTCATACAACTTAAACTATGCGCCTAGAGTTTCGCATAATTTGAAATAGATTTTGAGATTTTGCAAAAATTATTTCAAACTGCTTAAATCCCAGCTAGAAAATGTTTGCACTTTTTGGGCAAAAAATGTACATATAAAGTGAATACTTTGAAAAGTATACACTTTTTGTGCACAGATTTTGACAATATAGAATGTGCACTTTTTAGTATGCATAAAAACTGCATATAATTTCCACAAAGAGTGTATACTTTCAAAATAATTTAAAATATCTACTTTTTATGCACAAACTGTGCACAATCTATACTTTTTTGCAAAAAAAGTGCAGACTTTTTTCTAGCTGGGTAAGACCTATAGGATTATGTAGTTTTTCTCCTCAAATGAAAGTACACCCTCCATAAAAAGTATTCGAGCAAGAGATGAATTTCCTATTTTAGATGTGCGAATAATAATTGAATTTTTGAAAAACGCACAGCTTGATAGAAATATGGAAAGTCATATTTATACATAGCCAATATCATATTCTATGATAAATAATTTTTAATACACGAAACCAACGTAGGAAATTTCTCTTTTGCTCGAATACTTTTTCTTGCAGGGTGTGCAATATGCATCAGTATATACTCAACAGTTTATATACGCAACAAAATACTCAACAGATTATTAAAATAAAGATAATAACTGTCTATTATTGTACTTTCAAAAATAATTAAAATTTAGTTTCTGAATGTAACTACCCAGACAGCACGTAAGCTTAAATCAAGCTTGACATTTCTTTGAATTTGACAGTTCAATTTATTTTCAGGGGGATAATACCGTAAGCGGGTGTCCATCGCCAAGGGAGATGCGTCGCCAAAGCTTACTATTTGTAGTAAACAGTCCTGGCAGCGTTGCCAATCGAGATTAGCTATTCGGCCACCCGTCCGGCGGAGTTGTGTTGTTTTATGATGTCATGAGAAACTATACTGTTGGAAGGAATTATGTGATTGGTTGAACGAATTTCAAGGAGTTTAACTGGCAAAATAACTGAACTTGAATTCGCCGGGAAGGAAGTCGTGTCGTGTCGTCTGCTGAAGTTTTGTATTTTATAATGGTTATTTTTGAAAAGTGTAATTTTTGCTTGGTTTTATAATAAATGTAGGTAATTTGTGTAGAGCTGTAATGATATCGGTTCGTTTATACGCTGAGTTGTTTCTTATTTCTTTATCAAGTCAATTTCGACAAACATTTGAAAATGTTACGACTGTGTTGAGCTATAGTTGTTATGCTTATTTGAATGCTTCTGATGGATTTATTTTAAGATGAACGCACGTTGTTCATGAATAAAATTTAAGGTATGTGGTGCTTTTATTTATTTAAATGTTTATTCCTTGCTTTACGGTACACCAGTGTATAGTTGAGAATATTTATGGTCTTATGTTTTCATAATTATGTAAGGTTTTCAGTATGTTATGTTATTTTTTTGTGAATGGGGATGAAAAAGTAAAAATTTTTAAGGTTTTAAGAGGGATGGTTAATTTTATTTGTGATATGCATTTGCTCCTGATTTACAGAATTCCCGTACAATTTCTAGGTTTAATATGAATAAATATGTAAGGATTTTTGAGTTGTTTGAGATCAGATTTGATTCTAGTGTGATTAATAGTGTAAATGTTGTGTGTTTTGAAGGTATTAAATTGCAAAAAGCACGTGAGGGAGGAAGTAGTTGGTTTATCATAGTAGTTTTATGTTATTTATAAAGAGTGTTTTTAACGTTATGAAAATATTTGCAGTATACTTTTCTTGAAATCACGTGCACTATTCACGTTAAATATGATTCAATATATGTATTTTTGAGTTGTTTGTGGGGAGTTGTGTGTGTGTGTGTGTGGGGGGGGGGGGGTAGTTGGTTTATTTTATGTTTTTCTATTAATTTAAAATTGTCATTTTAACGTTTTAAGGGAAATTTTGCTGTATAATTATGTGCAGAAACTTATTTTGGCATTTTGTATATGATTAAGGTTATGGTTTATTTATTTTTTGACGTACCCATAGTCCAGAGGTAGTGCTTTGTTTATGTGATTTTTGTTCATAATTGCATTTGAAATATGTCTAAAAATGTTTTTATGTGTTTAGATAGTGTGTTATAGTTTGGGGTTCATTTTGTTAGTTATGTGTCAACGTATGTTTATGTTTTGTTTGGCGCTCAAAAAAAGTCGCCAAGGTTAGCCGCTGGCGACAAAAAAAAAATTCGCCAACTCAACCGACACCCGCTTACGGTATTATTCCCATTTTCAGCTTGCAGCAAGCTTGGAGAAGTCATTTGAACTGTCAAGCTTGAATACAACTTGATTACTGCTTGATTTAGAAAGCCACATCCACATAACAAATAATTTATCATCAGTCATAAATGTACTTGTCCATAGAATTTAAAAAAAAGATTCTATATTTCCAAATATTGAAATTCTCCAAAATAATATACAATTATACTACGAAACTGATTTCAAAATCAGTCGTTTGTCTCGATTTTGGCCAGTATTGCCCAACATGAGTGTCGCGATATTGAAAATTTTGAAACGTGTGCTGCGTTTAAGTTTATATTATGATTATTTCCCTATTAGTAAAGTCTCTAAATCACACATAACATTATTTTAGTTTTGATTCATCCCATGGAAAAATAAAAGAAACATATCAACACATCGGCCACTGATCGATCTCGCCGGAAAACGGCGTGATAACCAGAAGTCACTTCAAACTTTAGTCATATCAGCGCAACTCGGGTTGGCCGAGTGGTTAGGAAGCTGGCTTCTGAACCCTTAGATACCGAGTTCGATCCCAACCGCGGACGCTTGATAGTAACAGATTAAAATAACTTGAAATTTCAGCGTAGAGGGGAAGATGCGTGGAAAAATAAAATATGTGGGGCGAGTTCGCCGTCGGGCGCCCCGTGTATTTAGGAAAAATTTTTAAGCTTGAATTTAAGCTTGCTATGTCAAGCTTAATGCAAGCTGGGCAAGTGTAAACTAGAACACTTGATTCAAGCTTGCATTAAGCTTACACGCTTGAAATATTCAAGCTTAATTCAAGTTTATTGACTTGATAAATCAAGCAAGTTTGATGCAAGTTTGCTGTGCTGTCTGGCTATTTCTAAGTATCTATTGATAAAATATAAATTAAGACTTTAAAGCACGCCAAAATAATTTAATTATGATTGATTAGCTAAAATATTCTAATTAAACTCAGATAGGCAAACGTAATAATTCAAAGTAATATACAGATCAGATACATACACCAGTATAATATCTGATATTTAATAATTATCAAAGGCTAGATTTGAATAATTGCCGGTTTCGTTTTCCTTGTTTTTATGAGCTTTAGACACTGTCCTGGAAAAAGTACCTTTATGACGGCAAATTGACCGACCCTGCTTACAAGAAAAAAAATGTATGCGTGTAATCTTTACGCGCGGTTGAAGTAAAACTTCTTTAGCGTTTACGACACATATCACTGAAATAATTAAACTTTAACTTAAAATAAATATCATTTTATAAGTTAATTATATTTGTTATTCATCTACTTTAAAAAGATTATATAAATGTTATATTCATATTATTCATTGGAAATAGGTACTTGAATGTCATCATAATTTTTTATGTATGAAATTATAGGTTTGTGGTAACTATAATGTGAAAGATAAATTTTACTCTCTAAATTTGCTAATTTTCTTGAAAATACAGCATCTATCGTTGTACCGAAACGCGTTGTTGATTGAAGTCGAGAAGTATTCATAGTTAGATCAAATTTTTCTTTTAAAAAATCAACTACCGGTTGAGATTCTTGAGAGCGAAAATTAACATTAAAATCTAAAGTTGGGGGTCCTAGGATGAGGTCTAGTTGGCCTATTCGGTAATCAGGATCTGTTTACATACTATATGTTTTATGTATGACAAAAAACATAAAAATATATTGGAATGAAAGGGGCCCAATGAAAAATGTCTGCCAAATGTTCTCATGTTGACTTAGCCGGGTTTTGCTTGTTAATCCGTTAGCGCCCAAATTTTTTCAGCTCATTTTCCGATTTATGAAGATGCCAGAAGTGATAAATACATTTCCGACATTTGTGTGGTATGAAGAATGTACACCTTTTCCCAAAAATATGTTGTTGTTGCTTATCCTCTTTAGAAGATCTGACATAAGTCAGATCAACTCCAATAGATTGTTAACCGACAGAAAATCAATAACTAAAAGGGGAGCAGATGTTAAGTCCCCCTTAGAAAGTCCGACGCAACTCAGTATGTGCTCTGGAAAGGCTGGATGATCACAGCATTTCTTGCAAGTGGGGTGGATTTTCTTGCCATGTTCATACGAAAGACACTTAAGGTGGCCACTTTTAAGTCTAGTAAGTGCAGTCTGGGAGCCACGATCACGTTTAAATTCCAGAAGAGAGCCAGGGGATTTTCCGGTGTACCATTGGTGCGCAGGTGGAATACGCCAAATTGAATTTAATTAAGATTTTTCATTTGAATACAGTTCTTTGAATAAGCGAAACACCAGTCCCAAAAATATGAATAAGGCTATGAAAGATTCTCATTTTACTTTCTTATCGCTGAGTATTTAATAGAAATCAGATTTTATTATTCGAGAAATTAAAACAGGAAAATAAATTAATGCTTATATTTTTGCAACCTACAAATTTTGCTAAAGTCTAAAAATAGATAACTGAGCGTTAATGGGTTAAACATAATATCTTCAAATTTGTATTGATCATTATCGCTTGAAATAGTTGTAATAGGCAAAAAGAACAACATTTTTACTATCGTGTTCTGAAGTCTGTTTTAATCTTCGAAGTGTCAATCAGTCCATTTTTTAAGACAAAAAGCAAAAACCGCCATTACACGGGCCTTAGCATACGCCTCAAGCATCAGATTTATGAACTAGAACTAGAACTAGACTAATCTATTTATTAAAACAAACATATCACTTCGGAATAACAATCGCTTCCCAATAATTTTTCGATTTTGAAATGTTTTTATGGGTATTTACAGCCGTCACACACCTTTGTAAAGATAAAAGGAGGAGCATGCTGAGGTGTCCGAACGAATTTGCGAATGTCGAATCGAATGCATAATGTTTAGCGTTACAAGTTACATTAAATTAAAAATGTTGAATATTTGTGATGAAATGAAGTAATCAGACATTTTTCTCTTGAGAGATAATTTTAGTAGCTATTATGATTATATAAAAGGAAGTTTTGGGGCCCCCTAAAAATCGGGGGCCCAGGGCACGTGCCCCGAATGCCCCGCCGTAAGTCTCTGATCTGTTCCGGTTCGATTGCAGGCAGGTTCCATTTCTTTGTGATTTTCCAAAACCATGTATTGTATACTATTCATCTAAAAATAAGGATTATCGAGAACCTCCTGTGAGGTTGGGATTACATGTAAAATATTATGTTGGATGTACCTTCAAAACGCTTATCTATATAAATAAAGCAATGTGTAAACTGTCCGTTAGTTTGCCTGTCTGTCTGTGTCTCGCGTAGCTCCGAAACGGGTGATCGTAGACCTACCAAATTTTGTACGGAAATTCTCCAAGACGGGTCTCGACACACCTCGAAGCGATTTTTTCGAAATTTGAGTTAGAAAATGTTTTATGTTTTTTCCGATTTTTAGCGATTTTTCTTGCATAATACATAATAACGCCGGTAATTGCACTCGCAAGAAAACGATATTTACATCATCTTATAGAGGAGAAAATTTTCTTTTAAAAACTGTTTGCTCGGACTGTGTAACATAATTTGCAGATTTTGGGGAATTTTTCAAATAAAATTAAATTTGACGCTGACTTTCGTAAAATATTTTTAAAACTGTTGCATCTTGAATTCTATCTGTCATAACTTTTTTATATTTCGGCAAAAGACGGAGCACACAATTCGCCCACTTTTAAAAGAAGAACGGAGGGAAAATATAAATTAGGAGAATTTTTACGAATTTTTAAGTAAAGAAGGATTTTCATTTCAATAGCAGCTGCTTAAAAATTTCGGTTTGAATTTTGCGGTTTGGTTGTCCTGGATACAGTAACAATGATTAAAATTGCCAGTTGAAAAAAATAAATAAAATTACTTTAAAATAACTGGGGTTTTGCATGTGAAAAGTGCTTCATTTTGGTGTCACGAGTTTAAAACCCCTTTCGAAACTCAATCGAAGACGTATTCACAAGAAAAACATACGCAACGCATGAAATAATTCCATATTTTATTTTACGTTGCCAGAAAAAGAATTAAATGCTGTTTTTTCACCAATGAATTATCCAGCATTTTTTTCGATTGAGATTTTAAACGGGACACGTTTTCGAATCGCAAGAAATATTTTGCGGTGCTAAACAGGGCCTGATTATGACAAACAGGGATACCGGGCATTCAATTATTTTCATTGTTCATACTTTATAATTAAAACAAATTATTTAACTTCTGAATTTTTTTTATCCTTTGTAATTTTATTTTAAAATTACAAAAGTGTAAGTGGTAAGATTTTGGAGCCCTAAAATCTGTAGGCCCTGGGCAGTTGCCCCGTTTGCCCTGCCGGTAATATGGCACTGGTAATAAAATAAAACACATCTTTTACGAACTTTCAGCAAATTTGAGGACGCTAGACAATTAATGTCCATTCTCTTTCACAGATGGCGCCATCACTGCGCACTTTGCAAGCTAAAATCCAGCTTAAGCCAAGCTTGCATTGCCAAGCCAAATATCAAGCTTGATTTAAGCTTATCTGCTATCTGGGATACTTATCAAGGTATGTTAGACATAGGCGCATCCACGAAGGAGGCTAAAGCCACTCCTTCCCCTCTGAAGACTCCCCTTCTAAAGTTAAAAATTGAAGTGATTTTTTTTAAATAGAGAGAATTGATACTGAATCATTCATTTAAAGTTGTCTTCAAATTATTTCTAAAAAAACTTCAATTAAAATTGTTGGGTGTTAGATAAATTCTCTTCGCGAATGCCACATACAGTTGAACTCGATTTTAACGTCCTGGAAGGGAACAAATCATTTAGGACATTATAAGCGAGGGACATTGCAAGTGAGCTACTGCACTTTAGGCGAGAGATTGAACATACAGAATATCTTAGCATCATTAAATGAGTTCAACTGTATTTGTGCATGCCCCTCTCCCCGCTAAATTAATATTGTGTAATGTTGGGAGGCCGGTCTGGTTGAATCGCCCGGGCCGTTTCTGCGGTCCAGTCCGGCCCTGACTGTCCCCACTTCATTCACGTGGTACAATGCCCAAAACTTTGAGACGAGAAATCAAAAAATTTTAACATCTTCAAGTACACATGACGTGTATTGATACGGTACACCAAAATTAGCCGCAGGGAGTAAAATTTGCACACGTGGATAGGTGTGGGTACAATGCCCAATACTTTAAGACGAAAGATTAAAAATTTTAACATCTTAGAGTGCACATGATGTGTATTGATACCTTGGAGGAACCAATAATATGGAGTGGGCAAGCGCAAGTTCTCCTATGGGGAGAAAATGAAGTAACTGTAAGCATATCCTTGGAGGGCGTGACTCGATAAATCGTATGAGCTCCAAACGGCACTTTAACACCGAGCCATGGCCCCCAAGGCTACGCGTAGGGTTACTTCATTTTTTCGCCCCATAGAAGAACATAGCGAACGGAGGAGAAACCGATTACAGTTGTGACTTCACTTTTCTCCCCTCATGCCCACTCCATATTACTCTCTCCTCCAAGGTTGATACTGTACACATGGATTGTCCGCAAGGAATACAATTTGCACACGTCGATATATGTCGGTACAGTGCCCAAAACTTTACGGCAAAAAATCAAAAGATTTTAACTTCAAACGGGAACAAGCTGGGCGGGAGACGTCACCTTCGTTGAAGATCTCCGAAAAGCAGCTGACGCCTCCCGTCAGCACACACAATCTTCTTGTCTGCCTCTCTCTCCTTCAAGTAACGCTTTCCTGCAATCAAGGAGGTTCAACTAAAGGAGAAGCCCATGTTCCCCGTTTTTGAAGCCAAAAACCACGCCCCCTCATCCACCAAAGCATTGGATATCATCATTGGAAAGCATGTAAATTTATATATTTGAAATTATACAATAAAAAACAAGTTAATACGTGTAAACAACCTTCCATAATGTAGCACTACGTAGTGCAACATTGGTAACTCCATGAGTTAAACCTCCTTGCCTGCAATGCCTCAAGCAATTTGGAACAGGTTGCCAGATGTCCCAGAACAAGTGTTGGAAAGGCAGGAATGACTCCCGCAGAAGGAAGAAAAAAATTTTTCTCTCCGCACATGAACCGGTTTCGCACCTTGTAGGGAAGTTGACTCCATGTCATTTGCTGTCTATTGATACTGAAGTGCATTGGTAACAGCTGTCAGTTTCTTTCTTTTTTGTTTACAAACACTGCACTTGCTGAGTGGTAGTTTGCAAACGCGCTCGTAACCAATGTGTAGCACAGTGGTTAAAGCCACTGACATTGGTAGATGGCTCAAGTGGAGGAACAGGGTTCTGTCCTCTCCCGGGGCCGTCGGTCTAGCGGTCTGGAGTTTTGGGCGGTTTTCTCCAGATGTAACGTGAGTACGCGCTAGATACCCAGAAAAGTCCTCCCCCAAGGTATTTGCCCCCCCTCCCTTGTGTCTGTCCTTTCTCTGAAGCGGATTTATAAGCGGTTCCTTGTGACCAAGCACACAAATCCGAATACATGTTCCAACACACAAGACACACAACGCGCTCGTAGCTGTGTAGATGATAGAAATGTTCTGAGTGTCACACCACAGTGTGACATTTACTCAAGAGTTTTACTCAATAGAAACTTACCTAAATAATGTACAAGTAATTAAAAGTAGGTTTCATTTGTAAATAAACATTATATAATAAAACTAGCTGCGTGCCCGTTCTTCGCACGGTAGGAAACGAAAAATTTCCTCACATGTGTAATTCGAATTAATTCCAGTGATATGGAATCTAGAAAAAGCAAAATTATTTCACTCTTGACTTAAAGTTTGCGTCATATATGTAATAACCTGAGATCATTGCAATATAATGACACACACAAAAAAAAAACTATGTCAGCGTCATTCGGTATCAAAAAAGTGAAAATGGACCGTTTGCAGTGAACTTCTCACTTTCAAAATGTCTTATTTTCGCAGACATGCTGTCTTTTAGGTTCACGTTTTAGCGTTAAATACCTCAGTCACTACATGAAATGGACATTTTTTTTTAAATACGTCACCCTCTCCTGCAACCATTTACAAAAAGAAAAGAGATAAGACTGCGCTATTTATAAAGGCTTTAAAATTGTTTTTCTAGATTATGCAGTTTAATTTTTCTTCTCACAAATAAATCCAGTATTTATAAAAGGAAATCGAGCCAAGCAAAGAAATCGTCTGCTTGGACATAAGAATAACTATGTACACAAAACGAAATCTTTGGAATGAGAAACTTTTTTCACGTTTTCAGAAGAGCGCTCGTTGTAATTGCTTCACAACGGGCTTTGACTTTTAGTTGTACAATAACAGTAGTATTTGGCGCATTAAGGCAATAAACAACAGATGTTTTAATTCGAATTTCGCAAAAAATCACTTCAAGATATGGCGCGGGACCCGTTTTTATTTATTTTTTTCAACTGGCAATTTTAATCATTGTTACTGTATCCAGAACAACAAAACCGCAAGATATCAAACCGAAATTTGTAAGCAGCTGCTACTGAAATGAAAATCCTTCTTTACTTAAAAATTCGTAAAAATTCTCCTAATTTATATATTCCCCCCGTTCTTCTTTTAAAAGTGGGCGAATTGTGTGCTCCGTGTTTTGCCGAAATATAAAAAAGTTATGACTGATAGAATTCAAGATGCAGCAGTTTTAAAAATATTTTACAAAAGTCAGCGTCAAATTTAATTTTATTTGAAAAATTCCCAAAAATTTGCAAATTATGTTACACAGTCCGAACAAACAGTTTTTAAAAGAAAATTTTCTACTCTATACGATGATGTAAATATCGTTTTCTGGAGAGTGCAATTACCGGCGTTATTATGTATTACGCGAGAAAAATCGCTAAAAATCGGACAAAACATAAAATAAAACATTTTCTAATTTGAATTTCGAAAAAATCGCTTCGAGGTGTCTCGAAACCCGTCTTGGAGAATTTCCGTACAAAATTTGGCAGGTCTACTATCACCCGTTTCGGAGCTACGCGAAACACAGACAGACAGACAGACAGACAAACGGACAGTTTACACATTGCTTTATTTATATAGATTTGCTTTTCAAAGAACTGAACTCTGAAAAAGTATCCAATTTTTTATCGCTCTACTTAATTATGTTTGATGCTGCTATCCGTATACAGAGTAATTATAATTAAAGTTCTACTCTAAAACGATCAGAAAAAGAAAACTACTGGATCAAATGTTATCAAACTTGGTAATTGTGTAAAGATGGTCAGGGGATTTATTATCCGCGGAAAAAGCTCAAAATTTCAACACCAGGGGAAGGACGTATTTAGGGGGGGGGTTTCAAGGGTCCGACCCTAGTCCCCATGAAGAACATTTTGGAAAGGGTTAAAAAATTTCGGAGGTGGTCCAAAAGGTAAAAAAGGCAATATTTTTCTCAAAAGGATAATATATCATTATCATTTTAGTAACAAAAATCAAAATTTTGTGTGGGAGGAGGATCGCAGCCGTCGACCCCAACCCCTTAAATACGTCCTTACCCCTGGTGTTGAATTTTTGAACTTTTTTTTCGCCGATAATAAATCCCCTGACCACCTTTATACAGTTACCAAGTTTGATAACATTTGGTCCAGAAGTTTTCCTTTTCTGATCGTTTTAAAGTGGACCTTTAATTATAATCACCCTGTATATTTAATTAAATAAAAAGTTTGTAAACAGTATTTGAAAACAAAAGTACTGTAGACAGTATTTGAAAGCATTTGAAACAAAAACTCGGACGCATATAATATTATTTACTTTCATAGCTGAGAGAGTTCAAAGTTGACCCGGAGATACTCTCGGGCTAGATCGCTTAACCAAAAATGCATACCTGAGAGACACTCGGGTTTAGACCTCGTGGTCAATCTGTCATCTTAGGAAATGGGACTTTTAGCACGAATGTCAAAGTGCTGTGCATCCTCTGTGTAAGGTGGAAAAGCTAAGAAACGTCTGTCAAAACATATGGAATAACAAAAGTGTTAGAGCACGTTTGTACCCGAAAAGAAGATATTTCAACCTGCGTCATTTAATTCTACTGTATATTTAAAAATAATTCATTTTACTTAAAATACTACGTTTTGCATTTAGTTTTATCTACATATAAATGAGTTTCATGTTCTTTGAGCTATGATTCATAATGCTTGGTTTTAAACACGAAAAGAAATTTATTGTCTTTCATTTTTGATTGAATTCGGAAGATTTAAAAATATTCAATCGTGTAACACAGGAAAACCATTTCATTTTTCCATTTTAAAAAGGCGTCGTGAGTTTCGTGTGTGTTTGCATAAAACAAGCGTTAGTGTATGGAAATGGTGAAAAGATAAAAATTCATTCTGAAATCCCAAATTGTGAATTCTCGTACCAGGAATAGGACTATTTTTATGCCTCTATTTCAGTTATAATGACCAGAAACTGAATGTGCCTACCGTTTTACAATATTCTAAAACAAAAATCATAATATTCCGAAATATATATCTATATACGATATTTTATTCTTAAAATGAAAAATAAGACATAATTTTAAGATCATTTAAAATCTAAAATCGATCTAGATCATTAGAATCGATTAAGATTATTAAGATCTAAATCTTGCTGCAAGTACCGGTAAATCCTATATAATTGCAGGTAATTTTAAGCTCTTTTTAAAATTAGGAGCTGAATAGAGGTAGCTAATATTGTGATACAGATTCTAATTAAATATAAATCTTAAAAGAAGACGGTAAAGAAGAAGTACAGAATCTAAAAGACAAAAGTCTTTAAAAAAAATACAGAAGTATTTAAATCTTAGAGAAATGTGTACAATGTAACAAAGTTGAAAATTCAACATTTTGACTATTTAAAAATGCACGCTTTAAAAAAATTTCTAGTTTATTATTATTATTAATAATACTATACGTTTTTTAAGAATACTGCAGCTTTGTATTTTGACACAGATGTTTAATCAGACGATTTTGGTCTTTACCACGGACTGAATTTCTTTTGATAAATATGCTACCTTTTCTTTGTAAGAACTACAATTTTCTTGAAAAATAGAGTGACATATCCTGCATTCGGTTTTTGAATTTAAAATGTTTTCGAAAAAAGTGTAACAAGACTTGTGTCTTTTGTAACATTTTCCTCTCTAACAACATGCAGTAAAATAGCACACCAACGAGGCATTCTTTCCCTGCTTATGAGAAAAAAAACATTGCATATTATGTTACATATTTTTCTACAACATTTAACAAAAAAAATTGTATTTACACTTAAGATTGAAGATTTTCATCTTATTTTAAATCATACGCTTATTTCCGAACTTATGCCTGATTAACAAAGCATCAAATTATAGTCTCAACTAATAATTTTTACCAAATAATGGAAGTGATAATGCAATTTCGATTCCAGAGTACACCTATTAATATTAATGTTTTATTAATATTAGAAACATCTATAATAAATTTGTTCATGTGCATATAAAATTTCATGTGATTAGTCATACATCATTTAACAAATATTTAAGTTAGTTTTTTTGAATAATTTATTAATCAGCCAAATTTTAGTATGTTGGTAAGTATAGTGAAATCGCATTGATGCGATTAATTCAATTAAAATTACCAACGACTGAAAAAATATTATGCCCTGTTCAGTTCGCGAGTGTGCATATAGATGTTAATGTTCTATTGTTCTTCTTTAATGCTCCTGGAACTGAAATTTTTCTTCTTTTGAAGGTTGGGAAATTTTGATGTATGTAGCAATGGGGCCTAATGCCTCGGGGCTTGAAATTTAATTTGTTTAACGATATAATATTTATGCCACTTGTCTCATAAACATTCCAGATGCTTTCTACATTTTCGCACGCCTTTCATAAATACAAACAAGCTTTTCTAGCTTTTGGTTATAGCCACCATAGATTGTACTGCGGTTAACGCGCCCCTCTACACGATTATGGACTTGAGTTCGTCTTCCGATTTGTACTTCGTTCTTAATTCTTCCGTCCCTTCATAGTGGATAGCATTGGCTACTAATGGGTGCCTCTAAATAAATAGGCGGAACTTTAGTCCTATATAATGGTGAAACCTACACGGCAACAGTATGAAAAATCCAGGAACGTTCCTTGGAAATAATGGGAAAAGATAGATTCACAAATACGATGCAGAAAGTAAACATTCCTACCTGAAAACTTTGCTCTTCGCTCTTTACTTTAACCGTCTAACTATGAATATTGCTCTCACGATTCGCTTAAAAAACACGCAGTTCACTTAAAAATTAACCACACTAAAAAAAATCCATGAACATTCCTTGAAAATAATGGGCAGCTGAGGTGTCCTAGAATTTCCTTTACTGAATCTACCATTCCGTGGAAATTTCCTGAGTTGTTCAATAAAGTTCCTGGTATTTTTACGGAACGTTCCTTCAAACACTAGGGTACCTGAGCTGCCTATTATTTCCAAGAAAAATTCCTGATTTGTTCTTGCAGTTGAAATGCCCGAGGAAAAAAAGCGTTGGTCTACTCATTTCGGGAGAAAAAGTCAGAACAAAATAAATTGTTAAAATATTTGTTTTTCTCTGAAATTACTATTAACTCTTTATACTCCGTACCGGCTGAGACGGCCGGCCGAAGAGTGTCCCCGTAACGGCCTGGGCTCCCAAGAGCGTGTTCTTTCCCGCCCGACGTAGAAGTTATTGATAACGTTACACCCCTTGAGGCTAGAGAACTTGGGGAAGAGTGGAATCGGATAATTCGTGTATTCATGGTCTGATTGATGTATCAGTGTTCAATGGGTTGTCAAAAGCAATTACAATCGATATTCTTTGGATTAGCACAAGTCTCTGGCTTATATGCTACTCAAGAAAGGAGGTTCCAAACTGTCACAAATCAGTGATAAAGAGCACGTGCTTTCCTTCAATGGGGGAAGGCATTTTTCGCCCATTTCGCCGGGAATCAACAGATATGAGATTTTCGTGGAGCTGGGAACTAAGGAGTTAATTCAGTAAACGAGACAAAAATGTACACTCAAGAAGAATAATATATCCGTATTCCACTTTCCATAGCCAATACTTTTCATATATTTAAAATTTTATGATTCATTTTTCATTTTCTATGTGTTTGCTTTTGTCCGCAGTTAGATTTACCTAGAAAAAATTGTCGTTGCTGATCAGTCACGTGGGCTATAAATGTCGGCCAGAACGAATCATATCGAGAACTCCAGGAGTAACATATTTTTTAATTAGAACTCTATTAATGATTACGGTCTTATTTACGGTCTAAGCTAAAAAATTAAGTTGAGGAACAGTCGGGAATAACAGATTTGATGTCAACAGCTGATATTTAAATATTTATAGGTATAAATCTTCGAATTTCGGAAATTTAAGTTAAACCATAACATATACAAATATTAAAAACAATGAGCACAACACATTCATCCACCATGTACGTAATTAGCCTCTGATTTTGCAATATGTACCACTAGAATTTTAATTTTTTTCGAAATTTCAAATGTTTGTTTATAGCTATACAAAGAATACATAAAAGGATATCAAGAAATAATATTGACGTTACAAAAGTAAGCTTATTTTTGTTATCAGAAAGATATTTTAAAAAAGGAGATAAATCATTGCGTTCATCAATAGAGTTTAATTGCACTTGAAAAAAAGAAATACTCTGGAAACAAATGGAAGAAATTCTTTTCATTTAATTGAAAATCTGCAGTTTGAAAGGCAGATACATTTATTTATTTTGAGAGAGAGAGTTTAATTTTTCATAAAAGCCCATTTGACCTAAAGGAGATGTACAATAAAGGAAATGTTACCTTCAAGCAATTTATTATTTTTGAAAACACTATTTAGAAAAAGGGATATTGGAGCTAAAAATCTCACGCAAATGTCTGCAATGATTAGATATATACTATATCTAATTGTATACTGCCACGTTTGTAAAAAAAAGACACGAAATACATGCAAAAATTTTGCCGGGATTTTCATTTAATTTTGGTATAAATGAATAAAACTTTTGTTATTATTTAGTAATTTTAATATGTGCCTCAATATGTTGCTGTTCATTAGCGATAAAGAAATATTTTTGTAACTTTCAAGAAAGAAATAGTCTCAAGACAATCTGGATTTTACGTAAAATTGTTTCGATTAAAATAAAATAATTCCTTGGAGGTTCCTTTTTCATAAGTATGAAAAAAAGCAATTTCAAAACTATTAAAGTATACCTAAAACCTGTATACTTTCCGAACATACCCATACATAAACTTTGTACTCGAGGAATATGTAGCTTGAATTGCCTTTTTTCTACAATTTCTACTTTATGTAAATAAAATACTCTCACTAAATTTAATTTCGAATGTTTAATGCTGATATTGAGGGAAAAATACTTGACTGTGGGCGTTAACTTTCTTTATGACGCTGAAACTTCTCCCGCCCAGCACAGTGCTCTATGATTAGTTCGAGAAAAACGTACTTATGTACGGCAAGTGAGTGACATGTTAAAATTACATTGTGAAAATATTCAGTTAATTATTCAAAACTTCAATTTTTACTCAAACAGGATTAAAAGTGCTTCTAATGTTCTAAAAGTGCTAAAATGAAAATCCTTATACTTTATTTTGAACTAAATTTAACGTTTACTAGTTATTAAACATGTGTATGCAAACTATTTTTTAAATTAAAACTTTAATAAAAAGTTCCTTTAAATTCCGTAACATTTTATTTATTGAATCCATGTATAGTTACATAATACAAGTATTGCAGTCTGAAGAAAGAAGGTTGGGCCATGCAAAAAGTGTACCCCCGCCTTTCATTCCGCCAAATGTTTATCATTAAAACTGCACAATATTTACCACTGAAATTACTGTATGATGTATGTACAGTACAGTATATTATTAACATATTTTATTTTACTTTATTTCTGCAGATTCCTACTCACATAGTGCACTCTAGTTTTAATTCGAAAACATTAATTGCTCACTAAAACTGTTTCCCCAATTCAACAAGTTTTTGCTCCACCTGAGTTTACACTCAGTAAATGAGCTATCAAAATATCATTTCAGACGTACATTTTTTAAAAAATGATAACAAAGTTGAAGATCAGAAACGGTCACACACAGGGGCGTAGCCAGAAATTTTTCATGGGGTGGGGGGGGGAGTTACGACTACTATAACTCATATATATAACTCATACTATAACACTACTATAACTCATACGTGTGTGTGATAATGTAGTGAAGAATATATATTTTGCATGGCAAAAAATTCCTCATGGGGGGGGGGGGGGTTATGATCCCCATAACCCCCCTTCAGGGACGTACCCAGAAAAAATTTCGGGGAGGGTCCAAAAATTTCGGAGGGGGTCCGAACGATGAAAAAGGCAGAATTTTTCACAAAAAGACTTCATAATTATTATTTTGTTAGCAAAAACGGAAATTTTGGAGAGGGTCCGGACCCCCTGGGTACGTCCTTGCCCCCCTGGGCTACGCCCCTTTTCACACAGTATTATTATTCCTGTATTCATTTCTTCCCTGCCTGACGATAGCAAGTTTTTACATTTACAATATGAAAATCATTGGGTGCGGCAATGTTTATTTCAATTCTGTATGTTAAAATTCCAATGGGTTCGAAATCCGTGCTATTCCGCGTGCCATTTCTCGGATTTTTCCTCTCTATGTACCAATTTTTTTCCAAAATTTATGATTTTGGAGTAATTTAATGAACTGAAAGACAAGTGTGAATCGCGGTTAAATTTTGTAATGGGTGATGTGCAACGGGAAAAATAAAAGTCATTTACCACCAAAGTAGGTAATTTATGAAACCTGGTGGATAGTACATCAGTACGCAAAATTTAAATTTAGTTTATTACAAAAACTGGTGCTATTTTCTGTAAAAAAAATGTCTCAAATCTAAAAAAGATTGATTTAATTTCTCAGGATATTCTATCATTTTAATTTCTGATTAGTAAATGATTTTACACTTAAAAATAAATCTTATTCAATAAGAGAAAATAATATTTTCAACGATTCCAAAGCTCACCAGAAAATTTTAAACAACATATTTTCTTAACTTTGCTGTAACGGTTTGAGCCGATGGAACTCTGTTCACGATCACTCTCGTATCATGTGAACCTGGCCTGTCAGAGGCCGGGATTACTATTCTCAAACAGTTAACGATCGCGTCTTGCAGAACGCGGGTTAGTATGTAACTCGTCGAAAATGGCATTCGATAACGGAATTCGAAGTTTTCCGATTTAAAGCAATTTTTGCCCCCCCAAAAAATCGATTGTCTTTTTATTGTTTTATTTCTAAGAGCATATTCGTAAGATTCCAAAACTGTTTTACGTTTGTTTCTACGATAAATAGAAAGAAAGGTACGGATGTTTGAATGCTATTTCCGGTCGAACTTTTGTTGAAAGTAATATCTTTAAGGCGTTTTCTGAAAATGTGTGTTTTTGGTTATCTAGCGTCACGATAACTGTAACTACTCTAAGAGTTTTAAATATATCTTAATGAAATACAGGGGCGTAGCCAGGAAAATTTTTCGGGGGGGTGGGGGTGGGATATAAACTTATATGTGTATAAATAGAGGGAATTTCATCACTAATCCAAAATCCCGATATCCCCCCCCCCTGGATATATCCCGATATCCCCCCCTGGCTACGCCCCTGATGAAATATTACATAAACATTCTATTATTATTAAATTGTGTTCTGTATCAAAAGTTAAGCTAAACGCATGAAATTAATAATTTTACAGTTACTTTTATACAAAGATTTGATTTTTTCTAAAAAATTTCAACGTTTTTGTACATAATTGGCTATATTTCAGTGAATTTTTATAATAAAATAAATTTTTTGGTATAAAACACAAAAAAGGTGTTATACGAGTATACAGTGCCAAGGAAGTTACTAAAAATTTAGAAGAGAGTAACCAGATTTGCGGTTATATCTCCGCATACCTTCATTGTAGCGTCACCTCTGCTCCTAAAACCCGTAAATAAAGATTGCACTCGAGGAACGTGTTGCTTTAATTGTCATTTTTCTACAATTCATATTTTTATGTAAGTGAAATAGACTCACTAAAGTAAATTTCGAATGTTTAATGCTGATATTGAGGAAAAAAATACTTCACTGTGGGCGTTAACTTTCTTTCCGACGATGGAACTTCTCCCGCCCAGCGCTGTGCTTTATGATTAGTTTGAGAAAAACGCACTTATATACGACATATTAAAATTACATCGTGAAAATATTCATTTAATTATTCAAAACTTTAATTTTTGTTCGAACAGGACTAAAATTGCTTCCAAAGTTCAAACAGCTTTTCTTCTTTTACGCTTCCCTAATTTTTATTAACTTGTGAAATGAAAATCGTTATACTTTATTTTGAACTAAATTTAACTTGTACTAGCTATTAAACATGTATATGCAAACTATTTTTTTAATTAAAACTTTCCTTTGAATTCCGTAATATTTTATTTCTTGAATCCATATATAGTTACATAGAACAAGTTTTGCATTCTGAAGAAAGAAGGTTGGGCCCTGTAAAAAGTGTGCCCCGCTTTTCACTCCGCCAAATGTTTATCATTAAAAATGAACAATAATTACCATTTAAATTACTCTATAATTTAAGTACAGAACAGTATATTACGAATATATTTTTATTTTAATTCCTTTTACTTTAGTTTTGCAGATTCCTATTTACTTAGTGTACTGTAGTTTTAATTCGAAAACATTAATTGCTCAGTAAAACTGTTTCCACAATTCAACGAGGTTTTGCTCCACCTGAGTAAAAAAGAATAATAAGATAGCGGCAGCTTTTTTCTATTTCAATAAATAATAAAATTATCTTCTATACTATTAAAATCTGTGCGCGTCTGTCTGTCTAAAGTGTAGCATCATCTCCTCCTGTGAGTTGAGTTTCAATCGAGGTGTCCACTTATTCGAAAAATTTCGAGGAAGGTCTTCCGCTAATTTAAATTTCGAAATTCGAATTAGTTTAGCAGATATTGATAAAAAAAAACCTTCAAAAACACTAATTTTTGCTCTCCGCAAATCCGCGATTGTAACCCCTGTAGTGAAAATCTGAGAAATAAGCATCGAGGTTGCCA
The DNA here is from genome assembly GCA_038373885.1 of Cheiracanthium punctorium. Taxonomy (NCBI): domain Eukaryota; kingdom Metazoa; phylum Arthropoda; class Arachnida; order Araneae; family Cheiracanthiidae; genus Cheiracanthium; species Cheiracanthium punctorium. The sequence continues at coordinate 80,840 of JAWZYV010007802.1, forward strand.
TGTTTGGCGAATTTATTAAATGATTTACATTCTTGGATTAAAAATAAAGGAATAATACTTTTTTCCTGTTTGGAATATTTTCTAGGTTATTTTTTAATTAAAATATCGTCTGCGTGGGAAATCAGAGCAGGAATTCAATATTTTTTATACGCAAAAGAAAAAGGATTTGTAAATTCCAGACACTAAAGTGTATAACTTTATAATTTGGCCAAAGAAAAAAAAAAAAAAGGCTTATATGGCGATTTTGAGAAAGTGGATTCTAGTGGTTTGCACAATTTTAGACTTGGCGCAATTTACTGAGAGCGTAAAGAAATAGTATTTTTAAAAACAAGTGTAGGTTTTACTAGAATTTAGCCTGAAATTTTAATTTTCTGTTCAGAAATAATGCAGTTATTAAGGCGATTTTAAATGATTTTCATGAAGTTAAATAAATTGATTATCCTTAAATTACGGAAACGCCGCCAAATTTCAGAAAATTAAACTTTTTCATTTGTATTGCTAATTCTGTGTCCCGATTGATATGAGTTGGTGTTACGAGCGTATGAATAGATAATATTTTTTAATCCCGCCAAACAAGGTGTAATAAAATAGGAGTCTTTATAAATACGAATGCTGTTTGAGATGAATGAGAATATTTTTTAAACCCAGTTAGACTAGCTGGTAATGCCTGTAAATTATTGCATTTATTGTCAAGTTTAATGTGTGATTCATTTTGACTATTTGCCATCCACTGCCGACGTTAATTACGCCAAAATGGCAGTTCTAGCAAAGTAAACATAAATAAATCATTTCATATTCTATTTTTAACACTGCTACAGTTCCCGTAGCAACGGAATCCATTGTTGCCACTTAAGTTGTTCAATTTATTAATTAAGTGAAACCACTCATTTCTACATCTCTTAAGACCTAAAAAAGTGAAAACGCATTACATATGAAACAAATAGAATTTTAACATATTTGCGCATTAAAAATAATCGAAGTTTTTTCAGGCAATTCTGCATATTTTTCATTTTATTTCCTCCGCGTGTGACGTCATTTTCACGTCATTGTCTTCTGTTTTGCTGTCAGATTATCCGGAGAAGCACATTACCCGCTAACGTATGTGCTGCTTCGGCGGACATAAGGAAGCAATTTGTCGGGTGTGTATTTGCCTAACCCCTCTGTGCGTCTAAATTGAAGCAATGAAACTTTGTAGGCGTTTTTTTAAACTAGAATAAGGCAGATTAACGTCGTTAACGTGGAAGAAGCGATATGGAAAACTATTTAATTGGTAGCCGTAATGCGAAATGATAATCGATTATTCACATGCGCAAAGCAACAAAATTTCAAAAGTATGAAAAGTCATGAATATGAAATGAAAATCCAAAATAAGTCAACAGAGACTATAGGATAAGCATCGTGTACGAGAATGATATTGCAATCATGTACATAACAAAGGCACTTGCAAGGAATACAAAATATAATATGAAATTAATTGCTCTTTCTTCCCATGGCGTTTGCGGAATCTTTCGGAATAACGGGATCCAATATGCTTAGAATATTTCATATAAATTACTTATATGTTAAAGTTCTATTTATTTTTTCATATATATTCCAGTTACTCCAGTTACAAGACCTAGAGCTCTAGAAACGACTTCAGATTTTGTTTAATATTGAATTTGACACTATGCAATTAATCTATGTTAAAAATAAAATATGAAATTAGTTATTTATTTAGTGTGAATTGGCGGTGAGATCAACGTTAGTTTTATGTAACAAGTGTGCTGCTGTATTAAGAGTTCAGTAAGGATAATAAGCTTTTCCGCTTAAGTTACGTCACAAATTTTTTCATTTACGAAAGCGACAAAATCTTCAAGGAAACATTTTGGTTTCTGGACGTACAATGTGCATCGACTGTTTCGACTAGGTTTTTTAAATTTAGGTAAAATTTAATAAGGTTTAAATTTAATTTTTCAACTTCAAAGTCAACTGCAACATAACTGTGCTAATGCATTGTCCACGCTTTACGAAATGCAAGATAAGATAAAATAGTATTCAACATCATGTAATGTTATTCATATTGTATGTATGAATGCTATAAAATAAATCTAAAAAAAAGAGAATTATATGATTTCGTCTGCATACCGTAAACTTCTTGCTTTTCTGATCGCCAGTGACAATGGTGTAGTTTTTGTGTCATCATGTTGCAATCGTCTCAAATTTCCACTCATGGAGTCAGCTTTTCGTCAGAATTCCAGCAATTTTTCACTATTAGAGATTCCTATTACTGGGTTTAATTCGAATTATATGTGTGTAAGGAAAATATTCGTCTCCTACCGTGCGGAGAACGGGTAAGCAGCTAGTCTATACTATTAAAATCTGTGCGCGTCTGTCTGTGTGTGTGTGTGTGTGTGTGTGTGTGTGTGTGTGTGTGTGTGTGTGTGTAGCATCATCTCCTTCTAAACGGCTGGGAGTTGAATTTCGATCGAGGTATCCACGAATTTGGAAAATTTCGAGAAAGAACCTCCGCTAATTTAAATTTCGAAATTCGAATTAGTTTAGGAGATATTGATAAAAAAACCCCGTCAAAAACACAAATTTTTGCTCTCCGCAACTCTGCGATTGTAACCCCTGTAATGAAAATGTGAGAAAAAAGCATCGAGGTTGCCATGTTTGGCGAATTTATTTATTGATTTACACTCTTGCATTAAAAATAAAGGAATAATACCTTTTTTCTTTTTAGAATATTTGCTAGGTTATTTTTTAATTAAAATATCGTCTGCGTGGGAAATCAAGAGCAAGAATTCTATATTTTTTATACGCAAAAGAAAAAGGATTTGAAAATTTCAGAGACTAAAATGTACAACTTCATAATTTGGCGAAAAAAAAAATGGCTTATATGCCGATTTTTGAGAAAGTGGATTCTAGTGGTTTGCACAGTTTTAGGCTTGGCGCAATTTACTGAGAGCGTAAAGAAATAGTATTTTTAAAAACAGGTGTAGGTTTTACTAGAATTTAGCCTGAAATTTTAATTTTCTGTTCAGAAATAATGCAGTTATTAAGGCGATTTTAAATGATTTTCATCAAGTTAAATAAATTGATTTAAGTTAGGGAAACCCCGCCAAATTTCAGAAAATTAAACTTTTTCATTTGTATTGCTAATTCTATGCCCCGATTGAAATGAGTTGGTGTTACGAGAGTATGAATAGATAATATTTTTTAATCCCGCCAAACAAGGTGTAATAAAATAGGAAGTCTTTATAAATACGAATGCTGTTTGAGATGAATGAGAATATTTTTTAAACCCAGTAAAACTTCTTTCTTCCCATGGCGTTTGTGGAATCTTTCGGAATAACGGGATCCAATGTGCTTAGAATATTTCATATAAATTACTTATATGTTAAAGTTCTATTTATTTTTTCATATATATTCCAGTTACTCCAGTTACAAGACCTAGAGCTCTAGAAACGACTTCAGATTTTGTTTAATATTGAATTTGACACTATGCAATTAATCTATGTTAAAAATAAAATATGAAATTAGTTATTTATTTAGTGTGAATTGGCAGTGAGATCAACGTTAGTTTTATGTAACAAGTGTGCTACTGTATTAAGAGTTCAGTAAGGGTAATAAGCTTTTCCGCTTAAGTTACGTCACAAATGTTTTTATTTACGAAAGCGACAAGATCTTCACGGAAACAGGATGCATTTTTGGTTTCTGAACGTACAATGTGCATCGATTGTTTCGTGTAGGTTTTTTAAATTTGGGTAAAATTTAATAAAGTCATCTGCAACATAACTGTGCTAATGCATTGTCCACGCTTTACGAAATGCAAGATAAGATAAAATAGTATTCAACATCATGTAATGTTATTCATATGGTATGTATGAATGCTATAAATTAAACCTAAAAAGGAGAATTATATGATGTAAAAATAAGGCATTTTTCGAAAGAGAAAAGTTTCGTCTGCATACCGTAAAGTTCTTACTTTTCTGATCGCCAGTGACAATGACGTAGTTTTTGTGTCATCATGTTGCAATCGTCTCAAATTTCCACTCATGGAGTCAGCTTTTCGTCAGAATTCCAGCAATTTTTCACTATTAGAGATTCCTATCACTGGGTTTAATTCGAATTATATGTGTAAGGAAAATATTCGTCTCCTACCGTGCGGAGAACGGGTAAGAAGCTAGTTTTACTATAAAGTCTGAATTTTTTCATTTTATAGCAGCAGAATTTCAATGTCAGCTGTACAAAAAAGAAAATAAAAAATCTGAAGTGATATCTTTTAACTATACGAAAGTAAACATTTTTTTAAAACTATCTTGAAGAAGGGTATCGAACCTAAGCACATGAAAACGGGAATAGTATGGAAAATAATTCAAGAATTTTATTGCCTTTAATGGAAAATTTGCAGTTTCAGTGGATGATAGAGAAATTATTTCTTCTTATGATGTAGGGTAATTTTTAAATAAACGCTAAAACTGATGTACAATAAAAGGTAATTGTTATTCTTAAGCAGTGTAATTTTTCGGGGGGACTAATTACATAAAAACAAAAAAGTGGTCATTTGACTTAAACAAAACAAGCACATGTTGCAATGTTGTGTACAATATACAGTGGACCGTGCTGAGCGCCATAAAGCAAAATCTTACTTTTAACACTCTATTACTGTCCTGAAAAACATGCAACATTGCTATGCATGTATTTGTGAGATATATGGCATAAATTCTATAATATATCTGTTTTTATGTTATTGTTTACAAGAAAAATGAAAAATAGCTAGAGGGGAAAACTTTTTTTACCTATTTATCAGCTAAAATTTAAGAAATATCAAATAAAAAGATATAAGATAAAATATAATTAGGTATCTTAACTGAAAGAGATATATCATATCTGTTTGACAATTGGAATAAGTAAAAAAAAATTCTAACTACTAAAAGTTTTCGGTCTCAGAGTTCGCTTCTTTCAACTGTATCACGCCCATCAATAGACACAGATGCACTTTTCATGATATATTGGGTTGGCAACAAAGTAATTGCGTTTTCTGGTATAAAATTCAAGCAAATAAGTTTTCAACAAGTTTTTAATTACAGGTAAGCTGTGCCTGAACATACGATTCATATTTGTTACATTTTAAAGAAAGAATTTCACTGGCAGTATTTTTTTTCGTCCATAAAAGATGGCCACCCTCCCCCTTTTTTCGCTTCTATCCTCCTTAGAGGACAATATTAAAAATGTCCTGAAATTAATCTTTAGGTATTCGTGACTGCTGTATTTTACAGAAAGAATTTCACGGATATCTCTATTTTTATTTGAGATCACGCGGGATATGTGAAAAGAACTTTTTGGCCCCTTACCCCCCCTAAGATTACGAATTTTGGAAAATGCTCTCTGATCTAGCACCTATGTTGAAGAACTCACGTACGTGCCAAATTTCGCATAATTAACTTCAGTAGTTTTGGCCAGGCGAAATATTGACATACGGAAAAACGCAATTACTTTGTTGCCAACCCAATAGTTTTGTCAGTCTCGGTGTTTTATTACCAAGACCGGTATTACTCTGATATTTTCCTTACATCGAGTAAAGGGGGTAGACGGAGACACAGTCCCGAAATATTAAGGTCATGCTTGGAATTAAGGTGTCTGTATTTCTCAGATACAAGAAAGGCATTCGAGTCCTAACAGTCTTTCTTTTGGGAGGCTGTAACCTCCCTTTAGCTCTTCCTCCTCCGTTCGTGTATTTCAACAGATTAAGGAAAGTTTTCCTAATTTATTTATTTAATTAATTTTTTGTGTAGATAAATGGACAGAGCAATGCACAAAGTTCTTTTTGCATATGCAATAAAACTTATCGGAGGAAATACATCCTCTAGTGCATTTTAGAAACGTAAAACGTTTTTGAACTGAATTTGTAAAAATACTAAAGTGTTTTTTGTAAAATATTTCCCTCTTAAAAATGACAGTTTTTATAGAAAAGAAATAATTCCTTTTTTAAAAGGAAATATATTTTTTACTTGAACAAACAGTCTTACAATTAAAATCACTGCGCAAAGCATTAGCTATGGAAAAATCGGTAAAGGCGGTATCAGCTTAATGTTGTAACAGTAGTTAATAATAATCCTAGGGAATTTTATTACTTTATTGTTACTCCAAATCAAGAAAGTTCAATATAGGTTTTTACATTGCAGAAAATATTACACTAATAGACGATTAACCAGCAGTAAAAACATTCTATCATAAAAGTTGACATTTTTTTAAACATCACCAGAAAAAATATATGAAGTGAATTTTAGCTTTATATATATAACGGATGCAGCAGTAATGGTAAGTGGTCCGATGTCTGGTCCGCCTTTCCAAGTGCCAAAAGCTTGGCAATACATGTCAAAACTCGTAAGCAATTAATCTACATTGGCGGGCTTGGCGACTATGACCACATTTTTTTGTTGTTGGTTTACTGAAAAAATTATACAGAAAAATTTTCAGGCCTTATACGAATACGGTTGGGTACGATAAAGAGAATATTACAATAATGATTTTCTTTCTGTAATTACTTAAAGACACAAAAAGATGTTTTATTAACATGGATATATGACATAACCATTTTAATACTTCATTGTATCCTCATTTGACTGGATTGAGGCAATAATACGACTCTGATACTTTTAGGTAAACTGTGGAGGATTAATAAGTGTCTCATTGTTGCAGTGTCGTAGCTATGGAAAAATCAGGGTGGGCCCAATAGATAGAAAAGTTGGAATTTTTGACAGAAAGCTTGGTCATTGACATCTATTTTACTAAAATCCATATTTAGTGAAGGACCCATTCTAAGGTGCATTTCACCAGCCGGCACACCATGGAGTTGTGAAATTTCGCATACGCCATTCGTTAGTACTTCGTTAGTACCGAGAGATTTTCGTTAGTACCGCATCCGTTAAGGTTATACGGACAATACAAGTTTCCTGTCACACTAGCTACCTAGCCCGTGCAAATTGCAGAATGGGGATTTCGCATATGCCGTTCGTTAGTACTTTGTTAGTACTGTTAAGTACGGAGAGATTTTCGTTAGTACCACATCCGTTACGGATACACAGACGGTACAACTTTCCTGTCACAGTAGTTATGTAGCCCGTACAAATTGCAGAATAGGGATTTCGCATATGCAATGCGTTAGTACTTTGTTAGTACTGTTAAGTACCAAGAGATTTTCGTTAGTACCGCATCCGTTACGGATTTACGGACAATTCAAGTTTCCGGTCACACTAACTGCCCCGCCCGCACAAATTGCAGAAGGGATTTTCGCATATGCCATTCGTTAGAACTTTATTAGTACTGCTTATTACCGAGAGATTTTCGTTAGTACCGCATCCGTTACGATTTTACGGACTGTTGAAATTTTTGGGCTGTTGAAATGGTCAGCCCGCACACAATGCAGATTGCGAATTTCGCATATGTCATTCGATAGTACTGTTTTAGTACTAGTTAGTGCCGAGAGATTTTCGTTAGTACTACATCCATTACGGATTTACGGACAGTTCAAATTTACGGACTGTTGAAATGGTCAGCCCGTACACTATAGAGTTGGGAAGTTTCACATGTGCCAATCGTTAGTACTATCCCAGCAAACACACACCTGCTGGCGGAGTACCTTGTCAGTGCCTTTCTGCCTTTACGTCCAGCACCGGCCCGGCACTGCAAAAAGTAACTGAATCGTACCAAAAGTGGTCGCCCGAGAAGTACCTTGCCAGAAGCCTGGGAAGGCAACGGCAGGGCCGGCCACAGGGGGGGTGCTGCGGATGCAAGGCACCTGGGCCCCGGTTTCAGAGGGGCCCCCAAATCCGTTCTATATTTTTTATTATGTCTCTCTCTCTTATCGTGAAAAATATAAAAGATTTCTTTAAATTAACGTAGTCTGATAGTGTTGTGTGGCTACTCTGCATCTTTCAGAGCTAAACATCATTTATAAAAGTGTCTTTCTACGAACAGCATTCTTTGACAGTACACCCCAGCTCTGATCAAATTTCACTTACCTTCGCACCTTTCACCGTGGAAAAGAGCGAAAATACCAGTTAGAGAAAAATACAATTATCAGATCTGGTCAAAACGACCGCTCATTAGCGAATTCTTTGAAAAGAACCGAAACACATAGAACAGCGGAAGAGGCCTTTTCGTTGTCAAAACCAAGGACTGATTGATTAACACCTGTGGGGGGCCCCCCCTCTAAACTAACTTTGTTGATACGAAGTACGTTTCACGCGTCTGGCATTAATTTGAAGATAAGAGTACACAAAGAATAAAAAATGACCTGCATTTGGGTACCTTTGCAAGCATGGGAACATTTTTTTCCCCGTTTACAATTGTGCAAAGGTGTTAATCAAATCCTATTTTGCAGTTACTCCTCTCAAAATTACTAACCGAAGTTGAGCCATTAGAAGTGTCTGCTTGTATTAGACTTTGTGCGAGTCTATTAACTTTTGTGTATATGTTATATATATTTTGAAAGATTTTTCTTGAATTTTATGACTTTCACGGGCCTAAATTATGGATTAAGCTTTACCAATTTTATCATCACGTTTTTTACATTTGAAAAAAGGTAAGTCCTTATTTTGTTTATAATAGCCGAGATTGCAAATAATTAGATAATTTTCGTCAAAAAAATTTAAATTGCGTTAAGTTTCACATATGTAAAAGTTTTAAATGCATTTTGATTGTTCCCGTAACTTATATTAACGCGATTTAATCCCTAAGCAATAAATGAGTATTTAGAGTAAGCGAAGTTCTGCAGTCAGATGAAACAGCTATTCTGAAGTAGAAAAAGTCAGTACTTTTAAATCTGTGTTTATTGAAAATTAGGAATATAAAATATTTCAAACACATTAATCGATCTCAACCCCTTCTTCTTCGACGTCGCATCTCACACTTTCGGCGTTTATGTTCCCGCACAGTCGGCGGCGCGTGCTATGCGACGTACAGTTGATAACATTTAGGAAATATAATTAACCACTTTATATGTACAGTGATTTTTATGTTAGAATATAGAAAAAGATCGTTGACAACTGAATACCATATTTAGTTTCCAAATGTACGAGTGGGTTGGTTAACATTTTGAAAATATATTAAAAATTTACTGTTTCCAAAAAGCGGTTAGATGTGTTGGTAAGGATTGGTAACCATGAAAAAATAAATAAATAAATAAATAATATTTTCGAAAAAATATCCTACCAATAAGGGGTTAATTCCAAAAAAAAAAAACCCAACTGAAATTAATAATAGATTTCGAATAGATGTTGCTCTATTTTCTAATAGAACCCTCATACTTAAAATAGCACTCATATTATATATTTGAATAGTTACAGTATAATAGCGTATAAAAGTACACATAAAATTGGATGATTGAAATGTACGTCTCGGGCACATAACCAGAAAGAAAAAGATAAATCGGGGCGGGACCAAAAGGAGGCATTTCTAATTAAGATAGCATTTCTACGAAAAATCTTGATTATTGACATCCAGTTAAGAAAAGTATGAATTTCGGAAGGGTCCGAGGCCTTCATTGCCTATTCTCTGGCTACGTCCCTGATATGTCTGTTCATCCACGATCCATTCTTAAACATTTCATCACATCATTTCTTTTCTAAAGTAGTACTGATTAGATTTTAAAATCTTAGAAAGTTTGAAACAATACTCCAAATTCATCTGAATCTTTAAATTAGAGAGCAAGATCATCAAAAATGTCACTTTCCAAAAAATTTATTCACTAAATACAGTGAAAAGTTGCTAAATTTAGCGAAAAATCCCTTAAATTGGCAGCACTGAGTAATGAAATGTCCTCTTATATTAAATTAATGGACTTAATGTGAAGAAAAATATTCAAACATACAGTTTGGTTAATTTAACTTAAGTATAAAATTATTGATTTTATTTAATTTAACCTAAACTTTAAGTCACCACCCCCCCACTTCCATTGTGTGCCGGCTCAAGGTACCGGCAACTCGGGCAGCAGCCTGGGGCGCTATATGTTTAGGGGCGCAATGAAAACATAATCTTAAGAGAGAGAACGGATTTTTTTTCTTTTGAAGGTTTATCCAACGTCAGACTGGACTGTCCCGTCCCACTTGCCCATGGTCAGGTAAGCTCCCTTTGTAGTTTCTTCCTATTCTTCGCTATCATCGTCGTCTTTATTGACTTTGGAATGTTAAAAGATATTTTCTAAGAAAGGATTATCTGAGCTGGTGAGGTGGAAGTCAGTAGAAATTTTATAAATCACAAAAATATTCCTCGATATAACCAAGTTTTACTCGTTAAAAGCGAGTTATACTCCCATAAACTTAACATTGTACCAGCCAAGTATTTCCGATTTCCTCATTCAATCTGGGTTCTTCTTAAATAAGGAGTCGTCATAAACGAATTAGATTTATTTAAAAGGGGCACCAAAAATTAGCTTGTCTAGGGCGCCAGCTACCTTAGAGCCGGCCTTCAACCCTAATTACCACGACCATTAAAGTGTTATTAGTGGTATTTCAGTTCATTCTTAATGTTTGCTTTATAAATGGGTCTATTAATTAATGAATTTTTAGCATCTATAATGTTTGGGGCCCCCAAAAAATGTTTTCAACCGGGCCACTTCAAACAGAAGGCCGGTCCTGGGCAACGGCACTCTACTGGCATACTGCATGTGCCGGCCGTTACTCACAATAAAGGCACTGGCCCATTAAGTTTATAATGCCCAAAATGAAACGGCCGGGTGCCGGCTATTATTAAAAATAAAGGCACTGGCCTGGTATCTTAATAGTGACTGCTATATAATGGCACGGTACCGGATTAGTGCCTATTTACAGTAATGCTCTCATAATTAAAATACGAGCCAGTGGCGGGTTCGGGGTAGAGGGCTTATTCATCAACCCCCAACCCCACCCCGCAAAAGAAAAACATTCCTTAAGGGTAACATTTTATAAAACATAAATGGAAGATAAAAACAGCAAAATCCGTTGGTCAATCGTTTGCAAATTATGTGCGCCTATCATTAGTGATCATAATTGTGTGCAGTTTTCATAAACTGCAATTTTCTTACAAATTTGCAGTCGCTTAAGATTTTTTTATAAGAGAGGCGGTAACACATTTCAGAACCAACATAAAATCATTTATAAACAGTTTAATTTCTATATTTCAAGAGTCAGAGATTTTATAAATGAGCTATAGTACTTTACGGTTAGTATATATATATATATATATATATATATATATATATATATATATATATATTAATGACTGTGTCATTTTATCTCTCACCCCCCCCTTTATTGAAAATTGTCCGAAAAATGTGCCCCCCCCCAAATAGCGACATAATTTTACATATATTTAAATACTATTACTTCACAAAAGCTTTAATCTATTGTTACAATATTCCGTAAGCTGTGAATAGGCATCCCATGTATTTACCTATAAATAGGTTACATTTAAGGCAGTACCCAGGGGGGTGGTCCGGACTCTCCCCGAAATTTCAGTTTTTGCAAACAATGTAATAATGATGAAGTCTTTTTGTGGAAAATCCTACCTTTTTCACCGTTTGGACCCTCCCCGAAATTTTTTTCTGGGTACGTCCCTGGTTACAATCATAAAAATTTCAACATAGGGTGACCAGGCGAAATCCACGAATGATAAGATAAAATGACATACTCGATTAATATCGTTTTAATATGGCAATAATGAAATTAAGAAATTAGGGGGTTCAGGGGTCCCTCCGACAACGCTCGAATATCCGAGTTTATATATATACATATATAAATCAAAATCTTACAGGAAGTAATAATAAATAAAGTTGCACTATTGTTACACATAACATTAGGGTAACATTTTATTTATTACAAATTTTCTTTAGATCAAAGCCATTTTGAAAAGAAATTCGCATCGATGTCTTTCGTTAACGGGATAGAAACAGCGAAAACAATCAGCAGTCAATTTTTTAAAAAGGCAGTAGTGAAGAGTTCCGCCAATACATACCACTAAAATGTCCAGAACTTACGTAGAAGGGCAGTCAGTATAAGTTAAGCGGGAATGAAGGATGCCAGCGAGTATTATTTGCAGCATTAAACGGAAGTCAAATTCAATGGAAGAATGATCAGGAGGTTGGCGAGAAAGTTAAACTTGGCATATTTAAAGAACGCCCAAAAGAGAGTCAATAATATATTCATTATTAAAGACGCCGAAAAACCGCAGAATATTCCTAGTCAACAGAGAGAATGGGAAGACATAACAAAGCGCTCGGCACCGAATTATTTAGGATAAACGCAGACAAAATTACAGTAAACCCGTGTGATAGAAAATTATTTAAGCTGATTTTTAACTGATGTGAGGCCATGTCCGTATTTGGTAATGAAAGGAAAGGAATAAAGTGATGTACGCGTATAGAAAGACATAAAGCATAGATGCGTATAAATAAAATGCAAATGTTCTGCATGAGAAACAGATGTTCATTAACAGCTAGGAAAGCTAAAGAAATGTAACGGACTTATTATTGACATGGAACGAAGGACGATAGAATAATTTAAGCATAGATAGATAAAGAGTTAATTGAAATTAAATATGTGGAAATGGGCGTAATACAAAATTTTGAAAGACAGAGTAGTTAAAAATGGGAAGAGAATTTAAAGTTAAAATGCTTGATTTAAAATGTATTAAATTTAAGATGTCTCACAATATTGCATGAAATTTACTTGACATCCAATAAACAAAAATTCAAAATTTCGGGGGGGGGGCGTGTCAAGCCCCCAGGACACCTACCCTGGCTACGTCCCTGCATAGGAAAAAGTCATCAATTTTGTTTTCAGGAAAGATTCAACAAACTATAAAAAAATTAATATAAAGTATACAGATTTTACGAATAAAATTTATAATTCTCTACATACGCGCCTAATACAGCGGGTGGGGGTAGGGGGTTAACTGTAGGTGTAGTGAATATATTTATACCATATTGAACTTGTTTGTATTATTTTAGTTTTAGTACTAAAATATGAAAGTCCAATTTGAACTAATTCACCACACCCACATCCAATAATAATAATAATTGACGGCAATGTACTGTGCTCCCGGCATACGGCACTTTGCCAGCACGGAGGGTACCTTGCCGTCATTTTGCGGGCAGTAGTGTGTTTGTTGGGATATTAGTAGTGGTTAGATTACGGAGTAGGTACAGATTTACGAACAGTTCAAATTTCCGGGTACACAAATATTTTGAGAGAGGGATTTCATGAAAGTATGTATACTCATTAGTCCACCGCTGAAAACTTTTAATAGAAAGCATTACGTAAATTTTACTACTTCATTCGGGAATGTTTGGTATTTTATTTCTTTGGCAGCGGATTAGCAATGAGGGTAGGGATTGGGGGTGTAAACAGAACTGAATTCGCAAAATCGGCGGGATCTCGAGAGGTTTAAGTAGAGTTTTACTATTTATGCATTATTTTATTTTATTTTACTTATTTAAAAAGAAAGGCATGTGTAAGAGAGGATTATGGCGCTGAAGAATTGTTCTTCAAGCTGTAGGGGTGGGGGAGTGCAATTTCGACTCTTTTGACACGGGGATAAAATGAACTAGCTATATTCGTGTTTTGAATCCACTTTTTATAGATGTACTAATGTTGGCCTATGATTAAAGTATTCTTTTATAATTCAGGATGATTATTCATGATGTTTCCTAGCTATTCTCATGAAATTCTCCATTTTGAGTCATGCATACATTATATACTTTCGGAAGTCATTAGCTGCTAAAATTTAATATCGATGTTTTACTTTTGTGATAAGTAAACTTATTATTTTTTTAGAAGTATATAAAACATTAAACTCAACACTTATTTATAATTTGGCATACTCTTTCTAAACTTATTTTACTTCTTTTTTTTTAAAGCAATAAAAAGGTATTTAAATTGATAATGTCTATTGAGCATCACTTCCTAAACTCATTATACGAATATTTAATATGTTTTAGCTTGAATTACATTCCACAAACGTTTAACATCTTCAAACCCGACAAAAATCTCACATCTTAAAATAAAGAGGAATCTCACAATTAATTTTAAAAATCTATTACACTTAAAAACGACAGATAGCAAGCCTATTTAAAAAAAAAAATTCGAATAAAATCCTCATACCCAATCTCTGTTTCCGTAGTTAAAATTTCTTATCAGTAGCGTAGCCAGAAATTTTTCATGGGGAGTGTTACGATTACTGCAACTCACATATATGTATACATGTGTTTGATAAGGAAGTGAAGAATATACCTTTTGTATGGGAAAAAATTCCTCATTGAGGGTTGTGACGCCCCTATCCCCCCTTGGCTACGCTACTGGTTGTTATCACCCATACACAAAGACTGTCAAGACACTTTTATAGGTAAATGATGACCCACAAGTTCTTTCCGGCTAAATGAATTTTGAAAAAACAAAAAAATAGTCACGAATTCAACTTATAAATTTCAATAACGTTCAAATACTTTTTTGTGTAACGACAGCAACGATAAAATATCGGCACACAAAAAATAAAATCTGTGTGTCAGAGTGTAGGATTTACGCATTCACGTGCGTTAAAATCATTAAATGAAATTTAAGCATTGAGGCATATGTACGTGACTTCAGAACTATAAAAACTCTTAAGAATCAATATAACAGTAAAAACTAAAATGTGTTCATATGTGGACATCTGGAGCGAAGGTGTTATTAGCTACCGTATTTTCCTGCCTATTATCCACTGTGCCGTATAATCCCCATGCGTGTTTTCAGTGAAGAAAAAATTATTTACAGAAATTTGAGCTGTCCGTAATTCCGTAACTGATGCGGTACTAACGAAAATCTCTCAGTACTAAACAGTACTAACAAAGTACTAATGCATCACATAGGCGAAATTTACCAACCCCATGGTATGAAGCCTAACAATTTCAGCAGCCGACAAATTTCAACTGTCTGTAAATCCGTAACCGATGCGGTATTAACGAAAATCTCTCAGTACTTAACAGTACTAACAAAGTACTAACGAACGGCATATGCGAAATCCCCATTCTGCAATTTGTACGAGTTAGGTAGCTAATGTGACAGGAAAATTGTATTGTCCGTATATCCGTAACGGATGCGGTACTAACGAAAATCTCCGGGTACTTAACAGTACTAACAAAGTACTAACGAACGACAAATGTGAAATCCCCATTCTGCAATTTGCACGGGCTAGGTAGCTAGTGTGACAGGAAACTTGTAATTTCCGTAAATCCGTAACGGATGCGGTACTAACGAAAATCTGGCTTAGTACTTAACAGTACTAACAAAGTACTAACGAACGGCATATGCGAAATCCACATTCTGCAATTTGCACGGGCTAGGTAGCTAGTGTGACAGGAAACTTGTAATTTCCGTAAATCCGTAACGGATGCGGTACTAACGAAAATCTCTCGGTACTTAACAGTACCATGGCTGGCCATGACAGTACTAACAAAGTACTAACGAACGGCATATGCGAAATCCCCATTCTGCAATTTGCACGGGCTGGGTAGCTTTGTGACAGGAAACTTGAATTGTCCGTAAATCTGTAACGGATGCGGTACTAACGAAAATCTCCGGGTACTTAACAGTACTAACAAAGTACTAACGAACGGCATATGCGAAATCCCCACTCTGCAATTTGTACGGGCTAGGTAGCAAAGTGACAGGAAACTTGTATGTTCCGTAAATCCGTAACGGATGCGGTACTAACGAAAATCTCCCGGTACTCAACAGTACTAAGTACTAACGAACGGCATATGCGGAATCCCCATTCTGCAATTTGTACGGGCTAGGTAGCTAGTGTGATAGGAAACTTGTATTGTCCGTATATCCGTAACGGATGCGGTACTAACCGGTACTAACGAAGTACTAACGAATGGCATATGCGAAATTTCCAACTCCATGGTTTGCCAACTGACCATTTCACCAGCCGGCAAATTTGAAGTGTCCGTAAATCCGTAACGGATGCTGTACTAACGAAAATCTCTCGGTACTAACCGGTACTAACGAAATACTAACGAATGGCATATGCGAAATTTCCCAACTCCATGGTGTGCCAGCTGGTGAAATGCACCTCTCAACTAGGCCGGACACAGAGAATATTAAAATTAAATTAAATGCATATTCTTTCTAATTACATTTTTCAAGAAGTTTCCAATAATCAATGAGTGTTCATTCAGAAAACATCCTTTTGTTCTTTGAAACGGAATTTGTGAATTTTGAATGGAATTTGTTTTTTACTTAAATAATTTTTTCCTTAAATATTATTTGGAATGATACTAAGATAAAAGCGAAAAAAAAAGTGTGTGCGTGTAATCTTTACGCGCGATTGAAGTAAAACTTCTTTGACCTTTACGACACATATCACTGAAATGATTAAACTTTAACTTAAAATTAATATCATATTACAATTTAATTATATTTATTATCCATGTACTTTACAAAGATTATATAAATGTTACATCCATATTATTCATTGGAAATAGGTACTTGAATGTCATCATAATTTTTTAGGTATGAAATTATAGGTTTGTGGTAACTATAATGTGAAACGTACATTTTACTCTCTAAATTTGCTAATTTTCTTTACAGCATCTATCGTTATGCCGAAACGCATTGTTGATTGAAGTCGAGAAGTATTCATAGTTAGATCAATTTTTACTTTCCGAACATGTACCATGTAAGGAAAGTATTGTAATCATGAAAAAATTCGACTTCGAGATTTTGGTGTTTTTACACGTTTTGAGGACTTCTGAATCCATTTATGCTATTTTTACGAGATGTATGTGTGTGTGTGTGTGTGTGTGTGTGTATGTGTGTTTGTGTGTATGTGAGTGAACACGATAGCTCCTGAACGGAGCATTCGATTGAGCTCAAATTGTATATATATGTCATAAACCACCGTTGCAAGACCGGTATTGATTTTGGTGTGTATAGGACTTATAGTTTTTCTACAGGGCTACGACAAAGATTTCTTTTACATTATGGCCTATGGGGGGAATTTCTTGAAAGTGCGCTAGCGTTTAAACGATACATTCGATTGAGCTCAAATTCGGTATACATGTTATAAACCACCATCCTAAGACCGGTATTGATTTTGGTGTGTATAGGACTTATAGTTCTCCTAAAGGGCTACGACAAAACTTTATTTTATGTTATGGCATATGGGGAGAAATTCTTGAAAGCGTGCAAGCGTTTAAACGGTGCATTCGATTGAGTTTCAATTTGGTATATATGTTTGAATCATTCATCGATTAAAATTTATTTAAGTGCTTGGTAATGATCTTAATCGTAAGTGTTCGGAAAGTCGAGTGGAGTCACTCCAGATTTTTTCTTTTAAAAAATCAACAAACAGCGGAGATTCTTGAGAGCGAAATTTAACATTAAAATCTCCAGTAAGAATCATCTGTAATTCATGATAATTACTTAGAATCCAGGAAGTGTCCATGTTGTAGTATTATTCTTTAACTGTTTTCTTATACCATTGTTCCGTCTGGAGGTTGGGTATGAATTGGGGGAATGTCCGTAGTCTAGTATTATACTTTAACTGATGTTTTCCTCTGTTTGTTGGGTTCGAATGCAGATAGTGTACTTTTTTTGTGTTTTTCTATCACAGTGTTCTTAAGCGTTGATTTCGTCTGCTGGTAGGTTTCGAATTATTATTCTGTATCCGTGTTTTTAAACTGCAGGTTCTGTCTATTGTTTGGGATTGATTGCAGCCAGGGTCCATTTCTTTGTGGTGTTCCATCCCCGTGTTAAACCGTTGCTTGCTCCGTCTTGAGGTTGGGTTAGAATACAGGAGTGTCCATTTGTTATTCTTTTGTTTTGTTCTTAAACCGTTTGCAGCCAGTGTTTGTTTCTTTGTGGTGTTTCATACCCGTGTTCTTAAACCGTTGTTCCATCTGGATATCGGTTTAGCCTCCAAGAAGTGTCCGTGTTGAACTAATATTCTTTCACTGTTTTCTTAAAACGTTTTTATGTAGGGTTTGTATCGAGAGACGAGAACCTCCTGTGAGGTTGGGATTACATGTAAAATATTATGTTGGATGTACCTTTAAAACGCTTATTGATATATAAAATAAAGATTGATGTCTCAAAGATACGCTCTTGACTGTTTTTCTCGCCGTTCCTCTCCCTAACTCTAACAGGTTCCGCGTATTTTTACGGGACTAGTGATCGCCCAGTGGTCGAAATTCGACCGAAATATATTAAACCTCTAAATAAGCATTTCTTATACCTCTGTAATCATTGCTTATAACGTTTTTTATTTTGTTCTATTACGTCAGCTGCGAGCGTATACCAATACGTCATTATGCATTAATTTTCCAGTTATTCGAAACATGCGAACGATAGGAAAAATGAGGTATAACTTGGCTAAGCCATACATAAAAAGCGGAATACGTTTTTTGGCATTTCCCGGTTTATTTTACTTATTTTATTATTTATTTATTTATTTTATTTCCTATATACTGCCCAGGTTTCGTCAAGGCTACACAGTTATTTCGTGTATCTTTTTAAAAGTATATAAAATTTAAGTATAAAATTAATATAACATCTCAAACCATGGAATGATCGAACACTACTTTTCTTCGACGTACAATTGAAAAACTGGCGGCTTCAATACTATTCATTTTTTTTTCAAATGTTTGTCCTTGAGACTTACTAATTGTCATCGCAAATGCAGGTATAATTGGAAATTGGTTTCTTTTGAGAGATAAGTGAATGATAAAATAGCTCCAGAATATATTGTACATGGGACATTTCGAATTGTCCGTTTATTTGGAATCCAAATTTTCCTACTGCATGGGATTCTAGTTAAAACTTCACAATTGATAGCATAACGGTGCATAAACTTGATGCGCATTCGTGCTTCATTGATTAATGCTTCCTTTGTACGGGGATGGATTAGTTGCAACAGTCGAAAGGAGAAAAGGACGAGTTGCACCGTTGACGATGATGAATTTAATCCACGTCCGCGAAATGGAAGGGACAATCATAGAGGAACACTGTGGTCTCGCAACGGGCCAGCAGTAGCATTTTTTGAAGAGGCCCTACAGCAACGGCCGGACCCAGTGAGGTTTTGGGGGTCTTGCAAAGCGCCAGCAGTAGCATATTTTCGAGGTACCCCTTCAGCGATAGACGGACCAAGTGATGTTTTTTGAGGTGTCGCAAAGACCAGCGATAGCATGTATTTTCGAGGGGGAGCAAGATATGGATTTCGGTGCAATTCGCCCCTCGATTTGATTGATAGCTGTTGGCGCGGTTACAATTGACCCCCGTCCCTTTTTATTACTTAAGTTTCTAATCAGTAAAACTATGCAATTAACTATGCACAAACATATGTGGTGGCAAACTATGGTATTTTTCGATTAGCCGGCGTAAATCCCACCAATAATTTTTTCTTGGCGATATTAAAAGACTAAAACATCGTTGTTTCCCAAAACAAAGAAAAAAGTATTAATGGTACTTACGTATTATCCTGGCGGTCATTACCGCCAAACAATTTTTTCGTCAAATGTGCTGGTAAACTGTTGCTAATCGTATTCCAAACCATCAATAATTTCTTGTGTCCGGCATTTATTTTGGCGAAAAATTGCTCGTCTTGGCGGACCGCCAGGATAATATGTAAGTACCGTATTAATCAATATACAAAAAAAAGTTCTTATATACAAATTACAATGTTTAAACGTACCAATATACTAAAAAGAAATTTGTATGTTTATTGGATTGATCGTTCGTTAAAATTATGGAAATGGAAAAAACATATGGAATTAAATTAAACTTCCAAAGTATAGAAATGCGGATGCAAGAACTTTGTACTGGAAATGATGCTCAGTGATTCTCGTTAGGTTTCTTTGCAATTGGCGCAGGTTTCAATTACTTGGCTTTTTATCGGCTGATTGAAAGTTATCCAAACTATTAACAGTGAAATAACTCAAAAAATCCAATTAATAATTTTAATGTCATCATAGCAAATTATTTTATCGTGACTATGATATGTTCTCAGTTCACCGTGTATTTGATTAAGTATATCAGTATTAACAAAAGTAATATCATCATTTTTAAGGGCTAAAATAACTGACTTCTATATAGCTGTTACCCGAGAGTATGTTTTGTCGGAAATATTTCCATGCACCTCATTAAAATTGTAATATTATTTTCATCCCCTATTGATTGCTGATGTATTTCGAAAATATTTTCACTTAACTGGCGATTAATTTCATTTTTTGGAGAATTTTGTTGGAATATTATAACCCTATTGTAACTTAATGCTGTTATTTCAAAATGGGCACAACAATGGAACCATTATCCGACTTGGCGCACAATATTACTAGCCAATTTACTTCTCTATTTTTTTTACAATGCATTAGCATATTACACAAAAATTTTAGCATTCGCACAAACAACTCCATACGAACTTTAACTATACCAAATTTCACCCAAGTTCACGCAGTGCGCTGCAAAAGGGACGGTAAGGTTTTGCTTAGCGTATTGACCGGGTGTTCCAAAAATGGCCGGTATATTTGAAAAATGAATAAAAACTAAACGGGCAGCGATAGAAATAAACCGTTTGTTGCAATATGCTTGGGACAACAGTAAATTTTCAGGCGGACAAACTTTCAAAATTAGCTACAATGTTCCACAACAGATGGCGCTGCAGTCTGGAAAATCTAAACTACGATATTTTCCACATATCCACTATGCACCGCAATAATATGGCCAATTCTGTTTATTGACGAAGCCGTCCAGATAAAAATAAGCTTCGTCAGTAAACCAAATGCCGCTTATGGATATCGCCGTCATCAGTCCTTTGCACCATATCGTGAGCGAATGTCTCTCCTGCATTAATGGAAGCAGCGCTGAGGGGTTGCCGAGTTTGAATTTTGTATTGATAGAGGTGTAAACACTGGCGCATGAGACGATACGCGGACGCTGGCTTAATTTGGACCGCAGCTGCAACACGACGAATGGAAACCGGAGGACGCTGCTGGATCACCTGATGCACAAGCTGAGCCCTCTGTGGTTGCCGTACGCGGTCGCCCTACCTTTCCAGCACGTTCATACTTTGCGTTCCCAGTCCGTTGAAATTTTCAAAGAGATCCTTTATTGTATCGCTTTTCGGTCCTTTCGTTACATTAAACTTTCGTTGAGAACTTCGTCTTGTTGCAACAATACTGTGTTTCGGTGGAATTCCAACAAGAAAAATCCTTTGTCCTAAGGAATAAACCATTTTTTCACAGCAAACTTTTCATAGCAAACAAATCTGTGCACATGCTTACAGCAGAAGGGCGACTAACAGAATGGCGAACACACAGACTACGTTTTCTTCTATATCTTTCAAATCGCCTGAAGCGCCATCTGTTGTTGAAAATTGTAACTAATTTAGAAACTTTGCCTGAAAATTTACTGTTGTTCCAAGCATATTGCAGCAAACGGTTTATTTATATCGCTGCCCGTTTAGTTTTTATTGATTTTTCAAATGTATCGGTCATTTTTGGAACACCCGGTATATATACATAGATGAACCCAGGTAGCACAAAGATATTGACGAATGTCCACCGATATCGGGCAATATTTTGAAAGTCTCTGAATGTCATACATTGAATTTACGACATCTGCCGATATTGGCATATATTAATTAAAAGTAATCCTTTTTAAAAACATTTAAGAGAATTTCTTCAATTATTTTATAACCTTATCATTCAGAAATAACATCCTAATGTTTGTTTTTTTTCATTTAGTCCAATTTTTTAGCGATATACTCATTTCAATGTACTATTTTAAACATTGGTGAATATCAGGGAATATCGCAGAAATGATATTCTGTTTACAACATTGGTGAATATCAGGGAATATCGCAGAAATGATATTCGTTTACAACATGGTGAATACAGATGATATTCTGTTTACAACATTGGTGAATATCTGGGAATATCACAGAAATGATATTATGTTTACAACATTCAACTCGCGCATGCGTACTAATCGTTATTCTTGGCGTGCGGGAGGAACAGGAATTCCCAAACATCAACAACGTGGGAAGTCGGAGGCCGCCATTGAACTTATTTCAGGATACATTTCTGATCGTCATGGCAAAGGATATAGAATTATCTTCTAAAATGTAAGTACATCTTTTATGTTATTTAACTGTCATTTACATTGTTTTTTTTATATATTGATTTATGTATTGTTTGTTTATATGACGATGCAACAAAGAATATGCTGCACATCAAATCAGTATTTTTTTTCTACAATTGTGTAAATATTTCGTGAAAGGTGTTTTTGTCTGCACTTTCTATGTTAGCGATATTTTGAAAGAGAACGTAAATATATTTGCCGTTGCGGCCATTATGTGAAATATTCTTGTACATTTTTATTGTGATTGTTATAGTGCACAAAAAATACTGAGTTATTTTTGATATAGTGCACACTAAAAATATAATATCGAAGCTTTGGGGGGGCGGGGATTTCAGCTTCTTAGAAGCAAAGAAGTTTATCTTCATCGCAGTTTATATCAGAAGTTTTAATTTAGTCTCGGAACATATTTCTAATTTTTTTTTTTGGGGGGGGGGCGAGTATAGAGCTTTTGAAACGTTTAAAGCTCAACTTCATGTGTTTAAAATTAATGTGAAGAAACACAAGAATTACATTCAATATTAAGTAGCTAAGAAAATTGGAGGAAATACAAATTGTTATTTTTTTTATTGTTTAGTGGTTAGTCTAGTAGTTAGTTCGCAGCGTACTTTGAGTTTCATTTTGCATGTGATATACCATCATTTCAGGGTTGGGTTTTTGACTTCAAAAACTGGTTTTCGACATGACAAGTATCAAAATCTGGTTTAAACCGTCAAAAACTAATCCATAAAAGAAAGAGAACAATATGCAAACTAATTATGCAGTATATTGCATTAAACTAAATGCCTAATTAAAATTAATTATATTAAAATATAATAATTATACTAGCACATAAGTTGTGCTCACTAAGAATAATTAGTTTAATACCATTTATATAATACAAATTTATAAATTTAATGTATACAATATTATATATAAAAATTGTATATATCAGTGGCACAGCCAGAAATTTATCATGTGTGTGTGTGGTTACAACTACTGCAACTCACATATATGTATACGTGTGTGTGTGATACGGGAGTGAAGAATATACTTTTTGTATGACGAAGAATATACTTCTTGTATGACAAAAAATATTCCTCATTGGAGGGGGTTGTGACTCCCCTATCCCCCTTGGCTACGCCACTGATATATGTAATTAATGAATAATATTCTGCAGTTTTTCAAAAATTTCAAACTAACGTATGGGTAAACATTTCCTAGAAGAAACATCAAGTTTATTTTTGGTTTAATCTAAATATCTAAATTGAAAAGGCTTTAAGGAATAGCCAATAGCATAGCAATTTCACTCATTTAGACTAAAGAGATAAAAGATCAGATCGTTTTAACTATCAGTATACTAAAGTTTTCCATTCAAAATAGAATTAGTAAAAAATTTTGGGACTTGGATGCTATGAGTAAGCACATCTTTACAAAGTACATAATGGTCTTACTTCTTAAAAATAAATAAACCTGATAGATGTAAACAAAGTAAGCATTTTTTACTGATTATAGTGCTTTATTTTTCTAAATATTAATTGATTAATTCATTACAGATATTGAAGTACAAGCTATTTTGCAATAAAGTAAAACACTTAAAAGTATTGTTTATTTTTTCCACTCAATATTTGAGGTTTTTGACAGTTTTTGACATGATGGTTTAAACCATGGTTAAAACTGTCAAAAACTAGCCAACCCTGCATCATTTGTTTCCATCGCATAACTTTTACTACTTTAAAAATCTCAATTTTTTTTCTGCTGGAGCCCAATCATGACCCACAGCAAATTTTAGTTAATGAAATTTGTAACACATATCTTGTATCTTGATTATCAAATTTATAATTTTAGAAAAGTTGGTCACGAGATATTTTGATATGGAGTGCCATACCTAAGATTTTATTTTGTTGAGGACTGTGTATCAAATTGTAACCTAAGTTTCATCTGTAAGCTAAGTAAACAGTCAGATATTCGGGGGGGGGGCTGGCTTACAGTTGCCTTAACCACCAGTCTGGATACGTGCCTTAGTTCGTTATATACTGGGTTTGCTATAAGAGTTCGACTGTATAGGAGAGATGAGAAATGATGATCTATCATATAATGAAATATGGTTATTTTTCCCGTGGTTTTCTCCAGTTGTTGTAATGTGAATATTCCTTCTCGGTCCAAAGGATTTCAGTTTTTCATTTGGTTGTGCAACTGCACCCCCTATTTGCCACCCCTGATCCCCCCATTACGCAGATAACCTTTGTAGTTTTGCTGTAATTAAAAGCAGCCTTGTGGACACTATTAACAGAGAATTGCATTATCTAAAATTATTCGAACTCAGTTACAGACAGCGCTCGAAAGTTGTGGTTGTCTGCTTACCCAGGGCAGTCAGATTTTTAAACGGGCAAGTAAAACAAAGAATTCAGTTGCCCTTAGGGCAACCAAAAAGAAAAGAATTTTCTTTCATGGTAATTATCAAAAAGAGTAGAAAGAAAGAAACTACTATTGTTTTATCTTCAGTGTGCTCGTTTCCTATTTGTTTACAAGCAGCCGATCACCGTCAAGAGAATTCTGCCATCATAGTCAAATCATACGTAGTCAAAAATCCATTTTTCATAGTAACGGCCGCAATTAAAAAAAAAAAAAATTGTATAGCAAAAGTTGCATGGGCAACAAACTGTACTTGGCTGTGACCAAAATAATTTCAGAGATTGCCCGAGGGGCAGCACAAAAAGAAAACAAAACACAAGATTCTACCCTTAGTTACAGACATTGCGGATAAGTTATTTGTAAAAATATTTCATGTTAATGTACGGGCTATTTTGCTTCAATATTGTCATTTGTAAAACTTTTTGTTTTGACTTCACCCCCTTTTTAATTAGTTTTTCTTTCTACAGAAAAAAGAAGTCCTCCCATGTTACGTGTGTCCTTTATGACACAGCTAGAGTGAAAGAACCTGAACGCCAATATCATAGGTTTCCGAAAGACCCAATAATGTAAGTGTTAATTTTAGTAAATACCATGTGTTACTCATTTTGTAATGAAGCTATCAACAAATTCTTTATGTATGGTAATGTACAATGTAGGGATGCACGGAATATTCGGTATACTGGCAGTATACCTATTCGACTGTATACCGTGACGGTTCGGCCAAATACTTAAATATTCGACAACCGAATAGTAAACAAATTTAAGTATTCCCCAATTAGTAAACAAATACATATTTTTATATCAGAAATGAAAGATATAGTATAGTACCATAGTACTAAATTGATTCAAGTTGTTACTAATATCACATGTGAATAAGCGTTAGAAACCCGTATAAAGTCCTCCTACCAAGGCACCCCCATCCTTGGCAGATAGTCCTAACGTAGCATTCCACAATCACACACACAAAAAAACAATATCCCAATGAAATTAGTTTTAATGTAAGAGAAAACACTCAGATGTTAAATTTGAATTTTGTTGCTTTTCAGTTTTTCTTAAATCATGACACATTGCATTAACCTGTGCTATTACTAACTGATTTAAATTTGAAACAGTAATCAGGAAAAAAAACTCATAACATTAAGGTAATTAACTCCTAAAGTAATCAATATGCTTATTCATTAGGGATGAGAATTCATTTGTGGTGAATAGTCACTGTTATGCCATAAAAGTGTCATTTGTTTATATTTAAATTCTAGATTTTCCTATAAAAACAATTTTATGGAAATTTACCTTCCATGGCCAACCTAAAATTTTTACTTACGTATTATCCCGGTGGTCATTCCAGCCAAACTATTTTTCCGTCAAACGAGTTGCCAAACTGTTGCCCCAATCGTATTCAAAACCATTAATAATTTCATATGTCCAGCATTTCTCTTGGCAAAAAAAAATTGCTCGTCTTGGCAGACTGCCGGGATAATACGTAAGTACCCTAAAATTTATCACTAACAGTCTGTTATCTGTTATTACTTTTTTTTTCTCTACCAAGTCTAAGCAAATTTTGGGTGCCACTCAGGGGCGTAGCCAAGGGGGGGGAGGTAGGGGGGTCATCCCCCCCTATGAAAAGTTTCTGGCTACGCCCCTGGTGCCACTAATAATACTTAACTCAAACTAAAACCCAATCTAATTAAAAATTATTGGATCTGGGGATCAAACTTGCTAGTTAGTATTGTTTCATTAATTAATTAAAAAACTAGTATAAAAAAGCATACTATACCATTTTGATATGTTTTGAAATGAGCAATGTATTTTTTAATTAATAGTTTTTCCAATATCAATGGTTTAAAATATTCATCAATTTTATTTTTTTTTCTACTGTCAATTATTTTAAGAGTAAAAGAGAGTAACAAAAAGTCAAATCTGATTCTTCCGCTAATTATTAATTTAAAAATGCAAAATTTCCTGATTTTGATGGGGGAAACTTACTAATTTCATTCTGATAATTTAAACCTTTAAGCAAACCATGTGGTTAAAATATTTTAGCTAATTTTATCGTGTAGCAATTACATGTCTGAAAAGCTTTCTTTTTTCTTTCTAATGTAGCTGCTGCTGCTTTGAAGTTTAAGGAGAAGGACAAGGAGGTTTTGGCAAATATGTTTGGTCGAAGTTTAGCTGAAGCATCTGATTAGAATAAAAAAAAGATTCGTGCTTCAGATTGTTCCTTAACATTTGATATTGTGGACAATTATACTGAAAACTTATAAAGATAATTTTGTTTTTAAAAATAAAATATGAAAATCTGTTTCATGTAATTTTTTGGAAAGAAAACTTAATTTGAAGTGTGTTTATAATTAGGGATATTTAAAATATTAAAAATGTACATTACTAATTTTTTACCAGTGTTAATCCTTTTCCAGTAAGCTGTTTAAAGCGCATTTTGTTTTGCATGAATTAAAACTTAAATTAGTTTTAAAATTCACAATTGTGCAATTTTAAGCATTACTCAATTTTAATAGCATTTCCAATTTAATGAAAATCTTAAAATGTAGCCCAAAAAAGATTTTGATCCATTTATTTCAAATCAAAATTTATTTATTTTAATATTTTCTTCTTATGTTGTTTACAACCAATAATATCGATCTTTTCGATCAAGTTACAGTAGAACCCTGATTATCCAAGGTGGTCAGAATCAAACATACCTCGGATAACACTGACAATCATAATCACAATTACAGTTTTAAACATACTGCAGATCATGTCCAGACTTTGAAACGATTACAGTCAAATGTAATTCCCTATAAGAATGCTATTTTATAAATTCTACAGAAATAGTGTAATAAAATTGCATTACTTCAGAATTTTCGGAATATTTGATTTCACTAAGATCAAGATTACTACCTTTTTGCAAATTTAACAGTAACCGGTCATAATCCTTTTAGGAATTGGCCATAGTCGTAATCCTTATCAATTCTTGTAATCAATTGCAGATGGATGTGTAATCATCCGAAGTCTGATCATGAATCTTTTACATTAACCAAGGTGTCACATTGAATATCATGGAGCATTGCATAACCAAGGTTCTACTGTACTTTGAAACATTATAAAGAAATGTATTTAATCACTCGTAACTGGAATTATCATTCACCCCTCTTGTAATTTTTAATGAAATCCAAAGGCTTAAGAGATTAACTTTTAATACAAATATATTGAAAATGAATTCATTGTATCTAAGATGCATTAGTGCTTCATTGAAATTAATATAAATTAGGGGGGGGGGAAATAACCTCCAATGGCAAATTACATTTTGTGGGAAACGTTTCAAGGTAAGTACAGAGTAAAAAAAAAGAAATATGAGCATATTACTGGAATTTTTTTTCTTTAATAGCTATTATTTTACTCGAAGAAAAGCTCTATTTATACTTCCTGCCCCCTCCCTTTTCCCTTTACACATATGGCAAACATTTATTGTATACTTTGAAATTGGTAATAACTCCCACAATCTTTCTGAAAAATTCTAGATAAACTGTGTTGACCAAAGAAAAGAGTATGCAGTTTGATTTAACACTGAGGTTGTTATAGCAGAGCTGTATTAATTAAAAATATATTGTCTTTGTGGATTTTATGAGTAGTGGCTACTATAAAATCCAAAGTAAATTTTATATTCTATAGGTGATTATAAAATAGCTTTCTATAGTAAAAGCTTCAACTATATTTGTTCAAGCTTTTAATTGTACTCTACAATATAAATTGCTGCACAATTTCAGTATTAAAGGCCTTTACGTTCTCCAAAAGGTGAGTCAGAATCTGCGTGAAGAATGATCTTTTAGCACCATCAAATGAAAACTCATGTACAAAAATTTTTTTCCCAGTCATTTAAAAAAAAAAAAAGAAGACATGTTTCAGCTAACCTATTAAAGCATCAGCCATCAGGTCAATATTGTATGTTTGGGCTCCTACTTGTGAGGGAAAATATTGATTGTAAAAGAAATTGGGGGGGGGGGACTTGACTAATTAATATTTCACATGTAGACCTTTTTTTTTGTTTGAAATTATAACTCAAAAGAGAATTTTTTAATGCTTTAAAATGAAATGAAAAATTTTCTGTAGTTACTACAGAAAATTTTTCATTTCATATTAAAGCATTAAAAAATTCTCTTTTGAGTTATAATTTCAAACAAAAAAAAAGGTCTACATGTGAAATATTAATTAGTCAAGTCCCCCCTCCCCCCAATTTCTTTTACAATCAATATTTTCCCTGATGGGAGAAACATGAAAACAATATTCAGAAATGTTGGAAACCAATATTGCTAATGTCAAAAAATAATATTTAGGAATATCAGAAAAAGATATTCCTGGATATCTGAAAACAATATTCAGAAATGCTGGAAACCAATATTGCTCAATGTCAAAAAATAATATTTACGAATATCAGTAAAAGATATTCCTGGATATCTGAAAAAAAATATTCAGAAATGTTGGAAACTGATATCTCTGAATGTCAAAAAATAATATTCAGGAATATCATTTAGGGGGGGTCCATTTAATATTGCCCAATATTGTAATTTTGATATTGGGCAATATCTCTGTGCTACCTGGGAAGTCGGCGAACGGCGAAAACACGGTAGCGGCCGAAAAAGTAGGTTTTCTGTAGTTTTTTTTCCGCGCGCACGTCACTTCCTTTACTGAGCGTTACTTCCGTCAGAAAAAAAATTTGAGTTACTCTCTTAGTTGCGCCTAAAGAAGTTTTACTTCAAAAATTGCACTAAATTAGTTAGTTTGCTACCTTTATTTTCAAAAAGGTAGTCTTATAGAAGCGTCCTATTTTAAAATCTAAAATATATTTAGTCACATGTATAATAATTCAGGTGAAATTATTAAATTATTTATTACTGTATTTGAGACTATTACGAATATTACTTTTTTTATAGGAAAATATACTCCAAAATTATTACTGAGAATTGCGTTTGTTCCAACTTAATCAGAATTATTTTTTTTAAATAAAGCAGGTTTATTTCATTTAGGGAAAAAATAAAAAACATTAATTTATTGCTTTATTTTAGGCACGTTAAATTGCATAAGTTAATTATATAATAATAGTCTCGTTAGTAAGGTATAACAGTGTTAAGGCAATCAGAAGCTAAAACATTCTTTTAAATAGCATGTCTGTGCACTGAATTCTCGTACACTGGTTTCCAAAAATTCAGCAAAATATCAAAAAATAGCTAAAACACATTCAATCCGTATAAAATTCGAATGTGTTGTCAAAAAAAGGTTCTTGGGTAACGCTGCTGTATGAAAATTAGTGTCTCTGCAAAAAAATATTCAATTTTGCTGTTCTTTTATGCGTTTACTTTTTTTCTTCTTCTTCGGATATAGGTCTTCGTTTATTTAAAGAAATAGTAATCATAAAAATAATACTGACTTAATTATAAGCAATCTGGCTGTTCAAAATTTTAACTAAATGCTAACAAATTTTTAACAACATACTATTATTTACATATTTTCGTTATTTTAAAGGACTCCACCAATTACACCACACTTCTACCGCATTTTAATTGTTAATTATCAAAAAATTGTTTGATATTTGAATTATATATAGTTTAGTGATTTGTAAATAGGTAGTAAATATTTTTGAAGTAAAACTTCTTTAGGCACAACTAGGGAGTAACTCAGATTTTTTTTTCTGACGGAAGTAACGCTCAGTAAAGGAAGTGACGTATATGTCATATACTCCACGCTGAGACTGAAGAAGAACTACAGAAAAACCTACCTTTAAGATCGCTCTGCTGCTTTCACCGACTTCATCCTGTAAAAGTACACAGAACCTGTTAGGGAAAGAAACGGCGAGAAAAACAGTCAATTGCCGTATCTTTGAGACATCAATCTTTATTTTATATATCAATAAGCGTTATGAAGGTACATCTAACACAATATTTTACATGTAATCCCAACCTCACAGGAGGTTCTCGATAATCCTTATTTTTAGATGAATAATATACATGGTTTTGGAAAAGCACAAAGAAACGGACCCTAGCTACAATCAATCCCAAACAATAGATAGAACCTGCAGTTTAAAAACACGGATACCGAATAATAATTCGAAACCTACCAGCAGACGAAATCAACGCTTAAGAACACCGTGATAGAAAAACACAAAAGAAATTTATACTACCTGCATTCGAACCCAACAAACAGAGGAAAACATCAGTTAAAGAACACAGTTAAAGTATAATATTAGACTATGGACATTCCCCCCCCTCCATTCAAACCCAACCTCCAGACGGAACAATGGTATAAGAAAACAGTTAAAAAATAATACTACAACATGGACACTTCCTGGATTCTAAGTAATTATCATGAATAACCGATGATTCTTACTGGAGATTTTAATGTTAAATTTCGCTCTCAAGAATCTCAGCCGTTAGTTGATTTTTTAAAAGAAAAATTTGATCTAACTATGAATAATACTTCTCGACTTCAATCAACAACGCGTTTCGGCACAACGATAGATGCTGTATTGTCAAGAAAATTAGCAAATTTAGAGAGTAAAATTTATGTTTCACATTATAGTTACCACAAACCTATAATTTCATACATAAAAAAATACGATGACATTCAAATACCTATTTATAATGAATAATATGAATATAACGTTTATATAATCTTTGTAAAGTACATGAACAATAAATATAATTAAATTATAATATTATATTTATTTAAGTTAAAGTTTAATCATTTCAGTTATATGTGTCGTAAACGTCAAAGAAGTTTTATTTCAATCGCGCGTAAAGATTACACGCACACACTTTTTTTCTTGATCAACTTAAATGTTACAAAACCGGCATTCTATTAAAAATTTGTCTCCCAGCGTGGAGTTCGAATTCATGTCTTTGTCGAATTGAGTAACGTGTTTTCGAAATGCTAACTTCAATCTGAAATTCAAAATACATTATATATATAAATATATATATATATATATATATATATATGTATTTTGTATATATATATTTATATATATATATATTTATATACATATATATATATATATATTCATCCAAGTATCAGGATAACGCGTTTAATGTTGAAAGCTGAATTTTATCCCGAAAGCAAAGGAAATACTCATCGGGACATAAATAAAGTATGATTTTCTGGCTATGGGAATAAATCATGTTTGATTCACTAAACAATAAGATGGTCCCGTGCTGAATTGCACTTGATGTTTTATTTATTTTTTTTTTAATTTTTTTTTTGTGAAGGTGCGCCTGACGCCAATTGGGTTGTTTATCTAATTTCTGTGTTGCCAATAACCGTAGTCAAATTTATTTCAAGAGAGCCAGATGAATACCCTCAAAATGTTGAGCATGTAAAAAAAAAAAAAAGTAAAAAAAGTATTGGTACAATAATTTAAGCTTACCACTGATAAACTCAGACAGTTCTTCCATCATATTTAATAATTTTTCGTGTTATCTAAGTTTTGAAATTGCATAGTCAGGATTGCGTAGTCAGTCAAATGATTCAGGTCCCCAAATGTTAAATTGTTTAATGTTGACAGCGATACAAATAATTTTATATATAGGGTAATGAAATCTGGAGAAATTAAATGAATTCTGGTAGCACGCATTTCATTAAAAATGATAATTTTTATCGAAATTTTAAAATTTCATAAAAAATAGGTAGGCAGCTTCTTAAAAATGTAAACTATTCGCAAAAAATAGAAAACACTAAGTCAGAAATGCAGCTACAGTTTTAAATAAATGTTTTGAGCAATAAACCAAATTCAACATACCGCTTGTGTTTGCTAAATGTCTAAGTATGAAGTAAATAAGCGTCTGTCGTATTAGATTGTCCAGAAAATATTTTAAAGCAATTCAATTGATAACCTGCGAAACGATATTCGATCTGATCATCGATTGTTATGGGCATTTTCTCGACTTCACTTACTTGAAAACTCAAGAATTCGCAAGACAAAAGGTGAGAAAATGCACTTTTAACATTTTTGTGAAAATTGAATTTCAACAGATCTTATATTCGATTCTAAAGATCTATTTCATTGATTTTTTGCGTACATAAGCAGCCCGGTGAAAACTTTATATCTGCTGAAATCACAGCTACAGAAATACAAGATTTTAAGAAGAAAATTTTGCCTTTAAGATAAATAACAGAGGTTTACGTTCCTCCATTTCCAGGAGTTCAAGATTTACAGGGTTGAAACATATGTTTGGAGCTATTGCTTTTTTTAATGCAAACATTTTCTGTTTAATATTGACGTCATGGATTTTTAAAAGTATTTGATTGTACAACTTAATGTACTTTTACTTATATTTTCTTATAAATAATAAACGTAGCAATCAAGTAATGAAATTATCAGATAATGTCAGAGAACGATCATTCGAGCGAGAAAATTCATGATGTTTGTTTTTAATATTAAATAACAAAACAATCTTCACGGTCTGATTACACAAATTAAAATAATAAAACTGAGCTACGACTAAAAAAAATTCAGGGTGGCCCTTCAAAAGCTGCATTACACACTGATGTAAACTAAAAGAACCAAGCTTCTTATGAAATTTTAAAATTATTGAAATGAAACGCTACTTGTCATTAATATAAAAGTAAGAAACCTATATTTTCTACAGTTATATAAAGAGAACCCTTTCCAAAAACCACTCAGCGGTATCATGAAATTTAATTCTTGTAATTTTCATTAAAAAATTTTACAGCAAAATGAAAGAAGTTTTATTTTGATACTGAAATCGTACATTTGTAAATGACAATAGATAGTTTAATAATCACTTAAAATTTACTAGATAGGCAGTCATGCTGCATATGAGTAACTGTCGTACTGAAAATAAATCTCTAATGGTTTTTTATGGTTAGAACAAAATAAACACAAAATGAAAAAGTATAAAATCTTGGTAATTTATTTGTTTATTTTACTTTTAAAATAAACACAATGAAAAAATCTAAAATTGTACTTATATGGTAATTTATTTATTTATTTTTACTTGTCTTGGTTATAAGTTCTTACAAAATATTTCTCAACAGACTCAAATTCTTAAACATTTTCAGGAAAATCTAGAGCTGTTTTATTAGGGTAGTTCTATTGCAGACAGTAATTAACTATATATTACATTTTAATTATATGCTTTACAGCAGCTAATTTCTATGATATTTTACTTTGTTCCTATCATATGCGTATTAAGCAAAATTATTACTAAATATTTATTTATTTAGTAAAGATTAACGTAAAGATAACCATTCAAATTATGCATTCATTTTGACATGGAAAGTTTTTGTTTTCATTTTTATTGTTTAAATTAAAATAATGCAATGCAGCTTTACTTTTATATCTTTTTTCATAGGAAAATAACTAGTTTTAAGGCTATAGAGAAACTTCTCTCAATGAAATGATGAAACTTCTCTCAAAAAGTTAATCTCGAATGTCTATTAACTTGTTGAACTTAAATGCATATTGGCGT
This sequence comes from Cheiracanthium punctorium, assembly GCA_038373885.1. Lineage (NCBI taxonomy): Eukaryota > Metazoa > Arthropoda > Arachnida > Araneae > Cheiracanthiidae > Cheiracanthium > Cheiracanthium punctorium. Next base: position 114,846 of record JAWZYV010007802.1, read on the forward strand.
AGCTACACATACTTATATCCTGCAAGCTGACTAAAGTGCAATCGTAATGACGACACTATCCGAACTGAATTCTTTATTTCGAATACATTTCATTTCTCTAAGCACACCCTTGCACATGATTTTGGCCTTTTTTTTTCAATGTAATAAGTCAAATACTTTGCTTAAACTACTTATAAAAATCTCAATGTCAATTTTTCCTGTATTAATATCTATATGGGATTAAAGTGCGATATTTTTTAGACCTAACACAGTCTTAAAATCAAAAGATTTGTTGTATGAAGTTGTAAAGCTTCCATTCCAGATTACCCATGAGCTGAAAGTTTTTGGTACTTGTTTGACGATAAAGATGCAATTTTCCGAGAACCTTAATACTGCTCCAATACTTCAAAAATTGTAAATTATTAGAGACTTATACACATAATCCGGAGTTTTAGACACTTCATAATGTACGTCAGTAAGAGTTAAGAGTTTGTTCACGAAGTGCAGTGCCTGGGGCGGCGCCCCACAGCTGCATTTTATAAGCAGATAGGACAAGAACATGGTAATTATGATAGTTGCTCGTATGGGGTGGGGGAGATTGGTGTGTGAAAAATATATAAAACGATTGATTATCTAGTAAGTATGTAAAAATATTAAAATTAATTGCAATAAAAATATATATAAAAGGAAATACCTTCCTCGCTCCGGTCTCGGACCCACAGACTCACTTACTCCAGTTCAACGTATGGGTCAGTTATAAATAAGCCTGCATTAAAACTCTTTTTAAAAATGACTTGTTTTGTTTCACCGCTTCATTGACAAATTATATCCGTGAGAAAAAAAATTCAAGACTCGCACTTTTTTTAAATCTGATATCTCCTAACAAAATAATATTTCTATATTGCTATGCTTATGACAAAACGTGATTTTCCGAAATTAAGAAACTGTTCTAGGCTACATAAGCTTTCTTAGTGACTCATAGTATCTCCTCTTGAAATATCGTCGTAATGAACCAGATGAATTTTTAAAAAATTAAGACTCAAGGTAAATTTTCGGAGAATGTTTTGTGAAACCAACATATCACCTTAAACAATAAGGTGCATTCAATAAATAACAAACCGAGAATTCCTGTTGTCACAGTTGAACATGGGTTGCTTTTTATTGAATGTCTGTCACAATATATTCTAAAGTTATTGAACTAAATATGATGGATACCCAAATGAAATTTTTTTTATAACTTATCCAATTTTTAAGCTAACAAAGTAGGTCTTGGAGCTCATGTAATTTTTTTTTGCAAAATACTTATTATTATAATCACGTCATGCTATGTAATGCATGCTTAGCGAACTTTGTATCTCGATATATTATTTTAATTCTGATACATAATTTGTAAATAAATAGTATGTAGCATGGCCACAGAACATGTGGTAAGTTCATAAGTGAACAAATACGTTCTTAGCGAGAGTTTGTTTGTAAATTCGTATTTACCAACCAGTTTTTTTTTTTTTTTTTTTATCGGGCAAATCAGGCAGGCTTGGATAGTTGACATTTTTTATTTTATTGAATTTTTCAGAATATACTCTATTTTTAGTTTTATTAGGCCCATGTTGTTTTCATTTTTGAAGAAAAAGAATCCTATAGCTTTTGGGGGGGGTCTAAACTGAAAATTGTACATTATTTTAAGAATACCACACCAATTTACACTTGGCACGAAGGCCAAGGGTCATTCAGAATTCTTCAAAGAAATCCTTTTTCTGAAAATTTGACAGTCAAAATATTCCTGTGCTGAAAGTTAACAACAAGGTGTATATTTCAGTGAAACCATGCTTATGAGAAATACTGAAAAAGGGTAAAGATAGGTGGGATTGATTTGGGGATTACAGAAATATTTTACCTTAAAATTGCAGAAAGCACATAACTGCATGATTTCGAAACTCATCTACTGCTTATGCAGTGTGACGGGGTATGAAATTAACTGGAAAAGGAACCTTAATTATAACCGAAACAAAGAAATTTACTGATCTGTGGTATTTTATTCAATTTTTACATAATAGGGCTTCATACTTTGTGCTGAAACACATGATTTTATACAGCATAAACTTATCCAGAATATGCCCATATGGACAAATACATGAGTTATGGGTATACTGACATAACCATAAACATAGATCCATAGTTGTATCCATTATTATATGATCCATTCATATTTCATATAATGCGGTTCGATATTTTGTGCCGACTCAGACAGCACACTTGTTTATTCCATGACAAATTTGTCTAAAATATGTTTATATCTGGTACAAGATATCTCCTGGACGTCATTCTAATGATATCTTTGGGAAAATCCATAATACGTCTCTAACGTGACATGAAATGTATGTGTGTGTGGACTTTTAAAAATAATTTTATTCCTATATTGAGAAAAGTTGGAAAACCTATCGAACTGGTACATTTGGAAGTTCAGAACTCGCCCATTATAGATATGATTATGGAAGCCGTATTATGCCATCAGGAGCAGTTGTGGATTTCTCCCGGTACTGTCATACTGGCATGATCATAACTTGCTCATATGGGAGAAACATGGGCAAGTTATGCTCATGTCAGTAAGCCCATAACTTATCTATTAGTCCAACATATTCTGGAAAAGTTAATGCTGTACGTAAACACGTGCAAAGTATTGAGCCGCACTACATAAAACTTGGATAAGTTACCATAGATCTATATATTTTTTTTTCCTGCTAAATTTACGGAATCTTTTCCAGTTAATTTCATACCTCATCACAAGGGCCGTGGTAGCCCAGTGGTCAAGGCGTTGGACTCGTAATCGGAGGGTTGTGGGTTCGATACCGGCGTACCACTAAAGACCACCGTGTACATGCGATGTACGTGCACGTTAAATCCGTGGTTCCGAAAGTCCTCTCGGCGGTCGCTAGCAGTTTCCGAGGGGTGCCAATATTCAGAAGTCCATCACCTTCTGATGAGGTTCCAAATTGTGGCGGGCAATTCCGGGAAGGACGTATATGTAGCTCTAAGCGACACATTCAGTGACGCGAGCTGTCCTCTCCTGGCAAATAAATAAATAAATAAATACCTCATCACTCTAGGCATAAACAGTAGACCTTCAAAATCAAGCAGTTTCACGCCCAAAGACAATATCACACATATACAGTGAAACCCCGATCTATCGTTCCCCGTATTGATCGTTTTATTTCTGTGGTCCCTGCACAAATTGTATTTGAATACTATTAAAGAAACCCGCATGTATCGTTCGTCATAAATTGACTTCCCCGCGTTCATCGTTATAAAATTTTTCTTCTGTCTAAAATAAAATTGAAAGTTAAGTGGATCCATATGGAATACAAACTGTAATTGTTTCTTAGTATGATTTCTTGGTCTGATGATGATCAGATGAACAATGGTTGTGTGTTGAAGAGGTTGTGTATAGCCTGAAATTTAATAATTTTTCCATTAATCAAGAAGTTGAGGCATGTGGTATCCTATATATGGAAGAAAGATGTGATATTGCGAAGAATAAAAATAATAGCGAAGCAGAGAATAATATTCATGTCACTGAGGTAGAGATTACACTACGAAGTTTGAAGCAAAAATGGTATTTGACACTGTATGAACTTTTTTATACAAACATAAATTCACAGAAAAGGTCGAGAAAAGTATTGTAAATCGTGAAAATTTACCCAACATAAAATATGGATTTTTTGAAAATAAGTATCACCTAATTTTCTTCTTCGATTCATTTGATTTGTAACAAATTTGTTCTTGTTATACAGTCATTGCGTGTATGCATAAAGATTGCTTTCTTCGTATTTTGACTTGAACCCGCATTTGTCGTTTTCCCGCATTCATCGTTCTTTCCTGCGCACCCTTTGAAGAACGATGAATCGGGGTTCTACTGTATTACTCTTTTTGAGTATTTCTCATTAGTCTATATTCAGTAAAATATACCACTGTTACAATTAAAACACTGACTGCTTTTGCCCTGGCCGTTTGGTTTGGTGTGGATCAGTGGAAATATAAGGGTGTTGACTTTGATGCTTCCCGTGCAGGTGGTAGGTTATCCCGTCCCTCTATGTGATTTAGTTTGTTTTTTATCCTCATTTGAGTAAGTTGTGTCGAAGTACCGCGTAAGCTTAAAAATCGAGCAGCGCATATCTTTGAAATTCCTCTTGAAATTAAAAAAAATTTAATGTTTTAAATTGTTAAATGAGGTATTTGGAGATAATTGCACGTCACGTAGTCACATTTTTGAATGGCACAAATGATTTTCGGAAGATCCGGAGGTTTTTGAAGATAATGAACGCTCTGGTCGACATGAAAAGTGCATTGAAGGTAACACATTTTCAGTCGGTATTAAGAGGTGGATGCAAAACGGCAGACTTAGTGAAGAAGGTGGCCCGTAATGACCTGCAGCACTGCTTTGAACAGTAGAAATTCGTATGCAGCGGTGTACTGGGAAGGGGACTATGTTGAAGGGGACTGAGAGATATTTTTATATTTCAATAAGCATTATTTTTAAAACAAGTCCGGTTTTTTAATTGTCACAGTACATTTATACGACAGTTGGTATGCCTTTGTCGTTCACTTTTATCACAAGAAAATTTTGACGATCAAAGTTTCAGAAAAAAGCCTTTTTTCCTAGAATTTTAAATGACCCCAGGCCTTTGTGCCAAGTATGAACCCTAAGTCTTAAATATTGTGAAAGTAGTAGAGAACAAAATAATTGCCAAAGTCATGGTGTTCGGTCTTGGCTAAAAAAGTATTGGCTTATGTAATTTCGTGTGTTTTTCGTAAAATAATGGATGATTTTTAATCTGGACCCCTTCAAAACTATAGGAAGTTTTTTTCTTTTTTAAAAATAAAATACACGGATCTAGTAAATTTATATGAGGAACATATCATAAAAATTTCAATGAAATGAAAAATGTCAACTATCCAAGCCTGCCTGACAAAACAAAGAGCCAAAAACTTGCTCTTAATTATATTTGATAATTGTTTGTACAAACGTTTGTGTAACGTATTCAAATTATGTGTATTAATGTGAATAATGGATTTTATCTTTTGTTCAGGTAGAAGTTTGCACCGGATCGACGCGCCGTTGACACCGATTGTTATGTACCCTCCGCCGCTGTATTTTAAATCGGCGTAGTCACCGTAAAATTCAGAATTCAATTTTGTTGGAAAGAAAATTTGAACTTACTCAAAACAATCTTAGATTTGCAAAGTAATAGTTACTCTTAAGAAATGACATGACAGTCAAGGCATCCAGGCTTCTGGAGAAGTATATGTTCAGTCTACGGTTGAGCTAAAAATTCGAAATTTACAACTAGACAAAGTGAAAAAATCTAACTATTTCGTTAAAAATAGTCACTTTTTTCATTAAGACATTGAATATATTCATATCTCTAGAGCGAGGATACTTGTTGGTATGTCTATGAGGTGCAATTTTAGTTCTCAAATATTTCTCGTATAAAAGGTATTTCCTGTGGTCCTAACTTGTAGACTTTCCTACATGTCTTACGTAGGCCTCTTTAAATGCAAGTTTAGACGATACTACAATAGATTCATACCAACGCCCTTTTGTGTTTCTTAATTAACTGCATTTCTATATCAATAAATTTGGCACATTGAGTTGTGGGTCTTCCAAATTTTAGTTTACGGAAGCCACACTTATATCAGAAGGTTTTTTTGCTAAAACATCATAACATCATTAATTTCATTAAAAGACGAAGTAAACAGTAACTAACAACTTTTATTTAAACTCAACAAACAAAATATTAGAACAAAAATTATCGAGATATAAAATTGTAATGTTCCTTCCTAGGATGCAAGAGCCGCCATAGTACGGTCGGGCTTTATGCACTCGGCTATACGCTAGCGCTAAACTAGGGAACTGAAAAAATTATGCTGCTGTTAGTACCGCACGTGCTTCTTATACTCTGCATAGTATTTGCATACTGGCTGCACAGCAGTACAAGTGAGGTGGCGCTCGACTCCAGGCTTGTGAACCATAGACACTGAATGGCATCTGGAGTGTCGATAGAGTTGATTCCGACGTTAATTCTCGAAAACGTTGTCCAGTTCAGTTGGTGCACAAACACTGGTGGCGAATGAAGGTCAGACGCCACAGAGTTATAAATCCGCTTCGACAACATAAAGTAAATTTTTGCAAGTATTCAAATCATTACGCAGTGTGAGGTTACTGAGATTTCAAAAATTGCTTTGTTTAAAATAATGAGTCTATTGTAGTAATTAAAACTTCTTCCAAGGGTCACATACCAACGTCGTTTGACAATCGCGAAATGTTACGTTCAAACATAACAATCAGGACTAACTGTGTATCCTAAATTTTGCAACTTAGGATCTAACACCAAGAAATAATTGTCACTAAAATTTAAGTGTGACTCAAACATTCAAATATCGGTAATATTATTACTTCAAGATGTTCATAAAAGTTCTATGTCGAAAAGTAATCCACTGTTTCGTTAGTTTGCTTAAAGAATGAATGAAGCTTCATGTAAATACATTCGAAATCTGAAATTTTAACAATATTCTGTTTAAACATTATGTATATATTCAAGGTGCCCAGTGCTAACGGTGCCCAATGGCTATTTCCTAAATCGTTAGTCAGAGACACATAGATCCAAATGCAAAAATGCTTTAAATCGCATCATCTATTATATCAGAAGCGCACACAATCGAAGTCAATAAATTAATCCCTATAAGAATTGCGAAATTTAAATTTTTATACGGTCCACCGGTCCTGTCAGTTATATTTAGAAATTTTTTCTTTATGCAATTTCATGTACACTAAAAAAAATTCGTCCTTCTACTACCAAAATTCTTCGAATTACAAAACAGCAAACATTTTGACTTACGTCACTTTTCCACGTTTAAAAATGTCCCGTTATGGTAAACCGTTAGGGGACCTTATAAATATTGAAATTTTAAATTATAAGGTTTTAATTTCATTTTCTGGCATAATGTGGTGAAAGAAGCAAAACCAACTTAGAATGTTAATATTTAAGCAGAAGGATATAGTCAGGCTCTATAAAAATCTATCCGGAGTCAGACTTACTAAATCGTATATGTGCATCATCGAATATGCTACTCAAAGTACAGGAATAGTTTTCTACGCGGTGCATATTTGTATTGCAGCCGAAGGAAGCTACTTTTGAGCAAATTTGACGCTAAAAGAATTTCTAATATTTTAAATTTCTAAAATGCATATATTAGTATTTTAAAATGTTTCATTTTCTAATTTAATGTTTAATGAAATGTTTTATTTCCTTGTTTTTCTTTTAAGTTATTCAACACTAGTTCACTTAAAAAACTCTCTTCTATTTTCAGTGTAAGCTATATTTTTTATATTAATTTATTGGATACGCATAGTTAAACGTTAATTTTACGCAATTTCACGCCTCTTTCGCAATTACATTCATAAAATAGTTAATGAAATTGCTAATAAATATTACAAGGCTCAAAACCATGTGCATTAATTTTTCTGAAATTCGCTTTGTATACATCCCCTATTTTGCAGCTCGAAAAGTGCTCTAACTTTAAGCAGCTGTAACTCGGGGATTTTGGGTCGTAGAAAGACGATTTTTTTTTTGTTGCATGGAATTGAATAAAGAATTTTTTTCTGAATATTATTGATAGGAACAGATGACCGTATAAAAATTTAAATTTCGTATCTTTTTATATGAATTGATTTATTGACTTCGATTGTTTCTGGTATAATAGGTTATATAATTTAAAGCGTTTTTGCAACTGGAACTATGTGTCTCTGACTAACGGTTACTTAACAGACATTGGGCACCGTTATTATTATACCTAGACACCCTGTATATATTTATATTATGCATTTATTTTATGTAACTCAGAATTTATTATTACCACGATATAGTATTTTTAGAAACTTAATGTATTTCTGAATAGTCTGAATAATTCCCAAATTGATTACATGCACAAAATAATGCGAATTTAGATTATGTCACTTAGCAAGAGTCAGATCTTTATTTTCTTATTCCAATTTAATCACATTATACGCTTAAAAATATTTGTTGTCTGTAAAATTAAAAATTCAACTAAAATTTCAAAACCATTTTACAGTAATACCGGACATTTCTGTTGATTAATTCATGGGATGAGGAAGCTCTTCACTAAATGAGGTAAAACTAATTTTGTCATCAAGTGCACTTTTAATGTTCACATTTTAAGAGCTTTCCAGACAGTGTCTGCTCATATGAAAAATTCTACTTGAGCCTTTCAAGGAGATCATATTATTTTTTCTTTTCAATTATGGTAAATATATATTAATGAGACTCGTTCAGAAGAAAGGTTATATATATATATATATATATATATATATAATCTTTTTTAAAATTATTGAAAGACATAAATGAGACACTTCATGCAAAGTACAGGGTGTTTGTAATCTAACGTGACGTGTTTAGAACGCTCTAGTGAAAAACCTGTTGGACGACACATAACTAAACTGCATGGGCTTACGTAGTGGACCCGGGAATTTTGATCTTTGAAAAAGAAAAAAATTAGTGCCAAAAATCGACACCAGGTGAAATGTTTTCGCTGCTTACTGTATAAAATGGATTAATTTGCATATTCGCGTTCCTTGTTTCGATTATGAGTATAAAAAGAAAGGCTAAAAGAATCCACATCTTTCTGAGGTAAAATGCCTTGAAACAGTTGCAACTTGAACTTTTTGCAGAGTAACTGCTTTGCATCTCCCACGTAATTGCTATATTAGAGCTCCTGTAATTATTCTGCTCCATCAAGTTTCTGAAGTTTGTTAAACCCATCAGTCCATTTCGCATAATCCTTGACAGCCGGGATTCGCAAAGGGCAGCATAGTCGTTCTCGTTCTGCTGGTAATGCAGATTGTGAGGGGAATTAAACGCACGGTCCTGTAAGGTAAGAGGCATCGAAATTAGGTTAGTCCCAGAATCATGAAAATTCTACCAACTTTTTCTTTTACACTCATAATCGCAACAAATAAAGTGATTTTTCAAATTAATGCATTTTATTCTGCATACAGTGCCAACATTTCCTCTAGTGGTGACTGTACTCATTTTTCTTCCTTTAAAAGTCAAAATCTTATGGTCCACTGTATACATGCATCAAATTTGGTTAGATTTTGTCCAATACTTTACTCACTAGAGGGCTCTGAATGTCTCACGTTATTTTATAACCACTCTGCATATTTTATTATTTAATATACTTAATTTCATTTCAGAAATGTTATAAGTGCTATTTTATCTTGAGCTTCTAATTTCAAGTGATGTATTTCTAAGAGCTGCTAATATTTTTCAGCTGTAAAAATTAGAGTAATACTATTAAAATATAAACTTTTTAAAGGTGTGCAATGAAGATTTAAAGAAACGATATAAATACCGGTAAATCAAAGTAATTTTTTTTAGCAATTGTTTTGCTTCCAATGGACGGGCACTTGCTCATCAAGCATTTTGCCACTGCTAAGGCCCGTATTACTGGCCATTTTATTATGGGAGTACCCAGTGAGCGGCCAGCGTTACTCCCTATGAAGGGACGGGCAAGTTAACATCTATGCCCAAGCTGGGATTCGAACCCGGGGCGTGATAGAATGCTTCTTAAACCACTACACCACCTTGGCGGCTAAAACTAATCTTAAACTATTTAATTTTACATTAAAAATTTTTAATTATAAAATATCAAAAATCTAGCGTACAGTTTTTTTTTACAGAAAATACTCTTACGAAGATTTGAGAGATCTACTCTTCTTAGGTTTAATTTGATCTAAAAATCATATTGTAAGTGTCAAATATACTTTGCATTTTTTTGAATGTAAATTGGTTAAATTGAGCGTGAAATACTATTTTTAAACCCATTGGATAACATTAGGATTGGTGATATCACTAAGCCCGACTTTTGGAAATTTAATTCGGGCAACAAATTTGGTAATATTTTACGAAAAGTAACCAATCTTGGTGGTCTTTGTGCCTGGTTTTTCCACATGAGACCTGTAGGGCTTGCTTTTCCTAATAGCATCAGTACTACGAATTGAATTAACGTAAAGCAAAAGAACTTTACTCTTGAACGAAAAGTGTTGGGGACGTGACAAGCGGTTCCAAATGTATAAAAGGAAAACGAGTTGGCCCAAGTTATCAGTCGAAGCAAGAACCAGAGAACTCCGCGATGTTGATACCATACACGCATAGTGGTTTTTGTCAATGATGTCGATGAGAAATAAATTACAGAGGATTATCACATTTCAGGGGTTCTAGAACAATTACGAAAGAAAACAATGATTGCATAAATACATTACTTTTGCTATTATTGGTACTGTGTAACCCTTTATCAAATTTGTTTAAAAATATCTCTGATCATTTTGAATGAAAGGCTGAAATTTTGTCCATAACCTAATTGGTGTATAGGCCACGTTTTACTAATTGGGAATTTATTTGTACGGGTAACGTATACAAATTTTCCCATGTTTTAAATAAAAGCATATGATTAAAATAAATATCGTAATCTAAAAAAAAAAAATGTATATATAAGTTGGGGCCAGGTCCCTCTGTCCCTTAATGATAAGACGTCACAGCTGTTTGGGATTTCCTGTGTATTGAGCTGTGAAAATTGTTCGATATGTTAAAAAAATAATAATAAATAAATAACTGTTCCGTCCCGATAACTCGGCTGGTTCCTGGAGTTTTCTGCACTCTGACTTTTCAAACATTCCCACCTGTTCGAATCCATCAGCTTTACAATGCAGAATAAAACGTTTTGTGTTTTTTGCAACACAAAACGTTTAAACACACTTGTTTAAACTGGTATTAACTTTTTGATCTTAAATCATTGAAGAAAAACTGATGCATAAAGATAATTTTACTTTCGGATTCTAAAATCGCAAGAAAAACTTACTTATCAATAAACAGTGCTGTTTATATACTTATCATATATAATAATGTACAATTTTTAGGACTATTACAATGGCACGATTTATTTTACAGCTCTTTAAGAACAATCGTCACACTGCAAAATATTTTTCCTCATATTAAGATACACTACAATATAACAGTCAAAATTAATCTTATTTATTTTACATACTGCCGTATATTTTCGTTTAATAAATGGTTTGCCATGCTGCAGTTTTCTACTGTTTACTGTATATTTTACAGCAAACATGTGGAGAAACTTATATTTCTACAGAGCACATGCGTGGTAATTATTATTTGCTTGATTTTAAGTTTCTTACCTTAATATTTCTGAAACACATGCGTTGTAACAGTTGTTTGCTTCGTTTTACGTTCTTACAGCTAAATCACTTACTATAATTACACTGTCACCGCTTACAGTAATTTTTACAAAACAACTATCGGATTTTTTAAGTGCACAATATACTTCCATAAATCACTGAGTTTAAAGCATGAACCTAAAACTTTATATTCTTAACGCACTTATTTCACTTTTTCGCTTTCTTCTCTTATTTAGTTGAAATGCAATAGCTTTAAAATCGAAAGCTATTGCATTTATAAATAAGATGATAGTTGCATTATGTACATGCTACAAAAAATTATTTTTGAATTGTGCTACTACATGGTCTATTTTAAAATAGATATTGCAGTTGTTTAAATTATCTTTTCATTGAGCTTTATTGTATATTTTGTACAGTAAAAGTCGCGTCTTCATTCAGTTCAAAAAATTCATGCAATTCTAAAATAAAAATAAACCGATTATTTTAGGATGTTTAATATGTAGTATAAGCTAATGTCATCCATAACTATATATCAAAACATTTAGAAGTTATTTATTGATAATCAGAATTGTATTCTTTAAGACAAATGTATTTTATGTATTGAAATGTATTTTAATGAGTGTAATATTGTATTTCTGAAAGCATTTTTTTTGTTGTATTTAATTTTTTTTATTCCGAGTCTGTATTATTATTTCATTGCAGTTCTCAATGTGTTTTGACATTACACTAGATGATTGAAAGATCGTACATTTTGGAAATGTTGATAGGTAAGTCAAAAATATATTAAATACATCTCCTATTTCAAGAAGTGACAGAGAAGTAGTCAGCATTTCAACTTCAAATATTTCTAAAATGAAATTTAGGAGCACTTTTCAAGAAAGACTTTTACCTCAGGCATTACAGAAATTTCTTTTCATTCATTCATCTCTATGTTCTGTAACTGACAAAAAATTCCAGAAAAAAGAGTATTTTGGAGAATTATAATACATTTAAAAACGCTTCTTCATGCGTATGTGTAAACATACTGACCAAAAATCTTGTCACTATGTTTACACATACGCATGTTTCGTGCTTCCTCCTTTTGCTTTGTATACAGCATTTACTCGTCTTTGTTTCTGAGTTCAAATTGAATTCTTCCTTAATTTGTAGAGTTGTATATCCTATGCTTTCCCTATTTTTCTTCACCATCCGCTTCAAATTTCTTTCATCACGTTTAGTCATTTTCTTGGGTATATTCCCTTTTAATGCTAGCTTTTGCGCTAGTTTCTGTTAAATTTCTTTTATATATCCTTATTGTGCTTTTATTTGATATTTTAAGTTGATTTGAAGTATCACATACTTTTACGCCATTTTGTCACATAGACTCTACCTGCCCTCTTTTAAACTCACTAATAACTTTCGTTGATGACATCTGAAAAAAAAATTAACCAGTTTTACAAAGTTCAAGCACTCTAAAATTTGAATGTTAGAGGTCTTTAATTTGACATTTACTTTTTGAGAGATAGTGAAAGTTTCCAAAAATTACAATTTGAGGGGAAAAAATACTCATAAAAAGAGATAAGAGACAAGTCATTTGGCTACTGTGTTTACATATCTACATTAAAAATCCCAGTCATTATTAAATATGTATGTGTGTGTGTGGGTAGGTGGTATATTTAGACTTTTGTTACTTGTACATATAGCAGGTGTTTCAAATTGTCTAATTAGTGTGTTGTTTTTACTTTCCGAACATGTACCATGTAAGGAAAGTATTGTAATCATGAAAAAATTCAACTTCGAGATTTTGATGTATTTACACGTTTTGAGGTCTTCTGAATTCATTTATGCTATTTTTACGAGATGTATATATATATGTGTGTGTGTGTGTGTGTGTGTGTGTGTGTTTGTGTGTATGTGAGTGAACACGATAGCTCCTAAACGGGGCATTCGATTGAGCTCAAATTGGGTATGTATGTTATAAACCATCGTTACATGTTATAAACCACCATCGTAAGAGTGGTATTGATTTTGATGTCTATAGGACTTATAGTTTTTATACAGTGCTACGACAAAGATTTCTTTTACATTATGTCCTATGGGAGGAAATTCTTGAAAGTGCGCTAGCGTTTAGACGGTACATCCGATTGAGCTCAAATTGGATATACATGTTATAAACCACCATCGTAAGAGCGGTATTGATTTTGATGTCTATAGGACTTATAGTTTTTCTACAGGGCTACGACAAAGATTTCTTTTTTATTATGGCATATGGGGATAAATTCTTGAAATTGCGCTAGCGTTTAAACGGCGCATTCGATTGAGCTTCAGTTTGGTATATCTGATTGAATTATTCATTGATTAAAATTTATTTAAATGCTTGGCAATGATCTTAATTGTAAGTGTTCGGAAAGTCGAGTGGAGTCACTCCAGATTTTTTAAACTTGAGTTTAGTTTTCTTAATGCATGCATACTTTTTATGGCATAAATTTTATAAGGTGCTGCCCATTTAAAAAAAAATAATAATACGTTTTTAAGTTGACCCTGTATACAAAAAATCCAATGAGATATGATTTCAAGATGCATGGTATTAGAAAACTATTTTCTTTATTAAATTCGTTATTGTTCCCCAAAATGTCCTCGTGGCTGAATGTAACTAAAAAGTCTGAGTTAAGCCATATTCCATTCATGTACAAAATTCGAAAGAATTCATCTGGTATTTCTTCAGAGAGAAAATGTCTAATATACATAATTGGGCGTGTGTGTTTCTACTGAAGTTCAGTTATAGCATCTGTTTAACTCTTGTATAAATATTCCTTGTAAACTTTTAATTAGAGAGATAATTTCAGTTTTCTTCGGATTCGAATGTTTTAATTCATCATGCTACAGTAATTTTTTAATGCAGTACTAACTGAGTTTATCTTATAGTATTTACTGAACAGTTTTCAATATATCAAAAATGCTGAGTAGTTTTGACTTTAATTACTCTAAAAGAGCTATTTGAAAACCATGTTTCAATTTTGGATAGACATTTTGTGAAATGTTATTGTGTGAAGAAAGAACTAACAGAAAATGCATTCTTTTATCATTCCGAAAGGGATGAGATGGAAGATTTTCATTCAAATGATAAATTAGCTTAGTTTATTCCAAATACAAAAAAATTCTTTCCACCACTTTATCTCGACTTAGTTTAAGTAAAGAAAACTTTAAGACTTTCTAATATAAGTGTTATATATTTTGAAGTATTAAAGTAGCTTTGGTATTAAATATGCAAACAGAATAAGAAAAAAATATGGCATTTCTACAATGCAATATGATTACTTTATAAGGTCTTTGACTAAGAAATATGGGGGAAAATATTGCGATTAATGTGTTTCTTATGTCTTTCATTATAAATAAATAAAATTAGAGTGATTTTTATTCTCTTATAATTAAAGCATATAATACATTCCAAAGGATGTGAGAAATTTACTGTTGTGCTTAAACTGATCGCATCCACAACTTGCAGAAAGCACTTTACAGCTTACGTTCTGAAACAATCATACCTCCTTGTAAAATTTCATCCCTCATTATTACTGTTACTTCTTAAAGCTAGCTACGTAAGTTATATACTTGAAATTATGTGCAGTAAAAGTCTTGCTCCAAGAAAGCCCAAAAAGGAATATCTAATGGAGACGGGAAATCTTTCATCTAAATCTAGGTGGCTATGAAATGGACTTCATACGACCAATCCATCCTTGATACTGTCCAGTCAAAGTCTAACAAGATTTCAGAATCATAGAGGGACCCCCAACGTGTTTAAATATAATTTCTGCTGAGTTCGGTATAAAAATGGCATAAAGTATGTAATTCTGGCAGCTGATATTTCCGAAACACCAAAAATGTTTTGCTTGTCAGATGACCCTGGAAAATATGTATGTGGACACTTTTAAGAGATTGTAACCCTTCCAAGTCAAATACTTAACCTGAATCACGTTGAGAATGATGTATTTTGCGTCAAAAATTAATTGTGCTATGTCTAATGATGCCAAGTGTGTGTATGTGTGTAATTCTGAGTTCTCTGACAAGTAATGCGTGAACTTACACTTCAATTTTCATTCAAGATGTCGTGCGCATACTTCTCTACGTGGCAGATGAGTGAGTATAACCGACTTCACACACCTTTTATACAGCACCTATCCAGTTTCTCCAGATGCCAGGAGAGATTGTTACATTTACGACTCAAATTTCATGAATAATGCAGGTTTTCTCCCTAGCTTTGTCATCATTTTGTTGTTCTGCGGAAAGTAGAAATGGTATTTCTAAAATTAGGAAAGGAAATTTTACTAATGCTTATATTTTTTGTGACTTGCAGTGAAAATTCTGAAATAAGGTGGTTTCACGGCGCGTTAAGCCATCTGTAAATTTATGCAAATGCATTACGGTTTAGTGAACTGCGATGTGGATAACGCAGATGTTTTATCTCAGCGTTGATTGCGACCCTATGTTGTATGGTAAGTTTCTATGATTTTGATTCCTTTTGCCACCCCTTTAAATTTGTCGGCTGAATTTTGGAACGACCTGTATAATATACATTGATGTATACAATATACATTTAAAAATGCATAAAAAAATAAATTATAAAAATTATTTGAATAACTGAATAAACTACTCCGTCCAAAATAATTATTTATTTATAATGAAAACTGTAGATGAAATGTGGTTATTATTAAAGATTAGTTATTCTGTACTAAGATAATCATAATTTTGCTATTTTTATAATAATTTTCCTAATTCCCATGAACAGATCTGGGTGTGAAAGTATTTTGAAAGCGATAAAAATGTTTGATCTAATGAGATCTGAGACCCAAAGATATTTAGCTGAATGCATTATTTTTTAAAATTTATTTCAGGTTGGATTGAAAGGAAAATATTATCTAAATAAGCATTGCGTACAGCCAAATATTCATTTACGAACTTTGTAAAATTAAAAAAAAAATCAATAATCTGCGTGTATCTAGAATTTTAAATATTTATGTTCGGTAATGAATAAACACCTCTAGTTCTTTTCGAAACTGTCTGCATTAATAATATTTTCTTCGTATTCGTGAATTTCTGGAATAATCTCATTAAATTTCCATGAAATGATGCCGACGTCTTTCTGGTAAATTGAATATTTATGTTTGAAATGAAATGCAAAATGCCATTTTATAATAATAATGAAATATTTATATCGAAGTAGCTTAAGGTAAAAATTTATAAATAACTAAATCATTTTAATTTAGCTGTTTGAACGTCATGAATATTGTTAAAAAAAACATTTTCAGCGTGATTAAAACAAATCAGTATGAGTTGTCAATCTTACAAAACAAATGATAGCTTCATTTTGGAAAAATAAGTCTTTAGTTTATAACTGAATTAGAAAATGATATTTGTAGATTGATCACTTATAAACTTCATCTTAAGTCCAAGGGTAGACAACAGGTCGATCGCAAAAAATTTAATGGCTCGCTCGCAATGTCTTTACTTAAAAACCGATTAGAAGACACTAAATAGAGAGCACCAGTTTAACAACGTAGTTAGGATCATTATTACCTTTGTCAGGATATACACTTAATTTTGATTTCTTGGTTAGAAAAATGCAAAATAAATCTTCCCATTAATGTTAAAGTAATAAATTCTAAACCTGTCTTCATGTATAGTTAATTTAAACTAATATTGTCAATGATTACTCATTTTATTTAAATTCTCCGAAACGTAACTTTTTAGCCCACTAAATAGTTATGCTGTTTTTCACGTACTTTTGAACATATGTCTTGCTAATCTTCCCATAGCTCGAGGAGGTGCACCTTGTACTGAAACACAGTTTATAAACTTAGTGTTTCACATCTTCCTCTGAGACAAAAAGTCGACTGCGACACATTTTTACGGTGAAAAGTTTATCTTATGTGCACAAAAGTTCTTTGTCTATCATGTAAGGGAATTAGTATGGATCAACTTGAAGAAACCAGACATTATTTTCTCAATCATCTCTATCAGTTTTTTCGGAACTTTTCAGTTGAAATAAAATTTCCCGATTATTCCACGTTATTCATGGGCCAGATATTCATTGGCCAAAAAATTCTCCGAGTATCTTGAATTAATCGCATGACCATTATCAACACCCACATTACCATGAAAACAGGTAGTGGCTTTTTTCGCGTACAATTCAACTGTCAACACACACACACATAATTATTGCCAAAGACAAATTAATGTTGATATTTTTTGTCAGTACTATGTATATACCGGGTGATTCAAAATAGATATTAAAGCGATTATATTTTAAATCGTAAGCAGTCGAAACACACTTTCAATTAGAAAAGTTCTTCAAATGAAAAGTAGCCTTAAGAAATGACGTTTTTACTAAGGGCTATATACATATTAAAGTACAAAATTAATTTTTAATGGTCACTCCTTTCCTATCACTTATATTTAGAAAAATGTTGGTCTGTGTCTAAGAAGGTAAATTTAAAAAATCCCATGTCTCTGAGTGAAATATTTTCCGATTTCGAGCATGGTCCCCAAGCACAAAGGGGAGGCCTCAAAAGTGAAAAAAAATGGAATTACCTTTCAAATGACGTTAATTTCTGTTAATAGTCACTCGACAGACACGGTTGGTTTCTCAAATTTTAATTTAGCTAGAATTTTCTTATAACAAATGTTGAGCAGTTTCTAGTAAAACTTACCACACCATAGTAACCCACTCCATTATTTTGACATTCTCTTTTACATACAGGTTTATTTAAGAAAGATTCATTTATGTTAGCAAGAATGAAAAATACGGGCGAAACATAATTTTGGTACACTTTAATACATAGCACTCCAGTTCATATTTAAAATCTGACATTATTTCAGATTTTGTTTCTGTTTTTATTCTTTTTCTCTTCGCTGATATTTGCCGGTATTACGTGACCTCAAATCGTTCTAAAAAGCGTAAACACCCTCTGTAATTCATATTTTTACGGATGAAACTGCATTCGTTCTGAGAAATAAAAAGATGAAAAAATGTATTACACGGTTTGTTTTAGAACAATTAAACGATTATATTTTATTATTGTTCTATATAACTCACAAAATTATCAAAAGGATACATAATAGCATTTTTTAACGTTGTTTACCATTTTGCAGTGGTGGTATATGAATAAATACTAATATACTAATTTTAGTAGAAAAAAGTCCTTTTCTAGTCAACCAGCACAGCAACAGGCGCATATCCCTACCCCTCCCACACACACACACACACACAAACACAAGAATATATGCGGTTCAATAGTAAAAAAGTTTTCAAGTGAAAGCTGAAGTACTTTAGTTTTCACTGATAGCTAGTGTTGCAAACGATAGAGGTCGTTGAAATTAAGGTACAATAGATATAGGTCCCTACATACCTTTCATGCAAATTTGACGTTTGATTCATGGTATCGGTATGGCATATCAATTTTAATTGATATGCCATATGATTTATGAAGCTTTCATAATAGCTTTTATGAAGCTTTCATATAGCTTCATAAAAGCCATAAGATATTATGAAGCTTTTATAGGTCAAAAATTAATTACCCTGATTATGATTAAGAAGGAAACACATACATTTTACTCATAAAGAACGCACAGTTTCATTTAGCAAAAATGCATGCGCAGAAGATATAATCTAAGAATGCATGTACAATTATAATACTTGACATTATCTTAAAAATATCCATTAATACACAACAATATTTAGTGGTAAACGCATGAAGCATTATCTAAATAATAATCTACAAAAGTAAGACTTTTTCTTTAAGTTTCATTCTCTGTCACACTCTCTCTCTCCCAAAATGGTAATACCAATATAAGGTTTAAAAATATTTCTCTACTCCATTTTGCTAAAGCATATCTATCAGAAAATATCGTTTTCATATAACAAAAAATAAATCTAAGAAAAGATAAATAAGTAAATTGCGAAGAGAATTTTCTTTCTTATTCCTCCAGACTTCCATAAAAAAAATTCTTTGAAATTGCAGAACTTTTGATAAAATTGCCAACTATCAGATTCTAAACCTGTTATTTAAAAGCCCCGGTGATTACAGGGGGAGAAAACGAACAATTTTACTTACGAAAACAAAAGAAACTTGTGAAGAACCATACAGAAAATTCTTGCATGTAAGATAGGTAAAAGAATTAAACGTAAGAATTACTGAGTTAGGGTTGTATATGTCTCACGAAAAAAAAAAAAAAATTCCTCAAATTTATTTGGGCGATGGAAAAATATATAATAATATTCTGAATGATCAATTCTGGTAGTATTTTAGTTTTTTTAAGATTCATGTATTTGGTTATCAGAAAAAAATATACAGTTTACAGTTTACCAACAGGTAGATCCATATCGGAAGGGCTATCAATAATGTTTTTAAAAAACAGATCGAAACATATTTCACTTTTTACTGAGTAAATCTAAAAAATATTTTATTAAGTGTTATGTTTCCCAAAAATTTTCAGTCTTGATTATTTTGTTATCCCGTCCACCGGGTTGTTTAAGCCGGTTTAATTGTTCCGATACTGAAAGATTGTGTTTTAATCAATATTGGTGAATATCCATATCTTAAGAATTTAAGGAAAGAACCGAGTTAAAAATTAACCGAGACTAAACTCGCTTCAAAGGATTTAAAAACAGGACAAGTTTGTCCCAGTTTTAAATCCCTCGAAGCTGTGTTAATTACATCAAAGACAATTTAGTTGTTTTTTTAACGTACAAATGAGTTAGAAGAAAGGGATTTGTCGCTATTTCAACTTTGGCAGAAGACTAAACAAGATATTGACAGTATGTCTATTTCTCCGATTTCAACTGAGGATGTGGATTTTAATTAATTAGTCATTATTCACGTCTGGTGCAATGAATGTATTTTCTCTTGATTCCTGTACAGTTGGACCTTTTTTGGCCGGTACGAAAATTCCATTTGAATTTATTGATGAGCCTTTCAATTGGAGATTTGGGAACATGGATATTGTGGGAACTGAAATGTCCTCTTCTGTTCCAATTGATAAGTCAGCTCCTGTTTCCCGTACAGCAGAACCATCTTCGGACTGTACAGAAACTTCATCTGAACATGTCATGAGCATATCGATTGCGGTTTTGGGGATATGGATATTGCTCGAACTGAAACGTCAACCTCTATTACAACCGATAAGCCTCCTCCTGATTTATGTGTAGCCGGACCTTCTTTGGCCGCAGCAGAAATTCAAAAGGCAGTTCGTTGTTCTTTCAAATTAAGAGCGGAAAGCCAAATAAGAGAAACGAGGCTATAAAGAAAAATACCCTCTATTATTTCATGACATTTTTGCGAAGTTTATTTTTTTTAAGGAAAGAAAGAAAAAGAAAAGCTAGCCAGAAAAGATGAACTAGAAAAAGGAAATTTAGAGCGTACTATTTATTAATAAAATGCCAACGTAAGAAAACTTAAAACAAAGAAAGCCAAGACAGCGGTTAGATTTTCCAAAAGAATTTAGGTCAACAACTAAATTAGATATTTTTTAAAATAAAATTTAATTATGGAATATGCTGTGTAAGTTTACTCGAGAAGAATCTTTTTTTAATGTTTAATTCATTTCTCTTTTCACGCAAAAACAAAACTAATTTATCATTAGCCTTTTCTCCCTCTGTCAACTATTGAAGCAAAAAGGTGTCAACTAACACTAGTTTTTTTTGTTTCCACTGGGTGTCAATTATTCAAAATTTCCTTTTAGAATTTTCCTTTTCTTTCGTTTGTAATATTCATGAGAAATAAATCCTTTTTCAATGTAATAAAAGAATAATTACTATATATCTAATCACAAAATTTTCCTAAAATGAACTGGATCTGAGGTATGCGAAAGGGGGGGAAAAATCCTTAAAGTGTCAGTCACTGGTACGTTACCGCACTTTCGCTGTAAAAATGCATAAGAATTATTGCTTCTAATTGAACTTCTTGCTATAATTTCTGCATTACACAGGCTGTAAGCACGTGTGCAATCACTTTTGTGTTTCACTTTTTGCTGTAATTTCTAAATTACACGTGTAATAAAGAGAATTCAAGCACTTTTGTAGTACTTTGTGTGCCATTTCATGATCACATGATACTAATAAGGGGCCCCACCAATGGCTGAGAGGTTCTGCTCTCAGAACTGGAAGGTGGGAGGTGCCAAGTTCAAAACCCGGTCACGCCTGTCGACTTAGCCGTTCGGCGTTTTCCGTGGTTTTCTCCGAAACCTCGCGTGAATACGGGCTAGGATTCCTTCGAAAGTACACCACGGAGGGCATTCACCCTATAGGTCTAAGGCCCTAGTGCAGTCAATTGGCCTAGTGCAGTAATTTGGCGAACAAAAAAGTTTTATTATTAAGAAAAAAATAAATGGAATGTATGAGAAAATAAGGTTCTGAATGATTGATAATAAAAAAAACATATATATCAAACACTTTACCTTAGGAAATATTCTTACTATCTTTATTACAGTAAAAATAATACTGAAATCATCGAAATGATTGGTGGCATTTTTGTTATCATTTTTGTAAGAATGTTCCAAATACTGGTTAGTTTGAAACTCACGAGGTAGAAGTACGACATATAATATAAATTCATTAGAAATACACTCGTTGCGTTTCTTGAAATTTTTAGCTGTCTGGCTGTAACATGAATGTAACAGTAAAACTAATAAACTTTCAGTTACATATGAATAGCTGAAAAGGAAAGTTGTAAATCCCCTCTAATAAGTAGTGGGATTCATAAGAACTGATTGTTCATTGAATTGTATGAACATTACTCTCTTGCTGCATGAAAGTTATTTTTGGAATTTCTTTTAATCTTTTTCTATGAAAAATGGATTAATATATTTCATACTCTGTATAATTTATACATTTGCATTTAAGTTTATATATGTGCATATCAACACAAATATGCAAAAAAAAAAATGCGAATACATATTTATTTTTCCCATTCGTAATTACAATTATTTATTTACAAAACATAGTTATATGTCTGAAGAACTAAATGAACTATTATTCAAGATCTATATTTATTTTGTTCGTTTAAGAATAGCATGATCAAAATAAATTACCGATTTTTATTTATTTATTTATTTATTTACTTTGTACGATTTTTAATAAAATTGTTTCAAATTTTACAAACCAAATTAATTTTACTTCATTAAAATGCTTTTAAAAACTATAGTTATTGTTAAACTAAATATAGCCTTTCAACACTTGAAGTTTATAGTATCGCAGAAGTATAATATTAGATATTTTCTATTACTCAACTGACGGGAATGACCGTAAAAAATAGCTTCGTCAGTGTACAGAAAAGTTACCAAAGGGATTCATGATAGTAGCAGGATTTTGTTACAACGGCATTCAAAAATGAAAAAAGTTTCAAATAAAGGAAAAGGTGATTCATTCTACTATCAGTAGAATATTTTCTAACCAATTTTTGAGGGAAAAAATTAGACCCTTATATGGAAAGGACATTGATATAGTTGAGCTTCCTATGGACAAAGCCTCTAGTCACACGCCTTAGTCAACTGCTGCTTATTTAGCAAAGAATCATAGGAATAAAGTGTATGCCATTTGATAAAATAAGTGTAAAAAATCACTTGAAGCTTCTGTAATGGACTTTGTTCTGTCGTTTTATTAGAACGAGACTTTGGAAAACGGCATCCAAGAACATAGGAGGGACTTTGGAAAACGGTTCAAGAGGAATGGAGTAAAATTAACATGACAGTACTAAGAAAAAGTTTATTTTCTTGGAAAATTCAAGTTAGAGCTTTTGCCAAGAATCATGACTATCAAATATAAGCAAATCTTAACAAAAATACGGCATTTATAGATGGAACTCACCTATGAAAATTGTTTCCTTAAAGTGCGAACGACCTTCTGTATAACATGTCCAATTACAAGTCTTCGAAAATAAAACTTTCATTTTATAAAAATTGTATAACAAGAGCAAACATTTTATTATTTAAAATCTTTTATCTTTTCAGTCCTTAGAATGGTTTATAAGCATATGTTGGACACTCGTTTTTAATGGGCAAATATAGATGAAAATGCATTCACGTTCTTTAGAAAATTTGATTTACTTTTTTCAAAATCTGTATTAGAAACTGGCTGCGTAGCACGGAGGCATTAGGTATTAAGGCATAGCTTGGCGAATGAAATTATCCGCTAATGTTTGCTAATCAAATCCTGTGGCTTATCTCCTTAACCACTAATACATAATATGAATTTCAAAAACATGAGTCTGCATATGTGTTCTTGCATATGTGATTCTTCAAACACTGAAAAATAGACAGAGGAGATTTTGCGGATACTGAAAAAAAAGAAAAAGGTTAGAATAGACAGAGGAGATTTTGCCGAGAGAAGACATAGAAGTAAGGTTTCGAGAAGAACGTTTGTAAAAATTATCATCCCCAAGGATGCAGTTCTTGAGTAAAGAAGAGCGGATGAGGCAATATGTTGTGAAGTCGGTGAATGCGAGCTGGTATATGTTTCTCAGCCGTGATCTGGAGAATCCTTTCCGGGTACTGGGTGAATGTAAACAGATGCTCGTATCCTAAGCTGCATATGAGAATCCTAAGGAGCCCATGCCAAGCCGGTGTAACATATAGGCAGAATTCAACGAAGATTAACCCAACTGAGCCCGCGACCGCGACATTGGAGCCAACTGGAGGATGATTGGAGATGAACCGACGTACCTGAGGAAAAAGCCGGACCCACCAAAAGGATATTATCATCAGAAAAGGTACCAAATTTATTACTGTTATGTGGTCCATGCATACATATCTCCCCTCGGTCCATTTTATGATTCAATAATTATCATTGAGAAAGAAAAATTTAATTAAAAGAAAACTGTATTAAGTTTCAATGGAAATGTGTAAATAAAGGAATTTAGCTGTAAATTTGCTTCTTTTTTAGAATTCTTGTTAAACAATTTTATTTCAGAAATTTTAGGAAGCAGTATTCTTTTCAGTTCATTCAGTTTCAGTGTGTATGAAGAATTTTCCAAAGGTAGGATTTTGGGTACTGCGGCATGTACTGCACTTATGATCAGGTGCAAAGAAATTTCACCATCATTGCCGACTAAATCACAATAGTTTTAGTGATTAGATATAATTTTATCACTTCACTAACCGCTGGGAGTTTTCCTCCTAAACTTAGCGTAAATACGGGTTAGGACCCCTTAGAAAGACCCCTCACGGAGGGCACCACTCCCTCGGCCTAGCTCCCACCTGTAGATAATTGGCCGCAATCCCACAACACAACACACATCAAAACACGACGTCATCGTATGATTGCCTTTATCTAGACGAATGTCTATTGGCTGGCACATTACCGAAAACGCGAACAGAAACAAAAAAAGTTAGCATTTTCAATTGCGCAGCAGAACTTGGCTTCTGCTGCGTAGAAACGGAAAGACGCGTTAGAGCCAGTTAAGAAGTCCTTCGCTCAAGGCACCTTTTCTTGAGACAGGTAGCCCTGGAGCAGCTACAATACAATGCAGAAACGAAAGGAGGTGGAAGTTGTTAGATTTTCTGTCTCTGCATAGTCTGCATGTAGAGTCCAGGCCTAACAAGAAAGGGCCAGAATTGTCAAGATTTTGTACAGCTCTGGCTGCCAAATTAACATGGTACTCTCACAAGGGGGATGGGCATTGAAATCGCCAACAAATCTCGATGATTCAAGGTAATAGAAATCGTGCTTGTTATTTGGAGGGTTTTAGATAGAAATTCAACTTCATTATTTCACTCTTAGCATTATTTATATTCATATCTGTGATTTTTTTTAAATTCAACAATTATTATATATATAGATCCCTGAAAGTATACAAATAATTTTATGAACATATGTGAAAGTTTAATTACAAACAGTTTAAAAAATTTTCACATGCATATCTTTACTTAAGTACACATAACGAATAGAAAGTTGAAATGGGATTCTCAAACGCATGCTTTCGTATGTTTAATGTGAACATCGGGAAAGAATATTTATTCGTAGATAAGAGTGAAAAAACAAGTTTTCGATTTTCACGTGGTTCATTAGTTACATAATAGGGTACCGACTCACTCCAAGGAACCGTAGTGATTGTCCGTCATGTTTGACGTAATGATCCGATGATATAAGTTTCGCAGAAGGATTCTTCCTATCCATCCTTTTGTTACAAATTAGCTTGGAAAGAATGTCCGAAAGACATATTGGATGCTCTGAGCAAAGAGAAGACGTCATTATAATGATGTGTAGGAAACAAGAGAATTCATAGCTCAGTGGTTCCCAAGATTAATAATGTGTGCACTGGAACAATTTCCACAGAATTGCTTTGAAAATATATTTTCTCTGGGATTCATAAATATTCGGAACTATAATAGGAAGCTCTTCAGAAGCAGTATCACGTGTATAGTGGTTAGATATAAAGAAATCACAATCGGTTTTCATTTTTTTAAAAACAAACACTGTAAAGCGAGAAAAGTGAATAAGTCTTTAGCCTAAAAATACATGAAGCATATACTCTTCAAAAAAGAACTTACACCTTCATAGACTGGACCTTTACATTTTCCAATAAACAAGTCCATAAAAAGAATAATCTTCCCCTTTTTCAAGGATTCAATCCCGATTTTTAAGATTTCTGAACATTTCATATCTAAATAATATGTTATTTATTAAATTTGTGCTGTAATTCTTTTTTATTATATCCGCAACTTCGCAGTGTCATATGCTCTTCCATAGAGATAATTTACAGATGAAAGAACTTGACGAGATAGTGATTACCAGAAGATTATTTTAAGAAGTAAACTCACTCACAAAAGCTAAGTACGGAGAGGAAAATGTGAATTCTGAATTTGAGAGGCTATATAATTTTGTCCAATGTTAGATAGAAGAACTCAATTGTGTTTTCTAACAGCTAATTGCGGTTTAGTATCAATAAATACACTGCTGGCCACCCAAATTGCAACACCAAGAAAAACAAGAGATATCACAACAAAATTTATTGTGTAGATAACATGTTGACCAAGTAACAAATGATTAAATTTACAGCATTCTATGAAGCGTGGTTCCTGCCAAAATCAGTACCCAGAGTAGCCGCCGTTGTTGGAGATCACAGCTGCCACACGCCTCGGCATTGATTCAAAGAGACTTTGAATGTGTTCTTGGGGTACAGCAGACCAAGCAGCTTCCACACGTTGCCAAAGTTGATCTGGTGTGACAGCTGGGGATGAACTCTGGGTCAGTCGTTGAGCAACCATGGACCACATGTTTTCTATCGGCGAAAGATCCGGAGAGCGCGCCGGCCAGGGAAGCAATTCAATCTGGTGATTGACGAAGAACCCTTGGACAATGCGTGCCACGTGTGGCCGTGCATTATCCTGCTGAAATATGGCTGTTGGCAAGCCCTGAAGGTAAGAAAGGACAACTGGCTCCAACACCTCGGAGATGTAGCGCTGGCTGGTTAAAGTACCGGCAATGCGTACTAGAGGAGTGCGAGAGAGATATCCGATACCGCCCCATACCATAATACCCGGTGCAGGACCAGTGTGACGGTGCATAATGCAGCTGTTCAGCATCCTCTCTCCACGGTGTCTCCAGACTCGAATCCGACCGTCGTGGTGTTGCATACAGAAGCGTGACTCGTCAGTAAAGAGAATTTCATTCCATTCTGTCGTCCACATCCTTCTTTCATCGCACCATTGGCGGCGGAGACGTCTGTGGTTCCGCGTCAGAGGTAGACAAAGCAACGGACGTCTTGCGGACAGACCATTCTGCTGTAAACGACGTCGAATGGTACGCGCAGACACTGGATGATGCGTTACAGACTGAATCTGCTGTGATATGGTTCGTGATGTGACTGAGCGGTCCGTCACTGCCATGCGTACAATCTGCCTGTCATCACGTGACGTGGTGCACTGAGGTCGATGCGGTCGATCACGTCTGTCCGTCGTACCCTCCTGCACCCAACGATCACATATCCGCATCACAGTTGTTTGGTTTCGTCCAATACGACGACCGATTTCCCTGAAAGATAACCCACAATCTCGGTATGCCACTATCCTTCCTCTGTCAAACTCGGATACTTGATCAAAAGATGATCGTTGTTTCCTACGAGGCATAATTTATCGTTTTTTTGAAAAAAAAGCAAGAAAAACACAATTGCTGTACTTGAAACCGTCGAAATCTCCAAGCCTTAAATAGCGCTTTGAGGTGGCGCCACAGGCGCGCTTGATGTGCGTCTGCGCTGAAATTCTAATCATTTGCATATCTCACCTCAGCTAATGCATGTTGTAAATTTCATATTATTTGCATGCTTCCTTCAGGGTGTTGCATTTACGATGGCCAGCAGTGTATGAAAGAAAAGGCTGTCTTGTAAGGAGCGAGCATTATAAAGTGTTAGAACAGCTGCATGTAATTGCTGATTTAAAAAATGTTTAGAACTTTCGTATAGTTTGTTTTCAACTAAAATGCGTTTCTAGGGCTTCCAGAGGATCAATGAACATTGGCGTTCAGTGGAACGCCTTAAAGCAAAACAACTGGTTACAGATGTTGCTCTTTTCTTCAACGTTCAACACTGTGGCATTTATAAATTAGGAGAGATTAATTTTTTCTAGATTAGAACCAATTCCAAACTAGCCAAACAGTTGTCTGAAGACTTGTGGTTGGCTGCACATGCGTTACAACATCGCGGAATATCAGTATGTTGCTGTAGCCAAGAGTAATCAATGACCGACTTCCACCACCCATGTGACACTTATGGTTTCAGCATCGCGTCCATTGGTAAGACGACATGTGCTACTTTTATAGCTTGAAGGGTATACATGAGTTTACTGTAAGCTCGGGTACTAAGAATTTGTGTTTCTATCCGTCCAATCTAGAGAGACACGATTAAAGGTGTGTCCGTAACATCTGATTTGAAGTGTTTCCGATACGGCCAAAATTGTATTCATGGATGAGTTACATTGGAATAGTAAACATCGTTTGGAATTTTCTAAATTTTAGATTTTGTGCAAGTCTCAATCTTTGTCTCATCCTGACTTTTTGAAAGTTTTTGCAAACACAGCCAAAGAAAAATTGCAAACATAAGCAAATTAACAAGTTAAACAGCTGTCAAAAAAGGACATAAATAGTTCAAACGAAAAATTAATTAATTTCTTTACTGGAAGAATCTTATAGACGAAAATAAGCGAAATACTAATTTTGGAAACTACCCTTCAGAAAGTGCCACTTGCCGTGCGTACTTCTACAACTTCCAAACTTCCTTCTGGGCCAAGTAATAAACTAAGAATTAGACCTATTAGCCTTATACAAGTAGGGAACTGTGGTTCCTTCAATAATATTAGCAATCCGGGAATTAAATTAGATTATTTAATAACCATTTACTGCGTTCTTAAAGGTGGCTTAAGTAACTGTTATGCCGGTGCTTCCACATTTGTACAATTTTTTGCGTTTTATGCCTTCTGTTAAGAAGATTGGCTCTGTTGTAATTTAAATATTTTTCTTTGAAGAGAACTGGTAGATTTAACAAGAAATTCTTGCGGGTTCAAGTAGCTCAAGAAATGAGGTAACAAAAGCCTCTCACAAATGCACCTGCATCCCCGAGCGAATGAAATTCGATGTCTAGATCCGGGCAGCTGATCACAACAGATGATCACGACAATCAAATGTCACTCAATGGCCACTACATGCCACGTGATTATCTACAGCATTTCCAATATACGTAATAGCACATCCTCTCTACAGCCCGGATCCCGAACACAGTGATTACCTTCTCTTCGGACCGTTAAAGAAGTACCGGTCAATAAGTCATTTTGAAACGGATGCCGCAGTTAAGGAGGCCATCATTAAGTGTCTCAGAGACCACAGTTTTGACTTCTACGTCGCCGGTTTCGTTAAATTGATATAAAGATGGAACAAATGCTGTGATGCCCATGGAGACTGTGTTGAAAAATAATCTGTACTAAATGCCTCGTTATGTTTGTTATATCTTGGATTTCGTGAACAGACCTTTTGGTTAAAGGACTTGTTAACTTATTTTTGAGCACCCCTCGTACATCTGAATGACTTATTTCCCTCGGTGACGTGCGATATTTATGATCAAAATTTATATACGCAGGAAAGTCAACAAAACTTAACAATACTTCATTAAGCGAGCAAAAAAGATGAATTAAGTTAAATTAATATTTAAAACGCCGCAAGATGTAGTAGCTAAAGAATCATTCTACCAAACCACGGATTCGGGTTCGATTCCTGACTTGGGCTTGGTTGGCATTTCTTCCATCCCCCCATAGGAGGCAATCCTGGTCCATCTATCAGGTGACTGCATAATAAGGTGACCCATGCTTCCGGCCTAGTTTTGGACGATGCCCATGAACGGCTAGTGCCCGCTTTTGGGAATAAAATTAATACAGTACTTCCCGCTTAACAAAATCAGCCCCTCAATCTGAACAAATCTCCACGAACGGAATGAAATCGATATAAATGTGCACTAAATCCACTGCTTAATAAAATCAACATCGACTCTTAATAAAATCAAAAATTGAAACCTGTAAACCTGTGTAAATATAAATTCTAAGAAAGATGGAGGGTGGAAATACACAAAGCAACTCTATATCTCGCTCGATTGTGGGGCACTTGGTCAAACGGCCGTTCCCCTCCGACTGCTCAATAGCTTCCCCTCCCGTATCTGACAAATTAGGACAATAGAGTCAGTGGTTACCCAAACGGTCAAAATTAGTGATCATCTCACAATACGGTTAAATATTCCCTCATGGATTTTTACGTTATTGTAACGGAATAAATACATGTACAATTGTACATCCTGGAAGAATGTATTGATTTTTTTAAAAAAAATTGTAATGTTGTATCAAAAATGCATCGGTTGTTTCCACTGCTTTTTTCCTCCTTAGTGTGTATTCATAATAGCAGTTTTTCACTTCACCAAATTTAAAGATGATTAGAGTTAGCAGAATTTATTTCTTTACCTCACGGAAAGAAAATAATTTTAGTTCAAATTTAGTTTGTAATTATAATTAGAATTCCTTTCAAGTACAAGTTTGGTTCTTTCACGAATTTTGGAACTGAGACAGCAGAAAAAATAATTATTTAATAGTTGCGAACTACTATGTATTCCTTGAATTTTCAGGGGAAAAAAAATCTCAGAGAATAGCACCAAGCATTATTAAAATGTTATTCTAGCATTTCAAAAAAAAAAAAAAAAAAAAACTAAGTGACTTTTACAAATTCAATAGCAAAAGTAAGTTAATTTAACTTATTTTCGAACTGATCAGAGGAGTGAATACCTCTTTATTAATTCACAAACTAAACTATACACATTACTCATCAGTTATATAGTGTCTCCTTATTAAACTGTTATAATTAATTATCCTATGGGTCATTTTGCGAATTTCTCTGAACATTCATTTACTTTCAGAAGATTCTTGAAATATACTACACAATAATAATAGATTTTCTGTATCTTCCAAATATGGTTATACTATTTAACAGGAAATTTTTAAAGGAATTCATTATAAAATTGATTTAAAAATACGAAAGACTAGTACCTTTCATGATACTAAAAAGGAATTAGAACTTAATTTCGAATACATGTGAAATCCAGTTTACTTGAAATGTTCAAAGTGCTTGAAATATTTATAATTTTTATGAAGAATTTTACTATAATATTTTGATTAGTTCTGCCATCAAATTTTCCGAAAATTGTGCGAAATGGGGTTGAAAAATCTGGAACATTTCTAAAAATCCAAATTTATAAAAAAGCTTTTATTTTAGAATTGTTTTTTAATGGAAAATAGGGCGTAAATCAGGGGCTTATTCACGACAGAGCATTCGAGACACGTGACCTAGCCTCCACATTTATAAGGTTCCCAAAAATTTCCATTTACTATCGGAGTACCTCCTAAAATTATGTGTCAAAATATCCTAAGCAGGTCCTTTTCTGCCTCGCATGCTCTTCATGTAGCGATATGCTGGCAATGCCGCTGTGGCACTTTTCGCATTCTTAAAATAAAGTTTGTCTAAGAGGGCTTTCTCAACTATGCATAGCATCCCCATGCGTATAAGCTTCGACTACCATTACCTGCTCCAGTTGCTCCCTTTTATATCGCTTGTCGCTTTGCATAATCCTATATCAGAAATCTGACAGCGCCATCTGTTGGACACCAAGAGAACTGTTTTCGTTTCGTTGCCACACAAAACCTAGTTTCTTTTCCATCCGTTTGGTGCAAACCGTATCTTTGTATCTTGATTCGTTTTCGAATTATTAATTTTTAAAGTTTGTCCTGACTTTTGGATCACCCGGTATATTTATTGTAATATAAACTGCTGACTCTGTACTATTAAATATTTGTCAATGCACTAAAATAATTAGTTTCACGTGTTAGAAATGCTTAAGATATTTTAAAAGCATTTCTCATGGCAGATTTCAGTGTATGGCCTTTTCAAATGACTTTTTTTTTTTAGAAAGACGTATTTATTATATATATCATAAATTTTCTAAGAAAATTTTTCAAGAAAAGACCCAGTCAAAGCTATGAATTTTTGTTCAATTTAAGTAAAATTTTTGATAACCAATAAAATAATTCTTACTTTCATAAAAAGGCTACTCCAGTATCAATACTGCCTTTTTTTTTCTAAATATATAGCATTTCTAACAAAATTCAATTCCCATGCAAAGCAATGCAATCTTCGACGTATGTATGCATTACGCCGCAAAATAAATACGTTTACTTTCACGATGTCTATGGCATTGGAATGTTTCTAAAAGAAAGGGATATTTCGATTTTTGTTTTAAGCGTAAAATATTTTCACAGAAACAGTTCTAATAAAGTTTCTGATGTAAACACACTAGTATTGAATTTAGGTATATTAAAATATTAAATCTTTTGCAAATCATTGTTTTTAACGTGCACTTTTAAGAAAATTGTTTATTCATAGATCATTTCTAACATTAAAAAATGCTACTAGTTTTAAGTTATTCAATTTAAATAGAATAAGTACGAACTCTTTTAAAATACAATCGTTTCATATAAAATATACGGTTGGATGGTGGATTAAATAGGTGTAAAAACAGGCATTTCTGCATGCATGAGCTGTTTTTTGATGCTTATAAAATATTTTTTTATATTATTACATTTTACTAGTAATCAGCTGTTTAGACATTTTCTATGATTAAAATAATAACAGAGCTTCTGAAAGTTTCAGGAATATATTAGTTTCTTGAAATTTTTTTAAGTTTTTGTTTTAGCTTTTTATCTTTTTTTAATACAAAATCAGACTATTCGGTTTGTGACTAATCATTTTGTACGATTTTTAATTAATGTATACTGTTGGTAAAGGAAAAACTTTTTTTACTCATCTCCTCCTTTATTCAAAATTTTTATAATAGCACGTAATCCTTTTTAACAGGAAATGAGACCATTTGTGGCAGTTGTCAGATCGCTAAATTACAGTGACAGAATTTACGTTCGTTTTCTTTTCATGTTACAAGTTCAGTATGAGGAGAGTCCCGAATAGTTATTTTTACACCTTTTTACGGTAGAACTTTTGTTTGAGTTTCTATTTTTTTATTGATACTCTGCCATCTGATTTTTATTTTATGCAATAGCAAAAATCAGAAATTTAAATCAGTCCAAACTCACAAATTAGAAAACATTATCTTAGGTTAATAGTAGCGTAGACGTTAATGCAACAGACTAGTATCTATCCCCAAAAAAGTCCAAATTTCTAAAGATTTCTATTTCAAAGACCGACAATTTTGATTGAATTTTCGATCAAATTAAAGTTTAAGTAACGACGTCAATCTAGCCAAATCGATTACTTTATGAAACACTAATATAAATTTACTATTTAGAACTTCCGACGTAATATTATTTTTAACGCCTTGCTTACACGACAGAATCTATGATCGAGGAAATCTAGTCGAAGTGCTAGCGACAGAATTAGGATGGGTTAACTCAAGACCGAAGGCAAGGGGTGAGGTCAACGGGTCCGAGCCCCCCCCCCCTCCCGAAATTTATGAGGTTTTTTATAGGAATTAAACGTTCAGACGAGAAGCTATTTATTTTTCCTTATCAAAAAAAATGAAAACGTACCTATGTCTAAAACGAAAATACTCTTGTTAAATACAACTATAATTCGACTTACACGAACCTAGAGTTACGCGATTTTCAAATCTCGTGGATTCGTCGTTTATTTACTTCCAAAATAACTTCGATTTTCGGTTTCAATAATATAATTTGTTATACATGTGTATTATCTAAGATCTCATTACATTTTTTGTTTCAAAGTTTCTTTAGTTTCTAGCCTAAATAAAAATAATTTGTATGCTTATATTTTTATGCGAAATCATACAACGACTTACGCGAATTCCACTTATGCGGCTATCGGTCGATCCCATCTATCATGTAAGTTCGGGGTATTACTGTAATTACCATGGTTTTAAATGCTTCCTCTCGTTCAGGAACATGAAATTCTGCCTTGTAGTGAGGTAACAGTAAAAGTGTCAGCGTCCCCTACCCCTCCCGCAAAAAAATCCTCCGAATTATTTATGTAATTCCCAGTTTATTTATTTTTTTATTTTTATTTTTTTTTTACTTATTAATAGAAAATGATTCGATAATTATTCTTGTAAAGATTTTAAAAAAATTGGAATTAATGGTAAATTTGTAAGATTTGAATTTATTTAAAATACAGCGATTACTCTAGTATATAATTTCAAAATATTTTTAATACACAAATCAAGGTTTTTTTTAATCACTGAATACGTTTTTAGAAATACTAGTAATTTGTCAGGATCATAAAGTATTAAATGTATCTTTATTAATGATTAGCTGAAGTACCCGTCCTTGACAGGTTAGTGAATGCAAATTTTCAAAAAGCAAGAACTTTCGTCAGCATTGTAGGAGTACACAGAATGGATGTAGTATGTTGCCAATGTAACGAAAGCGAAGTTATAATTTTTATGTATTGTTAAAATATTACAGATTAGAGAGTGACTAAGTAATATCATTTCATTCGCTTTAGTCGTAATTATGTGATGCGCGAACGAATATTTACGCATATTGAAATAATTTTCGCAAAATCTCAAAATCGAATCAACATTTTTGAAAAATTTGAAGCCTAGAATATAAGTTGAGTGACAACTTATCCTGTCACCCAATTTCGTTTCATTCCCTGCAGTCTTTATTTCGTGATGCTGGAACAAAATTTCAGCATTTTAAAACGATTTTCGCAAAATCTCAAAATGTAATCAAAATATTTTTTAAATTCAACGCCTATAAATAAAGATTAGCAACTTCCTATCCGATCACTAAATTTCGTAGCATTCGTATTAGTCGTTATTACGTGATGTTTGAAGAAATATAAACGTATTTTGAGAGAATTTTCACAAAATTTCAAAATCTAATAAAAATGTTTAAAACATTGGACACCTATAGTTTATGTTGAGCAAAAATCTATCATGTGACCAAATTTCATGCCATTGGCTTTAGTCGTTATTACGTAATGCGGGAACAAAGATTCACTCAGTTTTAAACGATTTTCACAAAATCTCGAAATATGACCGATTTTTTTTAATTAGATGCTTATAGTTTAAGGTGAGTGACCACCTATCATTTCACCAAATATCATTTTTTCACCTTTGCAATTATTACGTGATGTGCGAACACAAATTTACGCAGTTTGAAATTATTTTCGCAAAATCTCAAAATCTAATCAAGATCTTTTTTTAATTCGATGCCTATGTTTTAAGTTGAGTGAGCACCTATCATGACACCCAATTTCATATCATTCGCTTCAGTCGTTTTTACGTGATGCTTGAACACAAATTTACGCAGTTTGAAAGGATTTTCGCAAAATCTCAAAATCCAATCAAGATTTTTTAAAACTTCGACGCCTATGTTTTAAGTTGAGTGACCACCTATCATGACACCCAATTTCATATCATTCGCTTCAGTCGTTTTTACGTGATGCTTGAACACAAATTTACGCAGTTTGAAACGATTTTCGCAAAATCTGAAAATCTAATCAAGATTTTTTTTAAATGCGACGCCTATGTTTTGTTATACTATGTTTAACATCTATGTTTGCATCACGTATGTAATATTAAGTTGAGTGACCACCTATCATGACACCCAATTTCATATCATTCGCTTCAGTCGTTTTTACGTGATGCTTAAACATAAAAAGCGTCACGGACAGAATGACAGAACGACAGAATGACAGAATGACAGACAGACAAACTTTTTTTTGTGGGTCGCATCGGATTCCCGGGTGCTTAAAACGGATAGAAATCGCAAAATTTTTGAATTCCAAGAAATGTACAGACAAAAGTCTAATTTTATTTATATAGATTAATCAAAAATAGGGTTTTATAATTATTCAAGATAGGGAAATAAGGGAGTTACAAGGAAACAGGAAAAACTTGGGGAAATTTTTGGATGTCTCCTACAAAGACTCAGCTAGTAATTTCATAAGGTACTCTCATTGTTAAAATCAGCATAAAGTTTAATGATTTTTTTTTTACAAATAGTAGGAGCTCAATTTACTTAACTTTCTTAGAAATAATCAATAGTGCTCAGTCGCTCTGTTTATATTTCACTTTTCGTCATAAATATTTTCTGCTATAAATAAACGTGCCTGTCTTGTTTATCAGTAGTTCGTTATTGGATTTTGCGTACACAGTGCTGTTGTATAATTGTTATAAGGGAGTTACAAGGAAACAGGAAAAACCTGGGGAAAGTTTTGGATGGGTAAAAAACCTTCACTTACTGTTAAAAAAAACGGTAAAAATGGTGACCCTGCTTGAAGTTGGCTTTTCTGAACGTGAAATAAGTTTGAAATTAAACTTCAGCTAGACAGGTGTGCATCAATGTATTATTAAATTCAAAATTTCGGGAAATTATACGGATCTTAAGAGTAGTGGTCACCCAAGAAAAATTAGTGCACGAGATGATCATGTGATAAGAAGGACGGTCACTCGATCTCCGACAACCTCCTACATTAAAATTAGAGCTGCTATGGCTGCATAGGATACCAACGTCAGTTCGAGTACCATTTCAATATGTTTGACTGAAGATTTTGGTTTATTATCCTATAAACCTGAAAGGAAACCTCGACTTACTCAAAGTATGAAAAAGAAACGACTGACTTTCGCCAGACAATATCAAAATTGGACCGAACAACAGTGGAGTACGGTATTTTTTTAGATGAGTCAAGTGTGCAGCAATTTTCTGCAGATGCTAAATGTATTCGCCTCCCATTTGGAAAAAGATATGATGACAGATATATGATTCTAACAGTGAAACACCTCCAAGCCATGACATGGGGTGCAATGTCTGCGTCTAGTACTGCTGCCTGCGTCTAGTACTGCTAGTACTGCTACTGCGTCTAGTATTTCCTGCCACTTAAAACTACGATGAACGGCAGTCTGTACCGTAATTTGTTACGTCCCAACTTGAAGCTTCACATGGTTGTTCACAGATGATCAGTTTTCATGCATGATGGGGCTCCGTGTCACAGGGCAAGGATTGCTAAGGTCTATCTGACGGCTACTCAAATCCAAATGCTTCATTGGCCAAGTAACAGCCCAGATTTGAATCCCATAGAGAATCTGTGGTGTATTGTGAAAAATAAAGTCGCAGAGAAGCTACCATCCAGTGCTGCAGCACTTGTTAAAACAATAAAGCATGTGGGGTATACAGATATTTCTCAAGTTTACTGCCAGTCTCTTGTTCATAGCATGACTAAAACGATTGCAGCAGCGATAAAAAATAAAGGAGCTCCGACAAAATACTGCCTATACTTCAATAACCTTGTAAGTCTATTTTGTTCATTTGTAACGTATGTTTTTGTTGTGGAATTCCATTAAATCTCATTTTTCTAGGTGCGGTCTTAAACTTTTGCACACAACTGTATATAGAGAGGAGAGGAGGGTATTATGGAATAATCGGGAAATATGGAATATCCAGGTTTCGGCTTCGTTAAATGCTGTTGTCACATGGGAATACCATGAGCAAGAGAAGAAAGATTCCCATGTTAACAATGCTGTCGTGAGAGTTGACCGCTTGTTGGTGTCGCACCACTCGCTACAGAGAAAACTGTGTTTTGTGGTTTTCAAAAGTTTTTGAAGATAAGTTTCAAAAATTTTAACCTTCTAGTATACACGTTACTTGAACTCTGATGTTACGCATAATGTACACTAAAAGAATTGTAGTCTGTGGAACTGTGGTTGATTTTTAGCTGACAGTGTTTTGCCCATCAGTTTAAAGGTTCATTTTACTAGATGGCATGTCGGGTATTATGAAATATTAGGTAATATTGTAATGGATTTCGTGCTAACAACTGAAGAACCGGAAAACAAAAACGATGAATGAATCTTCTGTATCAGAAAATTCTCCGAAGATCAACGAGGAAAAATTTGGATTCAATGATGAAGGTGTTCTCTGAGGGCTTATCTTGTCTGTACCGGAGCAGAGAAAGAAGATTTTATCTGCAATTTTTCTAAACAGACTCGAAGCAGAAATGTCGTGAACATAATCTTAAAGTATGTTTTAATAGTTAAAAATAACTTTAATGAAGTATAATTAGTTTTCCAACGGTTTAAACCACCTATTCCATAATAACCGACTATTTCATATTAACCTCCATTCCTAATTCTTTTAAAATAATTTTTTCTATAGTAACAAAATAAATAGTGTTTTTCTTTACAAGTGACGCTATTACAATTAGTTATAAAATTTTATTCAAAAACCTGTATAGTTAGAAATGTAAATGGTATTCCATAATACCCTCTTCTCTTTTCTCTCTCTGTTGTCATTAATTACACCAACACTGCTTTTAACAGGATCAACTTCAATAAACATTTTTCGTCACACTTTTATCTTTTCCCTCTACAGCATATTAAGTTTAAAACATCCTTCAAATACCCTATTCCGATGGGTAGAAAGATCTTTAATTATAACTCTTTTTGTGAGAGCTGATGATGAGGCCATTGTACCAGTGATCAATATAATTCTTTTGTTAATTCTAATTTTGGACATATAGTTACTGGTGATCTTTCTATTATTAAAGATGTTAACTTCAGTAGATCATGAAAAGAGGTACTAACCATAGGCTACTTTCTAAATATAGTATTGATGATATAATGGATACATTTAAATATGATACGGATTTATATATATATATATATATATATATATATATATATATATATATATATATATATATATATATATATATATATATATTAGATACAATACTCCTTCTGCTTTCTTTAGTGAATCGAAATACAATGTAATTAATTACAGATTTGCAAAATCTGTTACTTTGTTCTTTCAGTTATACCAATAAAATAAATTTACGTACTCAAATAAAAGATTTACAGGATAACTTTATCATAACTTATGTTCTAGTAATTACCATGCTATTATATGTAAGAAGCTATATCACAATCTCTTAGAATTATCCCAATTGTTGTGATGGCTGCGCGACAGGGGCACCTGCATTATTGGCACTTTCAATTTTTAATTTTTCAATCTGAAACTGAAATTATAACTCTCTTTCTTTTAATTCATTAACTTTCTGAATTTCCTTATTTTTTAACCTATAAGCTTCCTTTGTTTTCCTTTCCAAAAGGATGGTGTCAAAAACATTTTGTACGAATTCCTCATCGTAATCGTCACTACTTATTATGGCATTTTTAATTTCTGCCATTTTCATCTCCGGAGTTATCTCTACTACTAATTCAGCTGCAAGATTTTGTAAATCTTGCTTCTTTCCTTTCCCAAGGAAAGCCACATTCTAGCAATAATGTTTCACTAATACTGTACAATGCAAGGATTAAAAAACTAAAGAAAAGGGGTTTACACATCAATTCTCAACGCATCAATTGCACTATGTGTAACCTTTATGATTATAGAAAACACATAAACAACTTCCATAAATGCATTCCTGAACAAGACAATACTCTGGTATAAATTACAGATTTTTCTGTAAAAAAAAAAACCCCTAAGAAATTATATTTAAATTTTAACCAGAAACTCAAAAGATAAAATCACACTCACCGCTGTGATGGGAAGTAAGGCTACACGTAACATCCACCAAAATCTGGGCGGCTTTCACCACCTGCAACAGAGTCCGGGATACTCTCTCTTCAGATGGCAGGGTCTGAACGTGGCTGACGGGAAAGAGAGGCTGCGGTGCTGACATTTGGTCACACCCTTTTGCCCTCGAACAGTCACGCCATCCTAGGGGTATCTCGGGGTATCTCTTACTGTGGGTATCTCGGACCAAGATGGCCACACCTCCTAAGTCACATGACTCTGCAAGGGCAAAAGGGGTGTGGTTAAACGTCAGCACCGCAGCCTGTCTTTCTTGTCAGCCACGGTCTGAGTGACTCTCTGCTCAACAGCGTCAGGGCGGCTTCTCCGTTTTTCACAGAGTCCGGCGGCTCTCTCCGTGCTCAACAGGGTCCGGGCAGCTTTCTCCACTTCCAGTAGAGTCAAGGTGATTCTCAGTACTTGCACCAGGGTCCGGGAGACCCTCTCTACCTGCACCAGGGTTCGGGCGACCCTCTCCGCTGGGGAACGGCTTTCCCCAAAACGGAAATCATTCAATAACTGTGAATTCCGGATCAATATGATCCTCTCTGTGAAGCAATATCATTCAAAAGACGTGAATGCAGGATCTAAGTAATCCTCTCTGGCATGGATCTATCCTAGCAGCTGGCACCAAACTAAGGTGCTGTAACAGAGTAGAGGAAACTTTTGATGGTGGTAGCAGAAATGAGTCCAAAGTACACTATGTACAGCTCCTTCATTTATAGAATTTTATTCAGTACTAGCTGCGTGCCCGTTCTTCGCACGGTAGGAAACGAAAATTTTCCTTACATGTGTAATTCGAAATTATTCGTGATGTGGAAATAAAAAAAAAGAGCAAAATTATTTGACTCTTAATGTAAAGTTTGTGTCATGAGTACTAGCCTGATCATTGCAGTATAATGACTCAAAAAACTACGTCAGTGTCATTCACTATCAAAAAAGTGGAAAGCTTAATGGTTTGCAGAGAACTCCTGGCTTTCAAAATGTCTTATTCAGGGGCGTAGCCAGAGGGGGGGATATCGGGATATATCCCCCCCCAAATTTTTGGATTAGTGATGAAATTCCATCTATTTATACATATATAAGTTCATATACTCCTCGAAAAAATTTCCAGGCCCATATCCCTCCCCGAAAAAATTTCCTGGCTAAGCACCTGGCCTTATTTCTACATCATACTGTTTTTTAGGCTCAAGTTGTAGCATTAAATACCTAAGACACTACATGAAATGGAGCACCATTTATCTCTTTCCGAAGATGTACCATATAAAGAAAGTATTGTAATCATGAAAAAATTCGACTTCGAGATTTTGGTGTATTGACACGTTTTGAGGTCTTCTGAATTCATTTATGCTATTTTCAAGAGATGTTTTTAAAATAGCTGCGCACCCGCTCTTCATACGGGAAGAAGGGAATATTTTACTACTAAAATCATATCTGCATGTGACAAAACAGAATTTCATTTTTAAAAAAGTTCAAGTAATCTCCTCTGTTGAAATTACTGCGGGATATATTAACGCAAATTAGAATTACTTTTCGTTTAGTTGGTTGTAAGACAACCGTTGAAACAGGACACTTTTAATTTCATGAAATATTTATTAACGTGGTACATTGCGATTTATTCATATTATCTTTACAAATCTAATAATACTACCTATTACGTACATTAATACTATCTATATTCGCTTCTCCCTCTTCAAGGCTCCCTTTAAAGAAACAGCTTAGATTATTTGGCCTCAATGAGATCTTTTGATTCTGTGGTGATTCTTTGCAATTTACGCATTAACATAAATAAGAATCACTTCACATAATGATTGCCATTAAGGAAACTCTCCATATATATTTAATTTATACATAGTTTTATAAGATGGGCGTATTTAGCGCCGCAAACCATTTCATCTTACTGTGGGGAGAAAATATCCAAGGGGTGCCATTTTAACTATCCATGTATCTAATATAGCGATGTCTTTTATATCCTCCATAGTCCTGTCTCCTGAAAAAACATCAAACTGTGTAATCTCGAGGAGCTACTTATTCCCACTTTAATTGTGACAGGGCGTTAGAGTTGCAGAGTTTACAAATTTCACACATTTTTTTATTTATGACGTCACTGTTTGACTGCCTATATCTAATATAGCGATATCTTTTATATCCTCCATAGTCCTGTCTCCTGAAAAAACATCAAACTGTGTAATCTCGAGGAGCTACTTATTCCCACTTTAATTGTGACAGGGCGTTAGAGTTGCAGAGTTTACAAATTTCACACATTTTTTTTATTTATGACGTCACTGTTTGACTGCCGTAAAGGATACCCCGGTAGGTTGAGGGAGTTAATTTCGATATTTCGCATAATTGTTTTCAAACGGTATCATTAAAACTTTGCGTAATGTAACCTTTATGGAGGAACGTAATTCAACGTTAAAATAAAATTATACTCGCAACCTGCATGCGTATGTTAGGCAACGCCTGCGCTAAATTAAATGCCAAAAATAAAAATACTAAATAGAAAAAATTTAATATATCGCGCTTTGAAACGAACTTTGTAATTTTTAAAATGAACATTTTCAGCGCCGTGAAAACATTTCAATTTTTAAATAAGCACCGGATTAAAATACCACTTCTAATAATAATAATCGTGAATTTCTTAGTTTATTTCTACAGTAAATTTTAATCAAAATAACGTCTCTGTTGAAAATAGAGCTGGAATAAATCAGTTAAAATTACGGAGTAATTTTTACGTATCTTAAAGCATTTGACGTCATAGATCCTCACTTGCGAATTGAAATTCTGATATCCAATTCAAAAACTCGATTGGTTGAAAAAATCCTTTTTTCTAATCCTTTCTGTGGCAACAACCGAAGATAAATTCTCGTGCCGTGATCGCAATGTAATGAATGGCGTAAGATCGCGTTGATGCTAATAAATTCTAAACATTAGGCTGCATTAAAATTCGTAAAAAATCATCTAATTTACATAATTTTTTCGTTTTTATTTTAAAAGAGGGAGAAAAGATTGTTTCACGATTTGTCAAAATATCTAAAAGTTATGACGGATAGAATTCAAGATGCGACAGTTTAAAAATTATTTTACGGAAAACCATCGCGAAGCAGATGCTTAGTAAAAAAATTCCTAAAAATCGGTAAATCATGTTACGTATTCAGAACAAACTGTTTTTAAAAGAAAATTTCCTCCTCTATCCGATGATACAAATGCCGTTTTGCTGCGAGTGTAATTTCCGCCGTTATTACGAATTAGGTGAGAAAAAATGCCAAAAATCGCATAAAACATAAAATAAAAAAAATTCTAGGTCGAATTTTGAAAAAATCGCGTCGAGGTGCACAACTACATATTTACATCTTCCCGAGTACCAAATTTGGTGTTTCTAGGTGTAGCCGTTTGTCCGTAACGCTGCCGACAGACACACACACACACAGACAGACACCTTCTTTTATAATAAGTAGAGATTTACATTGCACATAGCTGGAACGCGGTATAAACGGAGCATCAGCTCGCGTCCGTCTCAACGCTTCTCCACGCTTGTTTCCTCTCTTCATCCCTCGACCTTCAGCGGGCAACCCTCTCCAAACCTTTCTCTCTACACCGAACACCGAGAGAGAAAAAACCATCATAACAAAAAAATCTCTTTTCCCTCCAAAAACAGTGAGTCATCACCCAATTCCTTCGGAGGTCGAAAAGTTTGACCGAAAAAGTGAAAACATACGGGGCTGGGAGATTGGATAATATGTATATGTATACTAAGGTGGATTGAAAAAAAAATTTCGAAATCTTTATCTCCTGAGGTTTCAAAAGTTGTAAATTGATATAAATAAGACATGTGTAAAATTTGAATGTTCCACAACAACGTCTTGGGGTTGCGCATCGAGCTTGAAATTTAGAAATTTTTGAAAAATATGACTTTTTTAAAAAAATCGACCAAAAAAATTCTTTTCTGAATTATGAGTCTCCCAAGAATTTAGAAGTTGTATATTGTTACGAATTTTCGGGACAACCCGCTGCTCTGGGGCTTAAAATGGTTTAAAATTCGTATTCTACGCTTCAAATAGATAAATTTTGCTTTTTGTTGCGTCAAAATCGGCCAATTAGAACCGGAGATATGGAGGTTTCGGTTTTCCATTGTTTTTCAATGGAGGTTCTAGAAATCTCCAGAAATATTAGTCCTAGGGCTTCGATCTCTTCACTTTCGGGGACTTATTTTTGGCGCCAAATTTGGCGATATTACGCCAAAAGTCGCCAAGATTGGCGAGTTTTTGGTCATTTGGAGCGATTTTCCCAATGGGGCCTGGAAGTTGTTTTTCCGGCATTAAAAACGCATAATAACCTTACATTTCTCTTCTATGACGTAATCAGAAGTCCCGCTTTATCTGGAATCTTCGAGAAATATACTTTTCTAGAAGCTGCTCCCAGCTTCTGCCTCCTCTATAAATTCAACCAGCGCGCTGCTCCGAAAGTTCAGTGCGAGTTGAACGCTCAATGTGTGAAGAGCTCTCAGTACACTTGCTTTGTGAATTGA
The DNA here is from genome assembly GCA_038373885.1 of Cheiracanthium punctorium. NCBI lineage: Eukaryota > Metazoa > Arthropoda > Arachnida > Araneae > Cheiracanthiidae > Cheiracanthium > Cheiracanthium punctorium. Next base: position 158,711 of record JAWZYV010007802.1, read on the forward strand.
TAGTGCTACAGAAGCTGTGTTTTAGCTTGCTTTATGAAGCTGATTTTAAAGTGCTGTGTGTAAATTCTTCATTGCTGTGTCTTAAGGGATTGTGTGCGATATCCCTTGAATATTTCCACTGAATTTTTGCCTGTGAAAGTGACTTATTTTGTGTGAGAAATACAGCATTTGTGAGAGCTTCTGACATAAGCGGATTGTTAAAAGCACGTTACTGCTAGATTGTGCTTGTGAATTGTGCACAGCTGATTGTTCTACGAAGTTCTAGAAGCAATAAAGTTTGTGTTCTATCCTGACAAGTGACTTTTTACACCAACTGGACTTTAGAACGACGAACCCCAAGAGTAGCAGAGTAATTCCGCAACATTTGGTGTCAGAATCGGGATTCTAAAGAAAGACTTTAATTTTCCAGTTTATGGTTTTGACTAGACGAAAAATGGAAGAACAACTTCAAAAGCTCATGAATATGATGCAGGAAATGAAATCCGGAAAAGACGAGATGAAAGCCGGACAAGAACAGATGAAGGCGGATTTAGAGAAGAAAATCGAAGCCGGACAGGGCGATTTAGAAAAGAAAATTGAAGCCGGACAAGAAGGAATGAAATTGGGATTGGAGAAAATGGAGACTGCTTTGGGAAAATTAGAGAAATTCGAAAAGAGTGTGCAGGAAAATCAAGAGATAATGGAGAAAAGAATGTCGCTCAAAGAAGAAACTCACACGAAATATGAACAAAGAATTGAAGGAAATGTTAAAGAATTACAGCAAGATATTTGCAGAATGCGGGAAGAATTCAAGAATAAAATTGAGGAGAAACTAGACTGGAAAGAAAATATAGTTTCGAAAATACATGAAGAATGTGAAGCTAAAATTGAAGAGAAATTGGACTCTCTCGTGAAGCTGGAAAAGTTACCTGAAAACATCAGGATGTCGTCACACCGCCCAGCAGTAAAACTAACGACTTATGACGGAAAGACACCTTGGGAAGCGTACAAGACCCAATTTTTAATCGTCGCCAAAGCCAATGGCTGGAGCGATTCCGAGAAAGCGAACCAACTGGCCGCTTCCCTTAGCGGAGATGCAATTAACGTATTCCAAACTATTGGAGCGACGAAGATAGGAGATTTTGACGCCCTCGCAAGTGCCTTGGAGATGCAATTCGGAGAGAAGTGCCAGAAAGAATATAGTAGAATCCAACTTAAGTCAAGGATGCAAAGACCTGGCGAGACCCTCCAAGAGCTGGCTTCCGACAGGCATAGGCTGTCATCTAGCCTATAACAGTTATCCTGATAACGTTCGAGAAGAAGTTGCAGTGCAATATTTTATTGAAGGCCTCTTGGACTCTGAAATTCAGAAAGCATTGATCTTGGCGGATTATAAAGATCTCAGGTCCGCCCTGGTATTCGCCATGAAGCTAGAGGCAGCTCAGCTGGCCGTAAGAAAAGAGCAGCATAATGTTAGAGCTGTGTCATTCCAGGAGCCTACGGATGGAGAAATGGAGAGTTTAGAGAATAAATTAAAGACCCTAGAAAATCTGGTGGAACCACAAGAACAGTCAGAGCCAAGAAATGTGAAATGTTAGAGGTGCAACAGCGAGGGGCATTTACGAAAATACCGTGACGCACAAAAGAACTCTCGTCGTAAAGATCGCAGTTATCAATGCAGAGAAGCCCATGAAGGAAGACAGAAAAGGGACGACTTTCAGGAACAGAGGCTGAGGGATATTCAAAAGCCTCGTTTGAAAGTCTTGAAAAAGCCTCGTTTGTTTTCACTGATGAAAGTCTTACAGATTTCATCAGTGAATGGCGGCAGTGATGGACTATTTGTACTCGGATACATTAATGGTTTTCCGTGCCACATGGTGATTGATACTGGAGCGAATGTAACCATCATAACGACAGATCTGGCCAAGAAATTAAATTTGAAGATTATCTGGACTCCTCCCTCTCTGACCCTCCAGACTGTGACAGGTGACAAGAGCGAAGTGGGCGGAAAAGCAAGAGTGGAAATCACTTTTGGAAATGCCAGATATGACCATGTGGTATATGTCGCCAAATTTGCGGACTTTTATTCTCGGACTGCACTTTTTAAAATCACACAAATTTAACTTGGACTTTAAGAATAATGAGCTTCGTTCAGACTCAGAAGAAATAGCTGCGTTTGACATTAAAAATGAAGCAATTTTACCTATTCAGCAAATAATAGCCCAGACTGATATCACTCTTCCTCCCAGAACTGATTCAATAATTTCTGGAACAGTAAAAGAAAGCAATAAATTCCGTTTTGGATTAATCGAACACCCAAACAATAGTGATTCCGTCAGAGGAGTACTTGTGGGAGAAACACTTGTGGACTTGTCGAGAACAGAAACTCCAGTTAGAGTAACAAATGTGACGGACAAGTCGAAGGTGATAAAGAAAAATGAAGTGTTGGCGACATGCACTCCTATTACCTGCATTAATAAGAACATCAGCCAAACGACAGCTAAATCATCTGAGTGACTGAAGTAGGAGTTATTGACAGACGTGGAGTTAACGACATAACAGAGGAGCGCTGCGGAGAAAGTGATAGGTGAATTTGAAGACCTCTTCTCTCGTACTTCGGGTGACTTTGGCCGTACGAGCTTAACGCAACACAGGATAGATACAGGCAGCCATTCTCCCATCAAGCAACATCCTAGGCGGCTGCCGTTTTCTAAGAAAGAAGAGGTGAACAGACTTTTAGAGGAGATGCAGCGTGATGACGTCATAAAGCCATAGACTAGTCCGTGGGCCTCGCCGATTGTTTTGGTTCAAAAGAAAGATGGTTCCACCCGGTTCTGCATTGACTACAGACGTCTGAATGACATTACCAAGAAAGACAGCTACCCTCTTCCCAGGATAGACGACACATTGGACACTTTATCGGGAAATGAATGGCTCTCCACTCTGGATCTGAAGAGTGGCTACTGGCAAGTAGAAATCCATCCCGATGACCGTGAAAAGACTGCGTTCACCACGGGACAAGGATTGTGGCAGTTCAAAGTTATGCCTTTTGGACTCTGCAACGCACCGGCTACATTCGAGCGTCTGATGGAGACAGTGTTTAGACATGCTTTCCTACGAAGCATGTCTCGTTTATTTGGACGATATCATCATCGTCGGAAAGACTTTCGAAGAGCATCTTGAGGACATTCGAAAGGTACTGCAAAAATAAAAAGAGGCAAACTTGAAACTAAGTCCATCGAAGTGCAATTTGTTTCGTCGGGAAGTACGTTACCTCGGGCACATAATATCCGCCCACGGAGTCCGAACCGATCCCGAAAAGACGTCCGCAGTCAAGAACTGGAGTCGTCCGGAGAATATCCATGACTTACGAAGTTTTCTCGGTCTGTTTACTTACTATCGATAATTCGTAAAGGGTTTTTCTCAAATTGCAAGACCTCTTCACAAATTGACCGAGACTTCACAGAAATTTCTATGGACTGAGGAATGTGAGGACGCATTCAACGAACTGAAGACGGCTTTAACACCTTCGCCGATCCTGTCGTATCCTCACCCTGACAAGGCATTTATCCTGGACACAGACGCAAGTAAGGAGAGTGTTGGAGCAGTTTTGTCCTAGGAAATAGATGGCCAAGAACACGTCATTGCTTACTCGAGCAAATGCCTTTCAAAGGCAGAACGTAACTATTGTGTTACGAGAAAGGAACTTCTTGCTATCATTAAGGCCGTGGAGCACTTCCATCATTACCTGTACGGCCGAAAGTTCCTGCTCCGAACGGACCATGCCTCTTTAACCTGGCTTCTAAATTTCAAGAATCCAGAGGGCCAAATAGCCAGGTGGATACAGCGATTACAAGAATATGACATCGAGATGCGTCATCGGAAAGGGGCATCTCATGGAAATGCAGATGCTTTGTCAAGAAGGCCCTGTATAGACAGCTGTCGCTATTGCTCCAAGGCAGAGAAAAATTACCATCTGAAACATCCCGTTGTCCGCCAAGTTACATCATCGGCACCATCCCAAGATCCCTGGAGTGACGAAAATGTTCGGGCGGACCAATTAGCAGACAGCGGCATCAAACCTATTGTGGAATTTATGGAAAAATCCAGTGCTAAGCCCAGTTGGCAAGAAATATCATCTTACAGTCCGGCAACAAAACAGTACTGGGCTTTATGGGATTCGCTTCGCCTGAGAAATGGAGTCGTGTATCGTAAATGGGAGTCGGACGATGGCAAGATGCTCGATGGCAGTTAGTACTCTCTCGCTCGAGGATTCCGAAGGTTCTAGAAGAGCTGCATAATGCCTTACGGGCACTGGAGGCCATTTTGGCATAATGAAGACCCTGCAGAAAGTTCGCGAGCGCTTCTACTGGGCTAGGGCTCGAGGCGATGTCGAAAAGTGGTGTCAAGCTTGTGACGACTGTGCTGCCCGTAAAGGTCCGAAGAAACGAAGCCGTGGTAAACTACATCGTTACAATGTAGGAGCGCCTTTCGAGAGAATTGCCCTCGACATCTTGGGACCTCTTCCGCGAACTTCGGATGGCAGCAAATACATTCTAGTTGTCATTGACTATTTCTCTAAATGGCCCGATGCGTTTCCTATTCTCCATCAAGAAGATACGACCGTAGCAGAGGTACTGGTGCAAGAATGGATTTCCAGATATGGAACCCCTCTGTAACTTCATTCCGACCAAGACACGAACTTGAGGTAAAGTTCGTTTCTTGGTCGTAAAGCCCGACAAATAAACTGTGGCATTTTATGTCAAGTGTAATAATCTAGATCTTAGGAAACCATCATCTGATAGATGGATAGACAGCAAATTTCGGAGTGGCTGTTTGCTATGGTGCGAAGTTGGCAAATGCAACATTGCAGAGATTTAGTTAGATTAAAGAACTGCGTTTCTACATTTCGGATGACGCCCTTGTTCTTTCCAGAATTGATGATTCGCCACCACCGCCAATGCATATGAGGGTCCCAAGATCAATGAATTTCGTGTCAAACTCTCCGAAATTTCCAGTGAAATTCTTAAAATCAGAGCGTGACATATGGCCAAAGTATGTTGATCCAGGTCCCATTCTCAGCGGTTCTTTGTGACAAACACTTGGTTGTAATTTCCCGTTACCAAATTTTTCTATGTATCTGGTTTTGTTCTTCCTCCTATCAAAACACAATCCAATGAAAATTTTAAAGACTTCTTCCGTTTATTTCACTGCTAGTCATCTCAGCCTTCCTCTAACTTTATATGGGTCGTTGAGAAGGTTTCTCTCCATCTGCATTCCTTCCGCTTTCTAGATTGTGAAATAAAGTTGATACCAGAGTTGCTGCTGCCCAGTCCGTAATAACTTAGCGTCGCAGACTTGTGAAAGCAATGAAATAGTTATTCTAACTTGGTCATTTGTGAACGCATCTCCCAAAGTGGCGATAGATAGGCATTCAGCGTTTTCTTCAGTCTTTCGTACTTCTCTTTCGTTATTTTCACTTTCCAAATCAATGACTAAAGTTGGAGACTGGATATTGGAATTTTCACCTATTTCTCCACCAATCTCGAAATTTCTCTTTCGAACCTTTCAACTTTTCTCTCGTTCTCCATAAATTTCTCTTCTTAAGAATTCCATCGATTGGCACATATCTAGCTCTGAGCCACACCTGCTCCGGGAAAAGTCAGGACATTTGCAAGTGCGACATTCAATAGCTCGGTAAGGGAGAGTTTTTCCCACTTTCTTCATTAACAATTCCTTATGTCCGTCACTAACGTACGATTTATTTATCTGCTGAACTTGCTCATGAACTTTTCTAACTATCTCTTGAATTCCTTAGATTGACACAGTAGGGATACTGTCCTTGATTCACATTTGCTGTACTTTGATTGCCACAACTAGGGTTACTTCTCCTTCTGGTGGACCCGGCCCCTTATTCAGAAATTTTTCTTCTTATGTACAAAATAGTAATATAGAAGTACGGGTATGTCTTCTCGGGTTGGTAACTTGGTACAAGGTTATTCTTTCGATATTCCCAGCTCTTCTAAGAACACCGATTTTGTTCCATGTCCTGTTGCAGACAGTTTCACTCTAGTCAGAATCGTAGCAGTGAAAGGCAACCACCTTTTAGCTTTTTTGAGAGTAAACTGAAAGCACCATCTATCTGAAACGTTAAACTAAATGCCTGTTTCGAAGAAATATCTCGAGCCTGGTTTAACTGAACGCATGTGTATCGCCATCACTCGTCAGGCAAACCGGCATTAACTGTCTAGAGCACAGCTTGCGTACTGCGCCCAAGACAAAACGACAGCATAACGTGTGCATTGTATCAAACTATTTGTAAAGCCATTTTTGTGATTTACTGAGCTTCTCTGAACATTTTTAAACATTTAAAAGAACGAAATTATTCTTAACAAATAAAGTCTGCTTTCTACATATTTTTTTCAAAAAACCCATAATTTTCAGATATTTATAGATTTTAAGCTCAATGTGCAATCCCAAGAAATTGTCGTAGCCCCTCCAGATTTTTAATATGTGTTATTTATAACAATGTACAGCTCCTAAAATCTCGGGAGCCTAATAATTTGGAAAAGAATGTTTTTGGTCAATTTAAAAAAAAAAGTTCTATTTTTCAAAAATTTCTAAATTTCAAGCTCGATGCGCAACCCCAAGACGTTGTCGTAGAACATTTAAATTGTACACACATCTTATTTATATAAGTATACAACTTTTGAGACCTCAGGAGATAAATATTTTTTTCGATCGAAAAAACATTTTTTTCGATCCACCCTAATGTATACATAACCATACTGTACAATATATATATACATGTGTGTGTGTGTGTGCGTCTGTAGAGAAGAGGACGGTATTATGGAATAGGTGGGAAATATGGAATACCAAGTTTTCGGCCCCGTTAGGCGCTGCTGTCACATGGAAATACCATGAACTACTCAAGAAATATACCCATGCTACAATGCAGTCGCAGTGAGAATTGGCCAGTTGCTATTTTCGTACGCATCGCTACAGAACACTAAAATAATAGTAGTTTGATGTGCTGTGGTTTTTATTTAGCTCACACTGTTTCGCCCATCAGTTTAAAGGTTTTTTTTCCTAGATGGCGTGTCGGGTTATTAAGGAATACTAGTTAATATCGTGATGGATTTATGCCACCAACTAAAGAACCGAAAAACAAAGATGCTGAATATATTTTCTGTAACGTAAAATTCTCCGAAGATCACCGAAGGGAATTTGGCTTCAATTAATCAGCTGTTCTCTGTTGGTTCACATAGGAGCAGAGAAAAAGAATATATCTGAGACTTTTCTCAATAGACTCGAAGCAGAAATGATTAGAACATTTTCTTAAAAATATGTTTTTATGGTTAAAAATAACTATGTTTTATAAAGTACAATTAGTTTTTCAACGATTTAAACCACGTATTCCATACCCAACTATTTCATCTTAACCTCCATTTGTAACTTTTTTTAAATATATTTTTTTTCTGTAACAACAAAATAAATAGTGTTTTTCTTTACATGTGACATTTCATTACAAGTAGTTATTAGTATGTACTCATGATGATTTGAGGGATTTCATTCAAAAACCTTTAGAGTAATAGTTAGTGTCAGAGTTACAAGGTTTCGTTCCGACGTCCAAGAGAAGAAGAAACCAGGTAAATGCAAATGTACGCCCGAGAGATGGCGTGGCTGTATATAAGGACGTTTAAACTTATTGTGTTGTCGGTTCAGTGAAACAGAACGGTTGCCGTTGTACCTGTATATTGTTCATTAAAATATGTTCTTTTTAGTTTAAAACAGTTGACTGGTGTAGCTTATTTAACAATCACTGGGTCAGTTAGGAATGTAAATGGTATTCCATAATACCCCTCTCTCTCTCTCTCTCTATATATATATATATATATATATATATATATATATGTACATATACATATATATCGATGGATTAATAGGATATCCGTATTATCCTGTATAGCTGTTATATATGTATATAGATATAGATACATATATATACAGGGTGTCCCAAAGAGATTATAACAGGCTTTAATTCTTTAGCAATTAGATATAAGTGGGCAGTGTAAATGTTAAAGATCTGGAGTGACTTCACTCGACTTTCCGAACACTAACAATTAAGATCATTACTAAGCATTTAAATAAATTTTAATCGATGAATAATTTAAACATACACACCAAATTGAAGCTTAATCGAATGCGCCGTTTAAACGCTAGCACAATTTCAAGAATTTATCCCCATATGCCATAATATAAAGAAATCTTTGGCGTAGCCCTGTAGAAAAACATTTTTTTTAATTATATTTTTTTCTTATACACATCAAAGTCAATACCGGTCTGACGATGGTGGTTTATATTATATATACCCAATTGAGCTCAATCGAATGTACTGTTTAAACGTTAGCGCACTTTCAAGATTTCTCCCCCCCCCCCTTAGGCCGTAATGTAAAAGAAATCTTAGTCGTAGCCCTGTAGAAAAACTATAAGTCCTATACACATCAGAATCAATACCGGTCTTACGATGGTGGTTTATAACCCACTTGGAGCTCAATCGAATTCCCCGTTTAGGAGCTATCGTGTTCACTCACATTCACACACACACACATACATACATACATCTCATAAAAATAGCATAAATGAATTTAGAAGACCTGAAAACGTGTAAAAACACCAAAATCTCGGTCGATGAATGAAAGTCGAATTTTTTCATGATTACAATACTTTCCTTACATGGTACATGTTCGGAAAGTAAAAATGTTCAGAATAAGGTCCGACATAAGACTCCGTTAGGGCAAAATTCCTTTCGTTAATTTTCATTAAGTTACACTTTTTAAATTTGTATACGACCCCCATACAGAACAATTCCCAATTAATAAAATGTGCCCGTACACTCATGAGGTGACTTACAAAATTTGAGGATTATGCCTTAGAAAGTGTCAGAGCTATGAAGATAAATGTAGCGTTGACTTAAACCATTTTTTCAATGGCTCTTGATCCTCACCATGGCACAGTGGTTATAGCACTGAAAGTGGTAGACGAAGTTTGAAGGTGCTGGCTTCAAACTCCGAGTCCCATCGCGCGGCTGTCGATCTAACGGTCTGTAGTTTTGGTAGGTTTTCTCCAGATGTAACGTGAATACGCGTTAGTACCCCTTAGAAAGTCCTTCTGCCTAGGCACCCCCACCCTTGGCAGATGGTCCTAATGTAGCGTTGCCATAATCACACAAACAAATCACTGGCTCTCGAAGGGAAAATTCACGTCGAATGATCGTATTTCAGGGGTCCTACAGAAATTATGTTAGAAGATCAGTTTTTTTACTTAAGCCATAAACGTTTACATTTAAAATCATGTATAGTCCCCGATCCTCTTTCATTAAAGATATCTCTGCAACGTTATAGGATGAAAGTCTCAAATTTCGTACATCACCTCATTAGTTTATGGGGCACATTTTACTAACTGGAAATGTTTTTGTGTGGGGGAGGAATACAAATTTAAAAAGTGTCACTTTTTGTAAATGAGCGAGAGGAATTTTTTCTTAATGGAGTCTTATTTTCGACCTTATTTTGAATATTTTTATCAATTTAAACTGCCCCCCTTATCTCTAATAGATAAAGAATTGAAGCCCGTTACCTCCTTTTTGGGACATCCTGTATGTATGTATGTATATATATGCGTCTGACCGAAGAAAAAATTAAATTAAAATCATCTGTAGCTTTCTTTAGGAAAATATTTCTTTCTTTTGGATTATGTAACGAGATTTGTTATGTTTCTTTTAGACCACGTCACCCTTCGCCACCCCCACCCCCCCTCCGAATTCTAAAAAAAAAAGTCTACGGCAGCGGTTCTCAACCTTTTAACCTCGCCCCCCCCAACAAAGGCTAACTTACGGTGGCGCCCCCCCCCTTACATTTTTCAGCATACATGCAGTTTTTTAATCTTAAACAATGAAGATTTAGTCGAATTTTCTACAAAATAATGTTATCAGTAAAGTTTGAATGAACATTTTAAGCGAAATTCTGAGTAAAAAGAAGAATAAATAAGATGATTTCTTTAAAAACATGCATCACTACTTGCTCTTTCGTTTTCCTCGTGCCCCGCCCCCTGCAAACGCTCTGCGCCCCCCTGGGGTCGCGCCCCACAGGTTGAGAAACGCTGGTCTACGGCATTGTCATTTTTATCAACTTCGATTAATATTTTCAAGTCAGCTAATTATCTTTTCCTTTAAACAGGTCTGGCTAAAACTATTCAAAAAATTTAAATTCCAGCTTCGGCTCCATTTACTCATTGTGAGTGTATTTCAATCTGAAATTATAACCCAGATACTTTACATGAGTATCCTCCTCCAGACTGAGACAACTCATTAAGATTAGGTTGGAGGAGGTATTAGCCTTATGCTTCTGACACTGGTCGTGAGTAAAATTTATCAGAATATAAATATGTATATGTGGGGGGGGGGGATTGTAAGCGGCAGCACCAAAGAGAAGAGGCTGAAACTAAGTGTGGCGTCACCATACCATACTCTGGCCTTCAAAAGCCATAGACGACAGAGATCGGGGAACGACAACGAGAGGCGAGAGCAGCGACTCTGAAAACAGTCGAGCGAAGACGAAGCGAGCCGAAGACGGACGCAGCTTAAGTGCTGAGACCTGCTGTAGCTACGCCGCGTTGTTTCTTGTTAAACTGCTGTTCTATCTTCGTTATCTAGACCTACGTTCTAGTTTTGTATTTTTTAAACCCGTATTGAACATTTTATGCTCTACAAGTGTTTTGGGGATTACAGTTGCTCGGCAACCCCTCCCCCCCCCGCAACACACACACACACACACATATATATATATATATATATATTAAAAGTTCTTTTAATTTCGTAATTTATTTTAACAGCTTTCTATATACACACACTTATACAAATTATATATGTGTGTACGTAAGTATAGAAGTATAATGAGCACATATGTTGTGCCCTCTCCAGCAAGAAAATCTTGGCTACGGCCTTGAGTTAACTGCGTTAGGTGGCTTACAGCGACGTTACCAGAACAAAACTATTAAGGAAGCGTCACACAACCCACCTAAATTTCTGTAATGACTCAAATGGCACAAAAATACAAAACATCAAATTCTAATATTTTTCACAAACTGTACGAGTAGTTTGTTTAAACTTAAAGAAATTTAATTTTAACCTTACTAAGGATAATGGCAAAAGGATAAGACGGTAAAAAATATATACATGCATCATTTCAATTCTAAAATATTTGAAAAAAAACTCAGTCAGAGTTTTTAGTGATAATAAGTATGCAATTGGACAGGTCTTGCAATTGCTCCTACTGGTATCGTCTTGATGCATTCTTTCATAAAATATTCCCCATCATGTACCGTGTAAGCTTTCTGACTACCAAAATTGTTAACCTAAAAGAGGCCTGTGAAATACATATTCCTCAAGCGTAAAAGGGAGGTTCTTCATTAAGTCTGTCTCCTGGAAATTGTGAGAGGTAGCAGATTTTGCCGAGTGCCATTTGCATATGAGGCGTCTGTTAATTACCTTTTTGACAATGTGACAACATTTAAGTATTCAAAAGTGGTTACGGATTTCTTCTACAAACCCTACTATTCCTTCGTGCTTCATCATCTTGAAGTGTTCATTTTCTATTATTAATTCTCCAAGCAAGTAGTATTTAAGTAGTTGGATCCAATGTTCTTTATCATGTGCTAAATTAGAATATTCTGGACTCTCTCCGTCAATTGTTTCATCAAAATTGAATTTCAAATGACCACAAGAGTTTTTCGAAACTTGTTTTCTTTCGAAATGACATTATTGTTCATTGTATTGTTCGAAAATGAGATTCAAGAGATTATTCTTTCTTTTCTAACTGCATTAATAACTTTTCAGTATTTTCTTGATCAATAGGAGTTTTTCGAATCTCTTCTCTTCGAAATTTTCGTTTTGTTCAGGTATTTTTCTTTATATTTCTCATAGTTCTAAATTTTGAAAGGTTGTTGTGGGTATTTCGTGAACTGCACAAACTTCATTTTCCGCCTTCAAATACTCCACAACATCATTCTCAATTCGTACTTCTTTTAGACAGCTTTCTTTGGACAGTTGCAGGAACGGTGGACCTTCTAGCCAAAACCGAATGCGTCATTTCGAAACTAAATCTCCTGAGTTTATTTTACCAAGACAGAAATAGCAATTCTGCCGCCCGGGTTGTGCTCTACGTCTCACAGTGAGACGTAGAGCCTTTGTGTGTGTTTTTTCACAAAGTTTTTTTTTTTTTACTTTAAAGTTTAACACCAGTATTTTGAGTGTTTTTTTCCTTACAGCTAGTACTGGCACGATATTTCCAAAAAGTAAATCTATCGTAACAAAAGTGGTCAAACTCGATGCACTTTGCCGCAGTCTATACAGAGCAACGGCACTGTACTGGCTTTACGGCACATACCGGCTGTCCATTTAGAATTAAAACACCCGCATAGTACATTTATAGTAACTAAATCGTAATGACACGGTACTGGGCAATATACAAGGTGTCCCAAAAGACAGTGACCTCGTCTTTTATTTCTTAAATATTGATCATAAAGATATAATAAATTACAAAGTTACGTAAAGGAAAGTACAGAATCTTATGAAAACTCTAAAAATTTTCAGTGGATTAAAATTGAGCAAATACAGAATTTATGTTATACGACTCCGTGCAAAAGAATTCTCTGTTAGTAAAATATGCCCCACACATCAGTTATCTGATAAAGTCATTTATAGTCAAGATATCTTTAAACGAATTTGGTCAGGAGCTAAACATGAATTTTAATGCAAATGTTTATGGCTGGATTGCAAAAAAAAAAAAAAAAAAAAAATGTTTTCTGCCTTAATTTTTGTACGACAACTGAAGTACGATCATTCGAGGTGATTTTTTTACCCTTCGAAAGGCATTGAAAAGTGGTTTAGGTCAACATATTTTTATTTTCAAATCTCGGACATATTTAGTACATCCCCTTATTAGTGTATAGGGCACATTTTACTAATTGGGCTACTTAAAACCATACTGAACATCGATATGTTGATTTATCAAATACGTAATGGTAAATGAATAAAGAAAATCTGAGATATTAGAATGTAAAGGCAAAAGAATGAGTCATATTTATGTGTATCAGTAATCAGAGTAAGTATCAGTACAAATGATAGGCCCGATTTAAAAAAAAAAAAAAACATATAATTTCTAAACTACTGCACACACTACAATAAGTGTGATACATGAAAGTAAAGAGAAATAAACTGATTTTTTTTCAGTTACAAATGTTCGATGTGTGACACTCTTGCTACACGGCATACGTCAATCTGCAATCCAGTTCGTTTCATACATTTCGTAGCATCACTCTATCAATGGTTCGTAATGCTGCACAAATATTTTCATTAAGTTCTGGCAGTGTTTTCGGCATAGGTGGTACAAAAACAATGTCTTTGGCGTAACCCCACAAAAAGAAATCACATGATGTTAGGTCCGGGGTAGTGATGGGCATGTATGAATGAGACTATTCTAATTAATCGATTATTAAATCCATTCGAGACAATCCATTTTGAAAAATCCATTCGAACGCTCAGCACATAGTATTCGAATAGCATACGGCATTCGGACATTTGAATAATGAAACGATTAATCGCAATTAATCGCGAATACAATGCGCATAGGGAAACGATTAATCGCGAATGCGAATCGCGAAATCGAATTGTGAAACGAGGAATTGCGAATACTTCTCGAAATATAAAATCGCGAATATTCACTATTTGATTAATCCATTATTGATACTATTCGAAATCGATTAATCGATTTTGAAAATCATTTGGATGGCACAGCACTAATCTGGGATCTTGGTGGCTATCTGTTTGTGATTAAGAATAAATTGATGAAATCATCGCGGAATGCTCTTGTTGGTTGGTGCTTCTTTTTCTTGGCGATTTCTAAATGCACGTTGCGCTAAAATAACTGAAAAACGCATGCATACTGTAATACGCGAAAACTCTTCTCTGTCATTGTCGCCATGTTCGAGTTCAATCACAGCCATCATGAATGTGCTGCCATTGGTGGAAAAAAACTTGGTACATTTCTCTTTACATTCATGTATCACTTATTGTAATATGTGCAGTAGTTTCGAAAATGCGATATTTTAACTCGGGTCCATCATTTGTACTCGCCCTGTAGTTGCTAAAACTTAAAATGAAATTACTTGCTGATAAAAAATTATTTTTGCGTACATTTAACATATTTTTGAAGAAACCCGCTTATTTATTTTTTTTAACATAAACAAAGATGATCCGAGGTTAAACAGTTTTCTTCCAGTATTAAAAGGCTGTTAAGTCAGAAATACCAAAGCTCATTTAACATTCAAAAATAACTACAGCCATTCTCAAGTTTAAAATTTATCAGCTTTCGTTATCAATCTTTTAGAGCCAGTTGAATACTTTCCTGCGCCTAAAGTAAAAGGAAAAATTCCCGTTTCTCGAAAACATTCAATAGCTATCGACAGAGCTTCAAGGGAAAATGTATTCTAAGGTATAATATATACATATGTCAAAGATCAAATAGTTTTGCATGGAAATTGAATTGTATTAGAGATGTTATCTTGAAAACAAAGACAGCAGGAATGCAATGTAGAGATAGCATTTTGTTGGGGTCGGAAATCATTTTATTTACTGATAAATATTGCGTTTTATATGGGAGAAACGAAGATGAATTTGTTTTCCTTGCACTATTCTACAAGTAAGAAATGCACTTATATGATGTTGAATCGTAAAATTAATTAATTTTGAATATGTTGTTATAAAATAATTATCCTGAAAATCTGACATTCTTCCAAATATTAGTTATGTATTAAGAAAAAAATTTTCCACAGGATATATTTCACTCAATTAGTTTTTTTTTTAGAAATTTACAGGATACAGGGTGTATCCCGAAGGACCCCTAGCTTAAAAAATAAATAACTCAAAAATGGTGAGTGATAGAAGCATGAAACCAGTGGTGTGTTTATAAAAAAAATAAATAAATAATTTTAAAAAATCTTGAGAATTTGATACATTAAAAGCCACAAAATTTTAGTTACAGATTGCGTCAATAGATGGCGCTGCAAGCAGTAATACGGATCTAAGAAACTCATCATTTGTCGCATACATGACCGCTTCCTTTTCCAAAACTTGCCGATTGGGCTGCAATCTCATTCAAAGGCATCATCGGATCCTTATTTTTTCGAGAAACGATGACGACTGACGGCATATTGCGCTGCAGTAACATTAGTCCCCACTTAACAGCCTTTGGATGATCGACCAAGTACGGTGTGGTTTATGCAAGATGGGGCTGCTCTACACCGTACACATTATGTTTTTGACTTTCGGGGCAAATAATTGGATGATAAAGTTATTGCGTTGAATTATTCGACAGTTTTGGAGGAAAGGCATGAATTGACTTCCGCATTCTCTCGACCTTACCTCCTTACTCAAACCCCGAAATTCTTTCTTGGCTACGCTCTTACCGTGTTGTGTGGAAGATGCGGAAATTAAATTGCTTTCGATCTGATTGTTTACGGTGTCTGAACTCTATTTTTGGCATTGCCACTTATAGCGCCATTTATCGGTGGAATTTGTAACTAAAATTTTGAAGATTCTATATCAAATTCTTACGGATTTTTAATTAACATACAACTTGTTTTATGCTTCTATCTATTTTCGTTTTGAGTTATTCATAACGCGAGTTGCCCAGGAGGCCAAATTGGTGAGAATCGATTCAGGAGCATTAAACGGACGCCAAATAAAACGCCAACAACATATCCTTTTACCACTGGCGCCTTGGTCCAGGAGCAGTATCAAATAGAAAGAACCTTTAAAATCAGTCGAACCAGAAAGGATGAAACAAAAAATGTAACAGCTAATTTGTAATCCAAAATGAAAGCCAATATCTTGTATCAGATTCGATACCTTATATGGTCATAAACAAACCATCGAAATGAAATATACTTAATCCAAAGTAAACGCTAAGTAATTTATATAACGGATATGTAAACTTTGGGCAAAGAAGTTATTTTTAGAACAAGACAGGCGCCTTCTACTAAATAAAATTAATGTAACAACAGGCACAGCAAAAATCTTTTAAAACGGAAGCAAAAAGGGGAATATTTTAGACATTTAAAAATGCAGGAATATATTAAATTTAAAATAGAAAAGCCAAACACAAATTAATTAAAAATATGTGATGAAACTACATCACACACAGCAATACGTAATAATTGGCAATATAAAAAATTTGTAAGTCGGCCTCTACGTCGGTACAGAGCAACCCCCACCTGACGTCTTCCAGACGTTCCAGGATAGGGAAACAGGCCATAACCAGACGATCATTATTTTCAAGTTGGCTTTGGATCGAGAACTAGCCCTATGTAGGAGACCTCCTCCGCTTCACTGTTGGTAGAGCCTCAGTACGGGTTTTTTGCTTCCTTTCAAAAAAAAAAGTCAAACCAATTGATCGGACTTAAATAAAAACCTTCATTACTCTAACATAAAACATACATTTTAAACGCCAGCTTTATCAGGCGTCAAAACGAAAACAGTCCCATAATTTTTATATATAAAAACCAACTTAAATTTTTAGAATCCTCGTGCATCTCACAGTTATAACGTGCTCTCATATCTATCATTCTCCACATGCTTTCTTCTTCAGCTCGCGCATATTTTCCTGCAGATTACTATCATGGGGTTTCGTGGGTTCGTTCATAAATTTCATAATTCGTTCATAATGTCGACGGAACTTTACTGCCTCCATAAAGCAGTTGGGGTTGGAAGTGCTGATGAGTTAAAAGAAAAACTCTGGAGCATTGTTTTCTCCCTGTTTCTCATATTATTGGCGTCACTCCTTTTCTCCAGCGTTATGAAGGCATCACCCAAAACTTTTTCAATAATTTTCTTTGCTTTCCTTTTGAGTGTTTTGGTCCAAATGACCAGATCGGCGCCTCCAATTCCTGCAATCGTATACATTCCGTCGAACGCTTAACTACTCTCGACAATTCTAATGCGAGAGTTCTCTTACGTTGTTCCCCTGTATATAAGTGCTCTATAAAGTTTGCAATATCTAGTAACAATGTTAACGAATTATTTCCTACGGGAATGGGTTGTTTTGTGTTTTTAATGCAGATATTTTCGTTCTTTAACAAGGTCCAAAAATCTATGCGTTCTTTCACTATCTTTTAATAGATGATGCTAGAGATTAACTTATCGGTTGCTTTTTCCTTCCAGTTTGTCATTTTCCTTATATGCATATATATATATATCTATATATATATATATATTAAAACAATACAGTTAGACAATTTAAGGATCTATATTCTATGAAAAGGTAGGTAGAGTAAAGGAGCCTGCAAGCCTGAAAAGAGTAAGTACTTTGAATTTCATGTTTTAGGGGAGGTGTAAAATTAATACTTAATCTTTTTGGGATTACCATCTGAAAACTGCACATACACAAAATGCTCGTATATTTCAAATGATACTATATTATTTTAAATGTTCAACTTTAAGGTTTAATATTATTGATATAATTTTAAATATAATTTTTCATTTTTAGTGAGAAAAGTAGCATTTAATTGCAGATTAAATAATACTTTGGTGCGCAGTGAAAATAAGTTATCTTACTCATTATATTTTCCAACTTATTCAAGAGAGATACAAAACATTAAAAATAAGAGCATCAAAATGCAACACCATGGGAATTATAAAATTCTGAATGTAATATTTTATAAATGAAATTTTAAAATTTCCAAAATTTCATAAAGTTAAAATAAACCCCTTTGGAAGAAAAGAGAAAATAAAAATTTTCCCAGAATTTCCGTTCTTTCCCGAAGTATTTCCATCTCTATGTTTGATGAAACGTTCTATAGAGGACTTACTTTAAATTTTTCTCTTCGAATTTAAGCGAATAAGGGCTTGTTTCAGTTATCATATTGAGTAACTCAAATTCATCACAACTTGCTACGCTTTCAGTTAGGAAGCTATCTTAAAATAAAATAAAAAATATGTAATTTTACAGCACTATCTGCATGTGCTTTTGATGAAGAATCACATCATAAGCAACCTAAATTTTCAATCAAAAGCTTTGTTTGAGTATCTAACTGCCACATATTGAAGAAAAACGCAAGACTCTCCTATGTCCCACAGCAAGTAAAATCTATTATGTGTTGTTATTTTTTAAGATTTTAAGTCACACGGGAGCTTCATTCAAACAGATCCGTATCAGTAAGTCGCTGGATTTTTTAGCGAACTGTGCAGAAAACGAAACGTGGAAATTGCCACATATAGTCATAAAATCGTCTGCGCACGCTTATGTACTTAACACTAGAGAGTTTCGCCTTCTATTTAAGTATTAGTTCTAATCTTCACAAGGGCCCGACCAGTGGCTGAGCACGTTTGCGCTCTCAACTGGGAAACGGAAGGTGCCTGGTTCAAAACGCGGTCGCGCCCTCCGACCTAACCGTTCGGAGTTTTGCGGGGTTTTCTCCGAAACTTCGCTTAATCGCGGGTTAGGATCCCTTAGAAAGTCCCCAGGGAGGGAAATTCACCTCCCTGTCTAGATCCCTCGCGCAGATAATTGGTCGTAACACCACACATTTCAAAAGGAATTTTTTGAAATAATCAAAACATTTCAAATTCTTCTAATTTTCACTTCTTTAAATTCTTTTTTTATTTGAATTACTTGTCTACGCTCACCTTTTTAACATCATTCTATACCGTTTGGATTGTATGCTCCGAATGCTCGTATTTGAAGTTGAATTTCCATATTCTTTGTTATTCAATAAATTTAATTTGTATAATGCGTAGCGCTGCGAACTTAAAAGCACAAAAAAGAGGGTACTTCAGAAAGTTAGTTTCTTCAGTCACATATGTTTCAAAGTATTAGTGTGAAAAATAAGATAAAAGCAGAGATTTACATCCGCAGATGCACAAAAGTATTTACTTATGCATTAAAGTAAAATAAAATGTGCATTTTATAACAATAAGCTGATTAGAAAAGCCTCCTTTTCTTTAAAAGACGAAAGAGAATTTCTTCGAGATAATAAAAACGTCGTACTTGTCAGCTTTGTTTCCTAGGTAACCAAAAAAAGCATCAATATAATGGATAAGTTTCATATAAAACCTATTAATAAATTAAAGAATATTTTAGCATACGTTAAGAATAATTCTTTTGTTATGGAGAACAAAGGTTAAATATTGATGAAAAATTTGCCATATAATATTTTTTTGTATTCCCTCATAAATTAAGACTTCTAAGAGTTGAACTGCAAAGCTAAAAGTATTTCAATTGATTTTGCTGAACTTTTAAATTTAAATCGCATTGTGAAAATTTGCTGTAAAAATATATAAGAATTGGTTCCTGCTGCAATTTCTGCATCATACTTACAGTAAACACGAATACAAACATTTCGGGCTTCATTTTCATGCTGTAATCTGTACATCCCATATGTAGTAAGCAGATGTTTTGTGCTGTTTCATAACTACGTGATAGTGATAAAATGATGAAAATCAACAGTCATACCATGCTGAAAATACTAAATCGTGGCTAGTCAAGTAGCAACAGGATCGGTCGGTACTTCGAAACAATCAAATGATATTGAAAGTTTAAAGATAGATTTCATTGAAAAAATATGAAAATTTTAGGTTTTTAATTTTAATAAAGGAAACTGATTTTTATCCTCTTCTGAATTATTAAAAAATAATGTTTAAACAGTGAAAAAACTTCCGAAGGTACTTTTTCTAATTTTAGAATTTTGGGGAAATCTTTTGCAGCATGAAGTTAATCTCCAGTTAATAATAGAAAAAGTTACGAAAAAGTCATTACTAACTGATGGTTAACTTCAGTTTAAACAACATTTCAACATCTATCTTCAAGAATACTTTTTTACTTTGCGACATGAAATTGAATACTTAAATCCATCAAATTGGAGGATGGCATATTTGCTGTCGATCGAAATAATACTTCGTACAGGTGAAAATGCTTGAAAGTTCTATGAGTCTATAAAATATCAGAAATCAGCTCAGTTGTAAGGATGAAACTCAAAATTTTTTGTTTATAGAAACTCGTCGAACAATCTTCAATACACAGTTCACAGAAATTCACAAGCAGCAGTTCAATGGATAACAGTCAGCCGGACAGCGACTAGCACAGGAGCTGAAATTCTCATATATAATCATTTCACAAACTAAAAACCGGTGGAAAACAAGAGCAGAAACCTTACCTGCTCCACAACATACAATGTCACACATTTCACAAACAGCTGTTAAGGCTTCGTAAAACGTCTGAAAACAGGATGTTTCTGACATCCCAGAGTTCTACTACACTCATTAATTAAGATCAGAAGAACAATTAACTGGCTTGGCTGACTATATAACCCATTTATACTCTCTGGCAGCATATCTCGAAATTTCGTGCATTATCTTATTTTAGAAATTTCCGTACGTTTCCCCATAATTCCATTGCGTAATACTATTGGTAAGCCAGAAAGCAATTCATACAGACCTCTCAGATAAAATCGTGTGAAATGTCATCAAGTTTGGCTACTTCTGGCAAAATATCGCCGGCGCCAAAAATATGTAATAAAAACTGAAACTAAGCTTAGGAAAACAGCCAATCCTTATGTTATAAATTGGGAGAGTTAAAACATGAATATCTGGCGTTCTAACTATTCGATATACTTGCAACAAAATCCAAAGTTTAATTACAGGACACGTAGATCTTGAATTTTAGACTAAATTGAATAACAGAACAACAAGTAGTCCAGACAATTCGTAAAAATAAGAAATACATCTATCGATGAAAACATACCTCTTAATGTTAGTTTTTTAACACAGTTGTTCCATTTATATTACATGATCCTAAAACGTGTTCGATATATGAAAATACATATGTGCTGACTGAAACCGCTTTTCAATGTCTCTCGGCGAGAAAAAATTACGTCCGATGATCGTGTTTAGTAGTATTTTAGAAATTAAGAACAAAAATATTTTTTTGCACTCTAGCAATAAACGTTTACATTCAAATCCATGTATTGCCCCAGACAATCTACATTTAAATATATCTATTAGACTTTTTATAATGAAATTCTAATATTTTATACATCACCTCAATAGTGTATGGGGCAGATTTTACTAATATGGATTTTTTTTTTTTTTTTACGGGGATCGTATACTATTTTTTTTAATTAACGAGTGAAATACTTTCTCTACGTAGTCTTCCTTGCTACCTTACTTTTTTTACATTTACCATTTATTTCTCAAGGTTAAAGAACCTACCTACGGTATATTTTTCTGCATTTGCGCATTTATGGATTTGTAATTTGAACATTTTCACTTCTCTGTTATCAGTACACATAAATAATAATTTTCATTATCATTCATTAATTCAGTGATACATGTGATTTAAACTGTTTAGCTTATTATATCTCTATCGTGTTTCCATTACTTTTTATTTCTTTATTTAATGAATAATTTCATTTCAGTTTTTTTTTTCATAATATATACCATATATCTCGGTATTTCACTTTGGACTTCAAAAACTATTTCATTTTTTCGCGTGCGTGTTATGTACCAAGTATAAAATGGTTAATATAAAAAATTATAAATGTATTTTTCAAATATGCATTACATTACAAAATATAGTTATTATTGTAAGACATAGCTTCAATTTACTGGCGTGTGTTACACGCCGAGATATACGGTAAGTTGTATATGTTTTGCTGTAACGTATTAATTAGCTTGTATTATATGTGTTTTTAAAATAAGTCTTAACTATGCAAAAAATTTAATAGATGGTATTTTCACATTTCAAATGATATCTCAGAAAAGCAGTGCCCTCTTGTTACTTGTTTTTACAACTTCTTCTGACTGCTATTATTATTGATGCTGTGGTGGTTTATTTTCGTTATGGTTAAAATTTGATGAAAACTAAAGCCTAAGATGATCGTATAGTGGTATTATGCCGCGCATAACCTGCCTGGCAAGTACTCCTAGTATTACGCTGAAAAAATTGAAAAATGATTGACATACACCAAAACACTAAAAAAACTAAAGACTCTATGAATTGCAACTAAATACCATTTATTCTTAGTCATTCCACTAATATTAATTAACAGACGATATTGACATAATTTTAAACTTAAACATGTCTGGGGGAGATGTGGTTTTGGAGGATAAGGGGTATCCACAAAAGGTTTGAAACACAAATAATAAATAGATTACTGGGAATATTCACCATTATGATGAGGTAGCCATCTTTACACAAGACACGATCGACGCGTGCCCTATTGGAACCGCTTTCTTTCTCTTAAGCCATCATCTAGCCTCTGATTCCATGTTTCTTTTGAACACAACTTGATCATATTGATTCGAAGCACACACTGATTTTTTAAGTCCGTTCACACCTTTTCCAAACTCTCTTCTGCTTCTTTTCTCTCGCACACTCGTTCTGTCATCTTTTTTCTTCTCCCACGGGGTTGTTTCCTCTTTTCTTACCCCCTCTTACATCATTGGCTGGAGTTTCTGATTTGTTCGTATCGGGGAATTAATGCATCCTCTCGTCGAATCCCAGACATGTAGGTGGATCATTCGGGAATATACCCCGCCAAATTTGCATATCATTTTCGGCCATAAATATTTTCGGCCATAAATATTTTAACGTTGACAGTTCATTGTGCTATAGTGTCCAGACTGTCCATTGCCTGGCGCCTCTTCTAATTTACGGTCCACTTGTGTGGTCTTCCCATGGGAACCGTCTCAAAATTATATTTTACTGCTGTTTCACTTCACCACATCTCTCCCCCGTGTACATAAAAAAAACAAGAAAAAAAAATATTCAATGTCCACAGTCACTAGTTCATTACACGTAGCTACACATGTGCTACGTTTTAAAATTTGGCACTTGTCCTGTATAGTCCATGCGATATAGTCCATCATACGTAGCAAATTATGTGCTACGTTCTACCGTGTAGTAGTTGGAGTTTAGTCCATACACAATAGTCCGTCACGCGTAGCTACACACGGCGAAAATCTCAGTTGTGATACATTTGTTCTCCCGTTGTGTCTCAAGCATTTTGTGGTTTCACGTGAACATTTTCGTTCTCCTTTGCGGCTTTGTTTTGTCAGATTTTGTTAAATCTGGCAGTATCGATAATGTTTCCGAACCACTTTGCATTAATAACATTAATGAGTTACCTTTGTATCTTGTTTCTCAATTTCTTCAAAATAATATATTGTACACCAATGGGATTGTACACACATTATTATGTTTAATCACACATTCTGTACCAACATGTACCATATTTATATTATTAGAGATGGATATATATATATTAAGAATAACATACAATATCCTGTGTGTCTATTACTTGTTACACATATATATTTATCTGCATATCATAGAAAATACTCGTCTTCCTTCCCCTTTTTTTTTTTTTTTTTTAATTTATTATTACTATTATTATTATTATTATTATTATTATTATTTTTTTTTTTTTGCTCAGACAGGGGATTCATTCCTATATTGCACACCCTTTTATTTATACGGTACACCTCACGTACCACTGTTTCAAAATATCTAGCCATAATCATCGATGCGTTCTTATTTACTCATTCAATTCATTTCTAAATTCCCACGTTTGTACCTGTAAAAGAGTTTCACCGCTAAACCCGTGCGTTCTGGAACTACCCTCTCTCCTCTTGTATTCCTTTTAAGCAGATCCTTCCGGCTGCGAAACTGTTTGTCGCTTGACAATCGGAACTCATGGTTGAAATTTCCGGTTTTTCACTGCGTATAATACATCCGCGCGTTTGGAAAAGGGGGAAACTGCAGCTCGACGACTCAACTCGTGTTGTAGGCAACCGGTTTATCTCCTGCGCCTGGAGTGACTCGGCACCTTTTTCGCCTGTGTTTTTTTTTAGGATGTCAACGTCGTGTAGAGGTAAGTGATTGTTATTTAATTATTTTGTTAATGAAAGCTTATGCCGCCCTATTAACTGTAATTTTGTAAAGAGAAACAAACTTAACGTTACTATTCTTACGTTTTATTTTGTATAGCGCCGATCTGCATGTGAAGTCCATGCGGTCTGATAGGTTATTATTCTGTGAACTCCCTATGTTTACTTTAAAATAAATAGTCTTCTATTATTCTAGAGCGCGTCTTACTCATCGTGGTTATTGCCTGCAATTGCCCGATAAGTACCAAAATCCAAGGGGAAATCTGCAGCTTTCCGTCCCAGGTACTCTGGTGACGCAACTCAATAATTTTATTCTAACTTGTATTAATTAAAATTTTTAGTAAAATTACTGTACTATGTATTTGTCTCGCCTATAGCTGTATGTCCGGTATTTATTTATATGCATATTTTTGTCTTTTCATGTTGCCCTTCTCTTGCATCCTATGCGTGACATCCGAACGAACGACTCTCCGCAAATCCGAACGAACGACTCGCCCCCATGGGAATGGCTCCCTGCCGGTTTGTTTACCAACAGCAAAAGCCAAACGACAACACCAGCTGATGCCTTGCTAACTTGTGTTTTACTTTTTATTTATTTTATTTTATTTTATTTATTTATTTATTTTTTTTTTTAACATACGTATGTGTGTGCCTGTTATCTTATTGCTTGCTATTATTATCAACATTATTATATTTTGTCCGTCTCTTTTTTTTTTTTTTTTTTTTTTTTTTTGTTGTTAACATTTCCTTCATTTTCAGCTTAGCTTTTCTGCAGTGCACAAGGTTACACGGGATATCCCTTTTGATTATATATATATCATGTCATTATTATTATAATTCTTATTATTATTACTGTTATGATTAGCTAAATTCAATTGCCTTCCAGGTCGCGTTTTTCTCTTTTTTCCTATCAGTTTTGTAATTCTCGTTTTCGTTATCCTTTCACAGAAATTCCAATCTTTTCATCTATTTACGCAATTGAACTTGAACATCAAGCATCATGAAAAGCGACCTTCTGGACCTCACAACTCGGCTACTGGTAAGAACCCCTTTTTTTTTTTTTTTTGAATTTTTGTTCTTTTCCTATGTTTGTGCTGTTTCTCGCCCCTTCTGGGAGCGGTTGCGTAACCAATAACCATGGGTGGGGGTTTTTGACTCGTCAGAGTCTGTTTCTTGTGTCTGGGGTTTTACCCGAAAAATGAGGTTTTTGTGGACTTTTTTTGATTCTACATGAGGTTTATTCACTTCTTTAAGTAACAAATTATTATTACGCAATAGTTTCATTACCCTATAAGGGCCGGTAAAAATGGGGTCAAATTTACACTTCTTGTGCATATTTCTCATGTATACCAAATCCCCTATGTGGATTGGAGTATGTTTAGCGGGTTTTTCTAAGTTCTGCGGTTTAGCCGCTTTTTCTTGAAATATCCAGGCCTGTTGTCTGTTATTTAAATTCTGCTTAATTAATTTGTCCACAAATATTTGTATTTCCTCTTGGGACCATCTTGATTCGAAAATATTTTGTTCCTGTACGTCAGTTGTATTGTCCAGGGGTATTTTAATGTCACGACCCAGAAATAGTAACGCCGGCGGGAAATTCGTCGCCCTGTGTTTAGAGGCGTTGTAATAGAGCTGCGCCCATACACTTGCATCTTCCCATTCAAAAGTGTTCTCTGCTATGCATCGAATACACTGCTGAAGCGTGCCTTGTGCTCGCTCTACCGTCCCATTCGATTGTGGGTGGTAGATCGACGAAAAACGACTCTCTATATTGAGAGATTTTAAAAAACTCCTTAATTCCTTTGATCTAAATTGAGGTCCGTTATCCGATATAATCGTATCTGGAAGCCCAAAACGAGAAAAATAACTTTGTAAACATTGAACTATTTGATCCGCAGTGATTTTTCTACATGGAAATAATTCTATATACCTTGAGAAACTGTCAATTACGGAAAAAAAAAAGCAATTGCCTCTGACACTGCGAGGCAGCTTCCCAACAATATCTATATGTAGACACTTTCCGGGCAGTATTGCTCGGTCCATTTTTTGTCTCGCCGTAGCGGGAATGTGCCTGTTTTTGAATCGTGCACATCTGTGACAGTTATCGATAAACGTCTTTACGTCATCAAATAAGTTGCCCCAAGTATAATATTTCTTAATGAAATCGATCGTTTTTTGTCTGCCGAAATGTGTTGCGTGTGCAATTTTGATCACGGACTGTTTTAAAGCCTGAGGGATCACAATTACATCTATTCCTGCCCTCTCTCGCGTGGCTTTTTCCCTATAACGAAGAATTCCATGTGCATCGAGATAGTAATTTTTGAACTTAGGACTTTTAGGGGTTTTTTCGCGGACGTGTGGTATTATTTTGTTCAATAATTCATCGTTCTGCTGTTCTTGTTTAATTTTTTCGGTCGTTAAATCCTTCTTCCCTTCGAAGATTTGTGCCGTTATGTTATTTACCTGTTCTTCTTGTAAGATGTATCGGGACAAATAATCCGCGGGGTTTTCCTCACCCTTTATATGTTGAAATTTAAACGCAAATTCACTTAAAAATAATAGCCACCTTGCAGTGATATCGGATTGCTGCGTTAGATCTAAATGGTATTTCAATGATTTCGCGTCACTAATTAATACAAATTCATGGTTCCATAAATAATTGCGAAAATGTCTCACCGCTTCATAAATTGCCATTAGTTCCAGTTTAAGAGATGAGTATCGTTTTTCCGCATTTTTTAAAATTCTGCTAAAAAATTTGACTGGTGTTCTGCCTTCTGGCCGATCCTGCATTAAAATACCATTAATGGCCGTGTTGGATGCATCGGTTGCTAACAGGAATGGTTTTGCAAAATCAATTTTGGTAATTCTTGGTTTTTCTAAAATGATCTGTTGTATGTTCGCGAAACTAGCCTGACACTCTTCCGACCATTCAAATTTTTTGGTCTTTCTTGTGAGCTGCACAATCGGTGCAATAATTTGGGAATATTGTGGAATAATCGTTCTGAAGTAATTTGTCATCCCTAAAAATGATTGAATCTCTTTAACTGACTTAGGTGTTTTAAATTTTGTGATTTTCACGATGTTTTTTGGGTCTATGGAAATCCCTACTTCGTCCACTTGGAATCCTAAACATGTGATATTTTTTCGGGCTATTTTGATTTTTGACGGGTCCAATGTTAAATTAAACTCTTTGAGCTTTTGGAATATTAAAGTCATTTTTTTTCGTAATTCTTCGAGGGAATTAGCTGGTATAATTATATCGTCTAGGTAGAAATTTATCTTCGTTTCTCTCATACCTCCCAGCACCGTATTCATGAGTTGGGTGAAGTAACTGGCGCTGTTACGCAAGCCAAAGGGTAGTCTCGTGTGTCTAAAATTTCCTCGGTGGGTAATTATTGCACATTTCTCTCGCTCTGCCTCCGGTAATGCTATTTGAAAAAACGCAGATTTAAGATCCATAGTCGTGTACCATTTGAATCCGGCAACTTCTTGTAAGATATCTTCAATATGTGGGATATATGTTTTATAAGGTTCAGTGATGTTATTTAACAATCGAAAATCTGTCGCCATTCGGTATTTAGGGGTTTTATTTTCCTCACTCGTTTGTTTTTTTACGAAGATTATTGGGAACGCGTAACCCCCGTCGGATGGTTCGAGTATACCCGCTTCTAATAGCTCGTCTATTTCGCGGTCTGCGAGCGTTTTCATGTTTTGCGGTATTGGGTACGGTCTACATTGGATAGGGTAATTGTGGGCTAATTTGATTTGCGGTTTCACAGCGTCTGTCACTCCTAATGTTTTATAAGAGGTAGAGAATACCTGATAGTTTTCTTGTAGCATTTTTTTAAATATACGCTGTTGGTCTTCCGGTAAATGATCTAAATCAAAAGTCGCCTCTTCGAATTCCTTTTTTCTCAAGTTTAGGATATGGTCCCTATCATTAGTTGTTTGTGCACAATAATTCATTCCTACTTCTGTACCTTGTGATGACTCCCTTATCTGCCGAACGTTCTGCGGTTCTATGATTTTCGCGACTTTCATGTTTTTTTGTAAATGTTTCGTGGTGTTGGTGTTATTTTCGAAAATCATTTGTAACGACTTATCTGTTTTTTGTTGGATGATGCATATCTGTTCCTTTTGGAATTTGGGTATGACTTGAATGTTGCTTTCATTTTGTTGCTTTTCAATAGGTCGATCTGTTTTTAAATTTACTATTTTTGTGTCCGCGGGCGGAATCAGTACTTTCCGTGCTATTCGAATGCAATTATTAATCTCCTCCGTCTTATCATTTTCTTCCCTTAGCTCCGTATTTTTGGTCTCTGATTTATTAATTGGAATTTCTTCATTATTTATTGTTATGCTATTTTGTTTCGTATTTAAAATTACTTTATTATTAATCATGAAGTCGTAACCTAATATGATTGGGTATTGTGCGTTCATTGCGAAGTTTGCCACGAAAAAGGTGTTATTGCATTTTTTATGCCCTATTTTAAATGAAAACTTCACGGCTTTTAGAAAAGGTACAGTTTGTTGTGTCACAGATTTTATTGTTACCTGTCTGGAAATAAAGTTTATTTTTATTTTACTTTTTATTCCTTCAAATATTTCGTTATTTATTAAACTAATTCCTGCTCCTGAATCAATGAGTGCAGCATATTCTTCATCCCCAATGTTAAGCGTTACTAGTGGTAATTTAATTACATTTTGCTCGTTGTCACTCACCGACATTATATACCTATGGTTCTCTTGTTGTTTGCGTTTATTATCATTTATTTCTTTCGTACTATTTTGTGCCTCTATCATTTGATTTTTATTTTTGTTTTTATGGTCAATATTTACTTTGGTAGCCTCGAGTTTCGTTCTATGGGATCCCAACCTCTGATTATTATTTATCTGTTGCCTCTGGGACCCCTGTATGAGTTTAAATTCTTATAGTCCCTGTTTCCATTTTTGTTCGTTCTGCGGAAATTTGGTTGCTGTCGACCGTCCGCGGGAATTCTTTCCCAGCATGTCTGAGCGGAGTGGTTCGACTTTCCGCATATTTGGCAGATAATTGCAACTTGTTTATAACTACTATTATGTTGATTAACTGGTTGCCTTCTATTTCGGGGATTGAACCAGCAGTCTGTGTCTGTGTGATTTTGTTTTTTACAAAAAGAGCATGATTTCAATGGATTGGATTTTTCATTCACTTGAGAAATCTCGAGTGCCTGAATTTTATCCTCAAACTGTTTTATTTTATCTTTTAACTGCGCGATTTCTAAGTCCTTCAATAGACCAGTAACGTCTGATTTTTGTACGTCAATATTGTTTATGTCTTCTTCTTCATTAAAAATTCTCTCCAGTCTGATTGCCAACTCAACCGCCTCGTCAAAGTGTTTTACGTTTTCTTTTAAAATTTCTCTTCTAATTTCCGGACGTACCGCTTCCGTGAATTTCGCGAGCATGATGTGGTTCTTTATCTTATCTGTTTCCTCTGACGGCTTATCGATCCCTAAAAATGCTTCAGTCTTTTCAGAGATTATGTCCCTTAGTTGTATAATCGATGTTTTCGGGGTTTGCCTAATTGCATTAAATTCCGCGTGAACTTCCGAAGCTGATTTTATTTCCCTAAATCTTTGGAGAATCGCTTTTTTCAGGTATTCGTAATTGTTTCCGTCTTTCGTCTCTTTTAGGCCTAGTATAAATGCTTTTGCCTTACCTTTGAGGCATGTCTTTAAAATTATGCCTTTCTGCTCATTTGACCAATCGGTGAGAGCAGCTACGTTTTCAAATTCGCTGAAAAATTGCTTTGGGTTCTCGAGACTATCGGCCGAATATCGGGGCAATAGAGGGATTAGTCCCGTGTCTGGCGTTTTGTTATGCTGGCTTTGTGCCGAACTTTGGGTATTTCGATTCCTAAGAGACTCTGGCGAATCCTGTCTAACTCTGGGACGACCCATTTTTTTTTTTTTTTTTTTTTTTTTTTTTTTTTTTTTTTACTTTAAATATTTACAGATACTATTTTACCTATTTTAACACTATATGTTCCGTTACCTTATACATATACAAAATGCACTTTGACACTTTCAACACACACATAAATGAAAAATATTGTACATGAATACATACATATTAAGCAAGTACTAATTCAATTGTTCAGTTCTACTGATTGTTGCATAATATTCCATCAATAAAATATTTATTTATTTATTTTATTTATTTACTTAATTTTATTTAATTTAATTTTTCTATATGTCAATACGTTGTAATGACTACAAACTATCTTATTCACAACATTCTTTCTATTAGAGAAATTAATTGTTTTAACAAAAATACCTTCTTTGTCACCTTTAAAATCAAAGTTCTTTCGTATATATATATATATATATATATATATATTTTGCAGCAGTATATTAACACTTACAAAACACAAATAAAATATTCAAAGAATGTCAATGCATGGTTTTTTTTTTTTTTTTTTGAAACTGAGAAACAAGATAGTAACTTCGTTATTATGATGCATAATTTCTCTCCCAGACTTTGTTTTATTTTTGAAAAATCTACTATATATATTTATTATTATTATTATCATTAATTTAACTATCATTTGAGTTACTAGGAGTACATAAAATTGCCTTTTTTCTACGGCACCATTATGTGGTGGTTTATTTTTGTTATGGTTAAAATTTGATGAAAACTAAAGCCTAAGATGATCGTACAGTGGTATTATGCCGCGCATAACCTGCCTGGCAAGTACTCCTAGTATTACGCTGAAAAAATTGAAAAATGATTGACATACACCAAAACACTAAAAAAACTAAAGACTCTATGAATTGCAACTAAATACCATTTATTCTTAGTCATTCCACTAATATTAATTAACAGACGATATTGACATAATTTTAAACTTAAACATGTCTGGGGGAGATGTGGTTTTGGAGGATAAGGGGTATCCACAAAAGGTTTGAAACACAAATAATAAATAGATTACTGGGAATATTCACCATTATGATGAGGTAGCCATCTTTACACAAGACACGATCGACGCGTGCCCTATTGGAACCGCTTTCTTTCTCTTAAGCCATCATCTAGCCTCTGATTCCATGTTTCTTTTGAACACAACTTGATCATATTGATTCGAAGCACACACTGATTTTTTAAGTCCGTTCACACCTTTTCCAAACTCTCTTCTGCTTCTTTTCTCTAGCACACTCGTTCTGTCATCTTTTTTCTTCTCCCACGGGGTTGTTTCCTCTTTTCTTACCCCCTCTTACATCATTGGCTGGAGTTTCTGATTTGTTCGTATCGGGGAATTAATGCATCCTCTCGTCGAATCCCAGACATGTAGGTGGATCATTCGGGAATATACCCCGCCAAATTTGCATATCATTTTCGGCCATAAATATTTTCGGCCATAAATATTTTAACGTTGACAGTTCATTGTGCTATAGTGTCCAGACTGTCCATTGCCTGGCGCCTCTTCTAATTTACGGTCCACTTGTGTGGTCTTCCCATGGGAACCGTCTCAAAATTATATTTTACTGCTGTTTCACTTCACCACAGATGCCATTGACGATTTTATTGATCATATAATAGTCTAGATTTCTATTTTGTATGCTATACTTTTAAGAATATTTTAGTATTTGTACTGTATTTAGCTTTCAAATATCCTTTTTATATATTGTCTAAGTATATTGGATCTTTTCCCTTTATTATTACGCATTATTATTACTCATTTTTAATTGATATTTTTATTCCATGTGTTGTTTTGACTCTTCGTAAATTGTTTGTGTGTATAATATTCAAGTTTTCTTCATGTTAGTTTAGATTTAATAGTATTTGGCTTTTTCTGTATTTTATTGCTTATGATTTTATTAATTTTATATATTCCTTATACTATTTACAATTGATTTAATGTATATTCATTTAATGTACATTCTCATCCATTCTGAAGAAACTGTTATCTAAATATTTTTCTGTTTTTTCTTCACTTAATATCACTGTACATTTCAATCACTTATTTTTTGATATCATGGTTGTATAGACTAATACATTCAATATAATTCTGTAATTCTAATGTATTAATTACCTTTACTAATCCTTCTTTTAATAATATAAATTTTAACAATACATTATAATAGTTTTCCAACCAAAACCATGCATAACAAAAAATATTTCAACTATCCCTTCCCCCCCATAGGTAGAAAAATATTTAACGATACTTCGTGCTCCCGAAATTTTAATCCTGGTGACTTTTCACTGATGATCACTGCATGAACTTTATAAGTAATGATTTTGGACACATTAATACTGGTAATCTCTCCATCATAAAATATAAGTTAGTACTAAGTATTATAAAGAAAGGAACTAAATACAGACTACCTTCTAAGTTTTCTGTTAGAAGTATTAGAACACAATTTTTATATGATTTAGATTATTTTATATACAATTATGCTATAAAAGTACTCTACCAGTTCCAGCTTTTGACGTACGAGAAATTAAAGTTCTTAATTCATTTCAAGGATCCTCTAAATAATAAGTTTAACTTCCCTAATACTACTACTAATAATAATAATCAACAACGAAATTCGCAAATAGACATTCTTCAAAAACACTTTCTAACAAATATATAGATAAGCTCCGTATAATTCTAAGCAAGAATAAGTTGACTTGCTCATTTGGAAGAGTATAATTTAACTTTTGTACGAGCAGTACTAGATAGACTTCTTTCTTTCTATTTTTTATTGGAATAGTTAATAAAAATAAATTTCGTTATTGTATTCTTTGTCCCTATTTTTACACATTAAAAACTGGAGTTGATTATTTGCAATCTATTTCATAACAAAAATAATTTAACACTGTTGTTCAGCATTTAAAGAAAGAAGACAGTATCTTTCAATAATACAATGTTTAATACGCTTGCTTTTAGCAATGGGATAAGAATTGATACGTGAGGCGTGGTGTGGCAGTGGACTAAGGTTAGTAATTTATCCATATCACATGGTATCAAATGGTACACTAATGGCCTTATTCACCAAACAATGCGGATTAATTCGCGTGTCAAGTGTTTGGTGATTAGAGACCTTAAATGTAATTAACTTTGTGTTTATTGCGCGTGTGATGTAGTAATTATACCAGAAATTTCAGCTATTCTTATGCATTTTTACAGTGAAAATGAGTGAACTGCACTGATTTGTTTTCAATTAACTTTTCATATCTTGTTAGTTCTGCTACAATGTAGTTGATAGATTAAAAATATGGTCACCAATAAATAAACTGTTATATTTCATCGAGGTTTTTGGAGCAACATATATCTAATCATCAATCTGAGGGAGTTGTAGTACCATCACCTATTTTCTCAAATTATCGTAAAAATTCTAAGGTCAACATAATTTTTTCGTGCAGGATTTTATCAGATTAAAAGTCAGTAAGTTTTCTTTTCAACAACAGAAACCAGAACTAGAAATACTTGAGCCAAGGTCTTTCCTAAAATTAGTAACATTAACGAAATAGAAGTTATATCAGTTTTTTCGTTTTATTTAGCTGATGACTTATAGAAAAAATCAAAATTGTGCTCATTCTTAAAATATAAAACAAATTGTATTTCCATGTTTTAAAAGTAATATTTTTGCAGCTCCAAACATTATTGCTGTAAAAGTTTTTGTTTAATGGTTAGTGTTATTTTTTAATTATTCCTTTATGTGCACATATTCAGCTACAATAATACGCAAACTAGCGTTGGTTTTCTTGTTTGCAAATGGTTCATTTTAGGGTTATATAGTAATGTGCATATTAGGGATATTTTTCACAAAAAGCTGACACGTGTTCCAAAATTCGTCTTTCAAATCAGTTTGTGAACAAGAGAAAGTCTGATTAGTATTATAAATATTTATTAAACGAACTAAAACTGGTTAATACTTGTTACATATGAAATATTAAGATAAGTTATACTATTCCAGGAAGAAAAAGAATAATTGCAATATAAAGCTATAAATTCACGTAAACAGATAAAGTAGTAAGAAAAATGTGATAATGAACAAGATAATAATGTCTAGAAAGCTATTTATATTTATAAAGCTGTATAACGGAAAACTTCTTATAAAGTTATACAAAATTTTATGTTGATTAAAAATTTTAAAAAAGTGTAATTACATATGGCTTGGGTTAACTATCCCTGTACATAAGGAACTTGAACCAATTTGAAGGTATTTTTATATTTCATATTTTGTTGCCCTAATAGTTAATATCGCAGAAAGATATTAATATACTAGAGAACCGAAAAGGAATGTTGATTTTTCGTATGTCAGTATTTCACTTAGCCGAAACTACTGATGCAAATACGAAATTCGGTATGCGTGTGAGGTGTATAACGTACATGCTCGATAAGAAAACATTTTCCAAAATTCGTGACTTATTGGGAAGAGGTATAAAGGAGCAAAACAATTATTTCGCAAATTCTTCTCTGTCTCGGAGAAAACAAACGAATGCCTAAAATTCAATATCAGTACACTTTGAAATTCACCGTGAAAACAGAGGAGAGTGGACGTCCACCCTTCCTTATTTTCATATATATTTTTTTCAAAGGAAAAAAAAAGGAGTTATGTATGAAATTCTTGATCTGAAATTTTAGCAAATATGAATTTATTGTTTAGACATAACTGATTTGTCATTAAAACTTTTACCAATTTGAATTTAATTTTAAAAAGCGACATCATTTTCCTTAACAGCTAAATTTTGTGTAATACTTTATGAAGTATAAGTATATATTTTAAAAAGTGTCATAAGAATTGCTAAAAAGTATCATTAGGAATCTTAAACTAAAACCTGGGTCAAGTATCACTATCTCTTCCAATATTTTTAAAAGGTGTTAAAAATACAGTTTATCCTGCCCATTGTTAAATTTTAAAATAAATTATACCACATGTTTCATTATTGGCATTGTGTTCATTAATAATAACGATTCTTTTTAAGTACGTTATGTACAATTGTAATAAACTGAATCCAAAATGGTTATTTTTAATCGACAGCTTCTGACTCTTCTTTCAACAATCTAAGACTAAATAAAAACATACAAAATAAAATTATTTTCAGCTTATTCTTAGAGCTACGTGTATATAATGTGATAAGGAAAATTTCTGAAAAAAAAAGCGTACTTAAAATTCTAATCTTCCAACTACAAATAAAAACCACATCTCTCTTATAAAAAATCTCACACTCTTATAAAAAATAATATATATTCAACATCAAAAGGTTTATTTTTACTAAAGAATCACTGGAAAATCCCTGGAGATATATATATATTCTTGAAATTTGCATAAGAAATAATTTTATAAACATTTCTGCATTAAATACGTTGAAACGAAACAAAATTAGATTTATGTTAAGGCGATGTAACATACATTCAGGTAGTCCATTTGTTAATATATATATATTGCTGTTAGAGCTTTGAAATATATTTTTGAAAACCTATAGAATTTAACACACGTATTTTTAAAAAGATTAGATACTGCAGGAAATGTATTTGCGAGTGGAATGTTAAAAATGTATCATTAAATTTTTAAATGTAAAAATGCATAAATCTTGTGCTTATTTTAGAGCATGATAATGAAATTTCTTCTGAGCCTCTCATTGATTTCTTTAAATGAAAATAAAAAATCCAGTCGAAAAACTAAAATGATTCTTTTGAACAGCTAAACATTTAAACAGATATTATTCTATTTTGAAATCAAATTCAAACGAAAAAAAAGGCACTTATTTGTTTAATGTGATTATGTCATTATTTTTGATGGAAATTGTTTAATTTTTAAAAATTTTTATTGATAGAGAGATACTGACTGCTGTATGTAATATATTTTAAATTGTACCAATTTTATTTTCAGCACTAATGTTTTAAGAGGTACAACTTATTCTGCATACTCTTACATTCTTTTAATTTATATTCTTTAATTCATTTATCCTCGTCAAATCGTAAATAAATTTGAATTTGAAAACAAGGTATAATAAGTCTATGAGCATAGACAGATGTAGACTTCCAGATTAAGCATGAGTGAGAAATGAGTTTAAAGTACGTTTACGGTTCCAAACCTTCGAGATGAACAATTTTTATATGAGAAAACTTGAACAAATAAATTCCGAAGTTATATTTTTTTTAACTTTTTTGAAAGAGCTTAGAATAGATTTGCGTTAACCAAACTTATTTTTTTTTTTTCGACTGTAACAGACATTCTATGTTTTATATAGCTGAATCTTCAGACTTTTTCTTTTGAAAACTGTTGTTTGCAGTGTATCTTTATCAGATAACTATACAAAATATAAAACTAAAAAAAAGTAAAGCTTTTGCTTAAAACTTAAAAAAACAATTTTTTAACCAATTAACAACAATATTTTTAGCTTTCTTATTACACAAAATTTAACTAGCTAAATTTATCTGGCTTTCGAGATGAACAATTTTTATATGAGAAAACTTGAAAAAATAAATTCCGAAGTTATATTTTTTTTAACTTTTGAAAGAGTTTAGAATAGATTTGCGTTAGAGGAATTAACAGTACATTTTCCTCAAACTTTTAGATCGATCTTACAATCATGAACACACCATAAACTACATGAATATTTAAAAAATTGATCATATTTGTATTTTAAATAGTGCGAGCAATAAAGTAAAAGTAAGTTTTGCTATGGACGAAAAGATTCTAATTAATATATTTTTCATTCGAAAATTTGCTATACTTTCTGCTGAAATATTCACAAAAAATTACTTCTTTCCGTTGTTTCTATTCTTTAATATTTGTCTTAATATTTAGCACTTTTCAACAGTCATTTCTCGCTATAAGTTTTAAAAAAATATGCGGTTTTACATTTTGTGTTCTGTGTTAGACATTTTAGAAATTTTAAACAAAAATGCACTATCAATTAGCATAGCATAGTAAATTTTATAGGCTTATTTCGGTTCCGATTAAAAATTTACACGCGAATAAATAACTAGAAAAATCTGACGTAGACAACACATGACTTCCTTGCACGTCTATTAAATCAAAAATATTTTCGGCGCACTTCATCTAAACTTATTTTGTTTGAAAGAAATAAAATGGTGCAGGAATAGTAAGGTTTAGCGGTTTTTCGGCAAATTTCTGCAAGGTCGACGACAAATGGTGAGATTTTGGGCATGGACCAAACAATGCCTGACTATCGCCAAATTTGGCGATATTTCGCCAAAACTCGTCAAGCGATGGCGATTTGGCCATGGACCAAACAATGACTGACTGCAGATGTAATATATTGAAGATGTCCAATGACGTTAATGAATTTTGAATTGAAATTCTTCTGGGTGGTCCTGTAAATAAACTCTCCAGTAGTGTGGTACCCACGACAAACACAACTAGATGTTACAGGAATCTTATATATGAAATTTCAACATTCTGCGACTAGTAGTTTTTGAGATTTGAGTGCTAAATACATACACACGTACGACGTACACCAAAAGTCGCCAAGCTTGGCGAGTTTTGGCGTAATTCTTAGGAGAGGCACGTGACCGTGGTTGGACCATTACCTATTAACTATATGGTAGGACGGTATTGTGCTTGAAATGAATGAATGCCCCTAAAATTGTCATTGACCGTAATGTATTGGAAATCTTTTGAGTGTTCCTATAGCAGAACTGTAAATGATAAAGACACTTTTTTTGATGGAGAAATTCATTTTGTAACCTTAACAGCATATATCACTTCTGAATCGTTTGAAGTAGCCTAATACCTCTAAAATACGATTTAAAGAATTTCTGCCCATAGAGCGTAATGTATGTAAAATTTTTGAGCGGCCCTGTACATAAACTATCCAATGGGACCGAAAGGGGAGGTGCACAACTAGATGTTAGAGAATTTCTAAATATAAAGTTTCGACATTCTACGACCAATAGTTTTTGAGATATGCGAGTTTAATGAATTTCGGTCCATAAGCGTAATGTAATTCAAATCTTTTGGGCTGTCCTGTAGATAAACTATCCAGTCGATTGGTACCAAAAAGAGGAGGTGCACAACTACATGTTACAACAATCCTAAATATTAAATTTGAACATTCTACTACCAATAGTTTTTGAGATATGCGAGTTTCATACATACATACGTACAGATGGCATGGAAAATCTGGTCAAAATAGACTCGGCGTTGGTCAAAAATGGGTTGCAGACGCATTTATATGTTCGTGCATGCTAGCGTACGATGAGATGCATCGAAAAAATTCTTAAAATTAAATTTAGAAGTAGTCAAAATCGGTTTTTTCGTCGAAATTTGGCCCCGAAATTTTTCAGGATTACATTACTTCCTTATATTCCGTACAAGGAAGTAAAAATGTTTTAACTTGTTCTTTAGAAGAATTTCTTTGAAGTAGACTGCTACCTCAACGCACAAATATTAAGTATATATACAGCATGCCCCTAAACGGCGGTAATGCGCTTTAATTCTTTATCTAATAAGTGGCCAATGTAAATTGAAAAAATTTTCAAAGTAGGGGGGGGGGACTACATTAAAAAAATCCTCTCATTAATTTTCAAAAAGTTTAATTTTTAAATTTTTATATGTGTTCCGTACGATAAATTCCCAATTAGTAAAATGTGGCCCATACACTAATGAGGCGATGTAAAAATTTTCAGTCTTTCATCATAAAATGTCTCAAAGAGATATTTAAACAAAGATAGTCGGGGCTATGCATAATTTTGAATGGAAACGTTTAATGCAAGCGCCAAAATATTATTTTCTTTCATAATTTTTGTATGACCCCTGAAACGCCATCATCTGAGCAGATTCTTTTCCTTCGAGAAATATTAAAAAATGATTTAAGTCAGCATACATTTATCTTCATATTTCTGAGTCTTTTTAGGATATAATTCTCAAATTTTGAATGTCAACTGATTAGTGTATGGGGGCACATTTTAATAGTTGGGATTTTTTTTTTGTACAGGAGTGGTATGCAAATTTAAAAGTGAAACTTTCTGATAATTATCCAGATAGACGTATTCTAAATGTGATCTTTTTACCTAGCTTATTCAAAACATTTCTTTTCAATTTACATTGCTCACTTATCTATAACTAGCCGCCTCCGGCGACCAGTTGGTTCGCCATCTTAATAAATCTTGTTCGGAGAGACTCCTGTTCTTCACCGGCTTCCTTGGCACTAAAATCTCTCTGATTCTGAGTGGAATTTAAAATTAAGATGGTTGGAAACAGGGACGGCCCTACGGTAAGTGTCGTCCCTGCTAATGTAAAAAAGACGCCCCCTTTTATGCTACTTAGTTTTTGAGTTCGAAATGACGCCCCTTCGAAGCCGGCGCCCAGATGCGTTGCATACTGTGTCGGGCCGCCCCTGATTACAAAAATAGGATGGTTAAATGATAAAAACCTTCAAAAAGGAACAAATTATTTTGGTCTTATATTAATTCTGAAGAGCTTCTGGATGTATTGGCCTTTATCAAAAATGGAAAGGGAAAAAAAAAAAAAAAAAAAAAACTAAGAAAATCTGAAACATTTTCAGATTTTAAATACGCACTAAAGCGCTATGTATTAAAAGCGTATTATAATCCATGGGTCTTCCCTATTTTCTTTCCTTATTCCATTAAGTTGGAAAGTATATCATTATTCATGAGTGTGATTAAACACAACTAAAATTGATATTTCTATCCTTTTTCTGGATGTAATACATTAGAAATGGATGGGAAAAGCTGTGCAGAAAAATGTACAATTTCGAACTGAAATAAAGTTTAAAAACTCATTCAGGTGTATTCATAATTCAAGTAGCAGAAGCAGATGATAAATAGCGCTTGGCGCTAGAATCACATCTCCTAAAAATCGTATATCAACCATTTTATTTGTTGCCAAATTAAAAAGTTGCACGTTTAAGTCTCGGAAAATTTCCAAACCCTATTTTTCATTTGAGTATAAAACATTTCATCCCTGCTCTGATTTATGCATACGATGTTTTAATTAAAAAATAACCTTACAAATAATATAAACAAAAAAATCGTTATTCTTTTATTTTTACTTCAAGAGTCTGATAATTTAATAAACTCGCCAAACATGGCAACCTAGATAGCTAAACTCTCCCTCTTTCCACTGCAGGTTACAATTGCGAAATGGCGAGAACAAAAACGATCATTTTGCGACAGTTTATTTATCGATATCTCCTAAAATAATTCGAATTTCGAAAAAATCGCTTCAAGGTGTGTCGAGACCCGTCTTGGAGAATTTCCGTACAAAATTTGGTAGGTCTACGATCACCCGTTTCGGAGCTACGCCAGACACAGACAGACAAACTCACCGACAGTTTACTCATTGCTTTATTTATATAGATACTTAAAGAATTAAAGCGTGTTACTACCTTTTTGGGACACCCTGTAATGCTTATTTTAAACATCAGGCAGTAAATAGTTTTGAGACAGCAAAATAAGCACATACTTTTATAAAAATGAAAACTGTTTTTCAATAAAAATTCTAAGGTGCGTTTTCCAAAGAAAAATTTCAACGGTTCCATAAACTAATGTTGTTTAGATACGTGATCGCGTGATCATTCTGTTGGCATATAAGATAAATTATTAATTATAAAATCGAGAAAATGCAATTTGTTTTGTGTTTTGTAGTAAGGAAAGTAATTATGATCCTGTAGTTAGCGACACTAAACTATGTAAAATAAATTAATAGAAAAGATTTTTAAAGAGGGAAAAGTTAAATAATAAATCATCTTAGTTTAATTAATTATTTTTATGTCAAATCTCACCTCTTTCTTCAATTTGAATTTAAGTAGCTTTAAATAATTTTCTCTGTGAGAGTAATAACTTGATGATAAGAACCATTTATTTGACACGTACTTTGTTCTGGAATTGAACAGCTCATCATACATTATATTCCATTAGACATTTTTTTTCAAATTTCAATCACGTATTTAATTTTTTAAGATCTTCCATGTTACTCATTTCCCTACGTCACGATATTTCTCTTTTATTTATTTTTTAATGAGTAATAGCTTTTTATCAACTGCTTTCTTTTTCACTAAAAAAAAAAAGGAAAAAAGAAAAGAAAAGAAAATCAGATTGTTGCTGCTTTTATGATAAAATATGAGAAATACATTCATTTGTTAAATTCTCAAGCAAAAGAAGAACAATGAGTTGTCATATCACTACTCCCAAGCCATATAGGGTAAGAAGTTGTAATTATGGTAATTTTTACAATTTTTCAGTTTTGAATTTTTGAGTCTCTTCATAAAAGGAAAAGAATTGTTTTAAGTAGTTAGACAGTAACTTTGACCTTAAAAAGTCCCCCAATCAAAATTTTATTTCCATAGGCTTCTTTGCTTATAGTTTAAAGGAGGTAGTCATAATTAGCCCATTAAAATCACCGATTCAGAAAAGATGAAAGAAACGTGCGACATTCACTGAGATATTATGAATATTTTGTTTTCGTCTGATCGTTATAAAAGGTCTTTCATTAATATTAATACTTTTAAAAATCTGAAAATTTCCTCTAGTGAATTGTACTTTATATTAAAGCAAAGAAACGTAGTTAAAACGTACTTTAAGTTAAACTATTGATAACGTAGTGGACAAGTGATAACAGAGGGGAGAAATAACTCTTCATTTAGGGTTTACTTATTTTTTTTATTCTACTTAGGCTTGACTTCTATCTTATTATCATAATGTTCCACAGGGCTTTTAAAGAGCATTTAACTTTAATCTGAATGACATAATAGTTTAACATAAAGATGGTAACATAGTAGACATTGAAGAAAAGTGAGCACCTTTATGTTTAAATGAATTTATTTTCTTCTAGAAAAGGTGATGAATAAATTTATTAGTTATTTATAATGTATAAAAGAGGCAGAAATGTAATTCTCATTATATTTCCATTAATAGCAAATCGTTTTGTATTTTAAAACTTTTTCACTCTTTATTTTTTAAATTTATGTAAAGGGACAGGGGATTTTGAGAAAGTACAAAATGTTAAGTATACAGGGTGTTCTCAAATTCGACCGACAAATTTCAGGGGATGAGAAAAGGCATCAAGACGATGAGAACTCACCATTAAACACGGGTTCGCTAACCACGTTCAGACGTTTAAAATCACGAAAAAAGCAGGCAGGTTTCGACGTCACTCAAGAACGACAAAAGTACAATGCTAACTCAGTGGCGGCTCCTCCGTTTGAGCACATGAGCACGTGAACCCCCAGAGGAAAAACTAAAGAATAAACACATTTAAAAAAATATATTAAAAAATATATATTAAGTACACTT
The DNA here is from genome assembly GCA_038373885.1 of Cheiracanthium punctorium. NCBI lineage: Eukaryota > Metazoa > Arthropoda > Arachnida > Araneae > Cheiracanthiidae > Cheiracanthium > Cheiracanthium punctorium. The sequence continues at coordinate 200,941 of JAWZYV010007802.1, forward strand.
CTAGATTTTTGTGAATTTAAAACATGAGTTTTACTCTTCCCCACCCCCCACTATTATTAAACGCGTTTATTATAGCTAACACACTGTATCGTAGGTTACTACAGCATAATCTTTCGTTGCTCGCACGTGCGATCGGCCCGAGTGGCCCTTTCAGCCGGTCTCTGAGGATAGACGCCGAGACAGTGAGAGAGAGTTGCGGGGGAAGCGTGGCGCTTTCGCTCGCACAAATTTATTGTGCTCACAGCAGATTTTTTTGCCGTTCTCTCCTCTGTATTCTCTCTTGGCTTGTTGTGTTCGGTTAGTTAATCCTTTTTTTTCATATTCTTATTATTTTCTTAATTTTTATGATTTTTCACTACAGTATTTTTTACGAACTAGTGTAAATAATTAAGATGGGAGTCAAATAAGTGTTTCGGAGCTAAAGCAACGACATTTTTCAATGTCGTCCTTTGAAAAAAAAATTGAAAGAAAAAATCAAGACAATATTTTTGCTAAAACTTGTTTTAGCGACGAAATGTAAGATCAAAGAGGACTTGTTTTCTTTCATTTGCGTGCATTGTTTTCCTTTAACTGCTGGAAATGCAAATATAGTTTAACTTGTAAAGTGCGTCGTATCTGCCTATTTAATTTTCGAAAATAATTTTGTGAACCTCTATTTAAATAACCCACGATCCGCCACTGTGCTAACTGCAAAAAAAGTATTTGTTTAGTCATTAAGATTTGTGGAAGTGGTACCCGCTGATGTCATTGCAAGGTCCACAACGCCGTCGAGTATTAAATCTGAAACTGCTCGCCTTTACTTTTTATTAAACTTCAACTTGAGTACTATTTAGTATTATTGATACAGATTTATATATTTTATTTTATCCCTAATGGAAAAGCGATTCTCACTGCCTAACTGTCTTATGTAAAACGAAGAAAAAAATCACTTGAATTTCTTCAAATTAAAATTGTAGATATATAAAAACACAAAACTTAAGTTTTAAAGAACAGATAAATTAATTAGTCTTACCTCTGAAGTTATCAACAAACTGCTTGATGGGTGAAAAACTTCAGAGGTAAGATTAAAATCAGCATAATAATTTTGTTATATGAGCCATGAACATATCAATTAACAAAGAAATTTTTTTCATTCGAACAAATAATTTGGTTGATTTTAACCAAACAAACCATTCAAACAAGTAGTCCGGTTAAATTAACAAAGCATTTATTTATTTTAACTTAATTGTGTCGTTAAATCGAGCAGATGATTTGTTGAAATAACCAATAATTTTAACAAAGTTTTCTGTTAATTTACAAAAATTTCTTTAGCGCTATTTCAACTGAGCATTTTTTTCCACAAAATTTTTGTTGGTTCAACAAAACATTTTTTTCACCGTGATATTCTGAAGATTGTTTTCACAACTGCGTTAGACAAAATGGCACTTTAACTCACAAACTTACATAAATGCATTTCTGTGTTTGTTTATCAACAAATTTGAAATTTTTTTTAATTTCTTATATTTATTTGATAAAACTGTATCCCCGCTAATAAAGATACAAAACATTCCAGACAGCACCAGAACGTTCAGAGCACATGTGTGTGCTGCCTGGAATATGACTCTTAGAAAACTATACTTATAATGCGCCGAAATGCCTATTATTTCTGAAGAGGAATAAGGGATAGGAGACGCGTTCTAGTTGATCTAAATTCAAAATAATATTTTAGTATGATTATAATTCCGCTAGTATAATTAAAATTCTGCGACGGTTCTCCCTGATATTTTGAGAGGGTGGAATTAGCAGAATTATGAAACTTTTGGTCATAATTCCTCTTGAAATTATACCTAAAAGTTTCACAATTATTAACTAGTTAAGACAAATGTTTTAAAGATATTAATGTTCATAAAGAAGATTTTACCGACACATTCACAATCCTGTTGCTTTTTCAAGATAATGTTCTTAAAGTAATTTATGATTCAGATGAGGAAGAGTTATAAAATTAAAATGCCAAATAATTATCTAAATATGATGTCACAACACAAAAAAGGTTTAATATAAAATTGTTACGCACATTATTCAATAATATAAAACATGTTTTTTTTTTTTAACAAAATCTTACTGCTGCGATTTACGGTAGTGTCCAAACTTTGAAATATGAAAAACTGTTTCTGCCATATCTTTTAGAAGTAGAATTTGAAATTTTATAGAGCTAGAAGTGACATGTCAAGGTAGAAAACAAAAGATATAGTGGACCCGTCAAGTAAACTTTCTCCATAAAATTGAATGCAAGTCGATATATCAGGAAATTTTTCAAAGTATAAATCACTGTCTTTATTGATCAGCTCTATGCCCAAAACCGAAACTTAAGAGCACTTTTCACAGTTCCTTTGAGGTTTATATAAAGTAAAAATGCGGTGTTAAAACACTGTTTAGTAAATTTCTCAGGCTTTTTTTTAACTATGAGAAAAATAACAAATTAGTATAAAATAAATAAACCTGTGCTTGGTTCCTTAAATAAATTTATCGGATTTATCAACTTTTAACTTGAACTTCGAAAGAAATTCGTATGTTTAAAACGTTGTATGTTTATCTAAATTTTAATTCTACTGATATTTCTTGTATTCAACTTTCTTAAATGCAGTATTTGAGCTTTTACGTGATCAAACAAGTTAGTTAATTTTATAGAATTAAACACTGAAAATTATTAATAGGTTATACAGCCGTAATAACTTCACAGAATCTGTCTACAGTTTAAGTAACGTATAGAGGAGAATAAGGTCAAAAGTAAGATGGGTCAATTTTAACGTTCCATATTTAATGCATGATGCAGTTCTTGCAACAGTCAAGTGCTGACAGTATAGTACAGGCCCTCTAATATTTTAAGAAGAGTAAGGGCAAATTAATCAGTTGAATGTTTTTGTATTATGATGGGTAATTTTTTCTTTTCTTTCTCTTGAGTAAATAATTCTTTTGTTAAGTTTTTCCTTCCAGTATCTAACAAGACAGACATAAATGAATTATCAGTGCCTCATATTTTTCTCCATATTTTATAATGTAAAGCATCAAGTTTATACTACCACATATTTCAGTGTAATCCAGTGAAACACAGTCAGTGATGGCGCCAAGATGTCAATTCTAACAAAAGATAGTGGAGACTATTGCAGCACGTTGAATTTAACCCCATACTCAAGATTCCATCTTCTAAAGCTTTCTCGCTGTATGCCTCTGCATAAACTCAGTATTGGTTTTTCATTCATTCATTTATTCTAAAATTCAAAAGGCATGTTAGTTCTGTCATGGATTCATGGATCATGTATCTCTTTGTACTCAACTGTCAGGAATCATCCTGACCTCCTAACAATTTATAATATTCTCCAGATTTTATCGATGACTTTTCCGCAGTGTTGGGTGTTAGTCAATTAGTTTTTTAATCAACGCATTAGTTGACTATAATAGTAATTGCTATTAAATTAGTTACAATTAAATTAATTGCAATTAAACTTTTAGTTACACGTTGCAATTAAATTATTTGGATTAATGTATGTTAATCATCATTCGCAATTAAAATAATTTCAATTAATTTTTTTAATTATTCTATGAAACAATTAAAACAAACAATTAACTTACTTATCTATACGGAATCATTTAAAAGATGTATAAAATTTAACCTAATTGAGAAGATTTACGTAACTCTCTCTTTCTATCTTCAAAATAATTCGCTTGCCAGACTACTCGCGCGTACTCTATTATTATTGCAGCCTAATCCCGCATTATGTACGATTCCTGTGCGAAGTGCGGGTGTGAACAATAATCTGGGGCAATTTTGTGAACGAAAATGGCCTCGATAAACGACATTGACCAAGACAGCAACTTGTCAGTGAGTATGTCAGTTTCGGACATTAATAAGTCATTTAAAACGGATTCGCCTGTGCTACCAAACGACACCGCCGTGTGGTCGTCATCTTCGCAAGCGCGACTTCTCTTGCTTGATGGAACATTTTTCAAATACATACCTGAATAGTCTACAGGTAATAAAATCACAGCTGTGTGTATGAAATGTCCAAGCGCGATGTAATCACTAAAGTTAAAGGATTTCATAACTGTACAAAGAACTTTTTGAGTCCCTTGAAGCGTAAACACGGAAACTAAAGCGTTAAAGAGTACAAAACATATGTAAAAAGAAAACTGACGTACAGAAAAAAAGGTGATATTATTGTTAAAACCAAAACTACTAAAACAAAGAAAACAAATGAGAATAAAATTAAGACTTGTGCTTGGAAATACCTAAATTGGCTTTACTCTACATAGCAAACACACACAGGTTCTCTGAACGTTAATAGACGTTCAGAGAACCTGTGTGTGTTTGCTGGGTAATGAGTCGACGTACACTAGGACGTCGTATCGAAAAACACTACGAAAGCCAAGTGACGAAGATAAAGTCCGAACTAAAAGAAGTTGACTATGTGTGCCCAACAATAGATATTTGGTCTAGCAAAAACAGAAGTTTCAGTAACAGCGCACTGGATTGGAAAAGATCTATGCAGTGTTTCAGTGGCATTATCTTGTCAAAAATTCAAAGGCGCCCACAGGTACGATCGGCTATCCGATATAATTCAAGAAATTAACGGAGATTTCGACGTCAATATAAGTAAAAGTATTGAATCGGTGACGGATTATAGTAGAAATTTCGTATAAGCTTTCAAAGTGTCAAATTAACAAATATTAATATTGTTGAAGTTATGCCAGACTTTCATCCACCAGAAGTCACTTCTGAATCAGATATTGAAGAAAACGAATCATGAATAATAGATGATCCTGAGAATATTAATTTCCTTCCTGTTCATTTACAATGCTGTGCGCATACGTTAAGCCTATGTGCAACTGCGGAAGCGAACAAAGTTTTAAGCAAGCAAAACACGCCATTGTCCGAAATGCAGGCTGCAATCATGAAGAAGCGTAATGCTTTTTATGGAAAGCTTACGCTTCTTCATGATTGCAGCCAATAGCTTAAATAATAAGTGAAATATTAAGAATTAATGAGAGATTTATTTTTAAATTTAAACAAAGATGAATTACGTTTGAAGGGATGGGGGGGGGGTGTATCAAGATAGCTCTGTAAAAATTCATGAAAATGGCTATTTTTATGATTTCTTTTTCAGTTTCCCACTAATGATAGAAATGTAACTTGCGTTTCAAACAACCAAGTCATCTTTTAACTTTATCTGCTATTTTTTCCAAGTCAATATTGATAAAATTTCATTTTTCAAAAATTTTTTAATTTGATGTTCTCAATTAGAAACATTGGCCAGTACAAGCCAGAAAAAAATAAGCAGTTGAAAGTTTAGGTACAATTTTTTAAAAAGTTTTGAAGCCGATTGTACGCTGCGGCATACAATCGGCGATTTTTGTCGGCGCGCCGGCCTGGACCTCGGCGGCGGCGGCGGCGCAGACCTCTACTTTTGACGCATCCTGAATGCATCAAAGTTTAAAAATTCATTAAAAAAGTACAAATAGCGTTACAAAATTGCAGTTTGCATGGATAAGATTAGAGAGATTTCGGAATTTTTTATTCGAAACTTGCTTCCCCCTTGTGCATGTCAGCGCCACCTATCGGTAACATTTGGAACTACAACATTTTTTGTCATTAAAAAAAGCCCGATCGTCCTCTAAATCTATTTGTGCAGACCGTAATTTCTATCATTATTTCTTCTTTTTCAATGAATTTTTAGCTTTTTTAAGGACTTTTTGATTACCCTACATGTTACAACTCACCCATGAAAGTGTTGACCAGGATACGGACAGTTGTAAGAAAATGCACTCATGTATACATTAGATGAATCAGAAAGTCTTTGACCCTACTTTTTATGACCTACATATAGTACATACTGGTAATTACACATTTACATACTATTATACGCATCTTGCACTACTTTTCCAAATTTTTCCACACCTCTTCAGACATTTGTCCTGTCGCAGCATTATATTTGAGATGCCCCCATGGAAAAATTCGTTTACCACCGGAACTTTACGACCCATTATTGTTATATAAATCGGAATCGTCTGGGTTTTCTCTACCATCCTTTCTAATTTGTGGCAGATAAATTAGAAACACTCTGTATTCAAATCAAACGAAGTAGGATAATTTTTCTCAATTCCAGCAATAATAAATCTTCGTGGTCTGTATGAAACTTCGTAGTTTTTAATAACATGTAATATTTTTTCAATTTTTTTAACTGGCTTCCACATTCTTACACGTAGTGAATCTTCGTCACTGTGTCTTTCCAACAAAAGGAGTGAGAAGGATATACCTACTTCAAGGAACGCATTATCCTAGTGGTTAAGAAGACTGAAAATTGCTAGATGGCTGAAGTGTGAAGATTCATAGTTCTGGAATAGCTCTCTGTCGATCTAACGGTCTGGAGTTTGGGGAGGGGGTTTCTGGATGTAACATGAATGTGCGTAAGAACCTCTTAAAAAGTTGAAATAATTAAAAATTTGGTAAAATAGCGCACATAAAAGGTACTTATCACTCAGGACGCTCGTTTCGGTTGAAATATTTTCGTCGTTCTTTAGCTGAAGTCCACACACAACAACCAGAAAAAAGTGGGGACTGAAAAAGCCACCCATTTTGTTTGCTCCCTTAAAAAGACCTCTGCCTAAGACATCTACCCTTAGTCAGATAGCCTTCGGGTACCTTTACTTAATCAAACCAATTATAGTTGACGAGAAATTAGAGGGTTGGGATTTCAGTTAAATGCCTACCGTTGAAGAACAAATGTGCACATGAAGTTATGTGCACGCTAACTCTGTGGTTCTGAACATCTTCACGTGATCGAGCTAATATCAACAAGAGGATGCACGGCCTCTGGGAAACGGATTTCAATGATCTTTGGCGCAGTGGTAGTAAACCGTGTGAATGTACTACTTGTAAAATACTAAGACGCAATACCCAAATACAGTCAAGAAAAATTAATATTTACTAGGGGGCTACCGCCACCTGCTCGCTATCGCTCGCTCACCATATGCTGAATTGCTTTAGCCTAGCTAATGTTAACTGTAAAATTAAGTTTTCTACATGCATAAAAGACAAAAGTAAGTAAGAGTTACAAAATTGATACAAATATAACTTTTTAAGAAAAAAATGACGTTTAATATTATTGCTGAAGAATGAATATAAAAAGCAAATTCAAAAGTTTATACTTACCCTCCCACCAAAAAGTATAAAAGTAAGTATATACACATTTAATCAATTACAGAAAATCCTCATAAACACAATTAAAAATTTCACATTTTGGAGCTACCACAGTAACAGATTCAAAGGATCGTGTTCTTGATAAACTAACATAGAGTCGTCCATGACTAAAAACTGGCTCATTGAGCGCCAAACATATCTTTTTAAAGTTTGGTCTTGAGACTTATTAATTGTCATAGAAAAGGCTAATGGGAAATTGCATACGATTAAACTTGAAAGGCATGTTAGTTTGAGATGGTTTCAAAGGTACTCGAGGAATGAGAAATGTAGCTGTACTGTCTATGGATTTTGCCTGGATAATGGTTTGCTGCAATTCTGTAAAATTAGGCGTGTGCCATTGCATAATCCTTTAGAAGGAGCTAAATTTCGCAATAGCATTTTAATGCAACCTTTTTTTAACTTTAACTCGTATGGAGGCAAATCAGTTGGCGTCAAAGAATTTAAAAATTCTTCAGGAAATGTCAATTGATCTTGAGGATCTTCACTGATGATTGTATCAAAAGCTTTATAAACAGTTTCATTTCCTGGCATACATTCCAACACTTTATTCTTGATTTCCATGGATCGTTCATTGGTAACAGTAAGAATGGCTCTATCTTTAAGCTTGTGTGGGGTCACACTGGAAAAATCTATGTCACTGTACAATTGCTTTACAGGGTCTTCTATTGAAGGGTAGCACTAAGAAGGTAACTGAATCGTTGAGCCACTCTTTTTCTCTCTAATGTCCAACAACCAATTCCCAAAATCTCTCTCAGATTCAAGGGCGCGCATATTTCTGGTCAGATATAACTTGTGAAACTTCAACCAAAGAGAGTGTTTTTTTATGGAGCTTGCAACAGTCAATGTTTTTGAACCTCTTAAAATTACAGGAAGGATTGGCGAAAATCTCCACCTAATAGCATAACTTTGCCCCCAAAAGGTTTTTTAGAATTCGTGAGATCTTGTAAAAGTCTATCAGCAGCTAAGAAGGCATATACATGTGTCATAGGTGCTTCATCCCACACAATTAACTTTGCATGCCGGCTTTGACCATGCAAACGATAACAGTAGGGTCCAGATCCAGGTGATGGTTTGACTTGTGCTCCCATCGAAGCGAATGCTAAGGCTGAATTATATTCACGAATCCGCTGACGATAATTTTTAGCATCCGGTGAATTTTCAGTTAGAAATTTTTTTTTGAAAGTTCCGTTGCATCAGAAAATGCCGGTAGGTCAACTTTTCCATCATGGCAACATTTGGTATATTTATGGGCTGTATTTTTCTCTTCTTTCTAATAAAGAGCCCCAAAAAACGCACACTTCGGACATAGTACCACAAATATGTTCTTCAGCATCATCATTTCGTATACACACGCGTTTTGAGCGACGACAAACTATCAGCTTCGTTACGAATTCTTCGTCTTGAAGCGGTTTCCTGAACCGTCTCAGCTTGCCTTTCAGCTCGCCTCCGTTCATTTCGGAGATAATATTCGATTGCAAGATTTAAATTCATATATAAAACTAATAAAGATGTAATAATAGATGTAAATTACAATTCAGATTGTAAACAAACTTTGCCAATCGGCCAGACGTTGTCAAACTACGATTAAGAAATCCGAAATTGCGATTCGAGAATCGAAATCGCTCGCAAAGCAGATAGCTCGTATGATGTAAGTTCATATGATGATTTTAATGTAAACGAAACAAATTTGCCAGCTGTTATATATATTTCGGATCGTTACGTCGTTATATTTATTTCGGATAAAATATCTGACAGTACGATCGCTCTCAAAGTTACAGGGCGCTTCAGGGTTTTGCCAAACTTGCCAGCGTTGCCATACGACAATTAAGAAATTAGACCCCTTTTTGTTGCCACATAAGAAAAAAATATACATAGATTTTCGAACTACACCAAAACTTTAAATATAATTTACGCAGAAGCGTGAGTAATCGGCGTAGCGAAATGGTTAGAACAGTGGACTTCTACTCTGGTGTCCCGGCTCGAATCGCGTGCTGCGCAAGCGCATTTTTTTTTTTTCACTCTCTCTCTCTTTTTAAAATACATCAATACTGGTAATTAATTCTTATTTTGCTCCAGTTAATATTTATTTACTTTTTCATTTATTTATTTATTTATTTTTACTATTTACTGATATTTTTATTACTTATTTATATAGTTTTTTAAATGTTATTTCTACTATTGGAAGTCTATTTTTAGAATTGATAATACTTATGATTATTTGAATAGAGTAATTATAATCAATAATTCAATTTCTTTTTTTCTTCCCATCTGGTACATAGTCATCAGATGAGTTACCTTTAACGGATTCGAAATTTTCTTCTATACACTCTCTAGAGCATTGATCATTTTCTCATCAGTTTCAAACTTCTTTTCACTCAACACATCCAATGTATTATTGTACAATGCTGTGCCTATCATCGTAGCTTCTTCAGATAGTGTATAAGAAGCTGTCGTCGCAATTACATTTTTTTGAGAAGTGAACTTTCGTAATACGCTACTTAATTTTTTAGTCGCTGCTTCAAAGCATCACTGTATGCAGAACTATCAGTAGCTTTTTAATCACAAAAATAAGAACTTGCTTGACCTGATGGCATATTTTTAACTGTAATATGATTCTTCAAAATAAGTTTCACTGCTTAAATACGTCTACGAAATTTTCACATCTGATATTATAAATTTGACAACCCATCAACAGATGACAGACGATTAAAAGAAATAATCCTGATGCTGTGGCATCTCAAATCGGTGAAAATTAGAAAAGAAGTCTGTCTTATGATTGTGACAAAAAGAATTGTACCTTAAATAAATATTGAGATTTACGAATGTTAAAAGTGAATTATTTTGAATGTGTAAAATTCTGATTCGAAAGTAAAGATTTTACAAGTAGAAATAAAATTTAAATAATAAAAATATCAATAAGTAGATACTAAAAATAAATCAATCAATCAATGATGAATAAATGAATAAAACAAAATAAGTAAACTATTTACTTGACTAAAAAATAAATTAATTACCAGTATTGATGTATTTAAAAAAAAGAATGGGCGGGGGAAAAAAACGATTGCGTAGCTCGAGATTCGAACCTGTGATACGAGAGTAAAAGTCCACTGCTCTAACCATATCACCACGTACTTCAATCTGACGTACGCATAACTTATATTTAAAGTTTTGATGAAGTGGTTCGAAAATTAATATTAATTTTTCTCAACTCCATTTGAGTATTGCGTATTAGTATTTTACACGTAGTATATTCACATGGTATTCTACCACTGTTCTAAAGATCATTCAAATCCGTTTCCCTGAAACCGTGCCTCCTCCTTGTAAGATTAAATGCCAGGGTACCATGCAATCATATGATTTAAGAAATTATCTATGAGAAAAATTTCCATAGAAGAGGCCACATAGAGATATAAATTGACAGTAGGAACTTAATGTTTGCAAGAATGTTTGTGAAAATAGAGTGGATAAAAAATTATTCAACTGCATAAAATTTAAAAAATACCTTTTACGAAAGAGGCGTATTTTTACTTCCCTGCTTTTACATGAAGTCATCTATATATCTTAAAACACATATGTAGCTACAAACAGATTCTTTAAGACGCTATTTCATTTTGTCTGAGCATGAGCGAGAGCGTACTCTCACCAACCAATGAGTAACCAGAATAAAGCTTATCTTTAGACATACGAATGGCATCTCATAAGACGCCTTTTGTCTGAGCATGCGCGTATTCTCGACCCTAGCTCACTCATCGTTCGTTGGACAATGAATTAACCCTTTAATGCAGTGTGTCCTCGCCGTGCGGACACAAAACTCTGACGCTTTAACGGTTGTCAGTCACGAAGAATAAATTTGATTTCTATAAAAAATACTTTGAGGGTGACATAGTTACACGAGAATCTTTTTCTATTGAGCACAAAATTTCGCGTAAAATTGATCGATTATTTGTAAAATGGATGTCAGAATTACTTTTATCAGTACCGGCATCTGCTACAAAAAAAACTAGACAGACTGCCCAATGCCGAAAAAGTGCAGCCGTTGTCATCGCGGGTGGCGGTGTTCGCGGGTTCGAACTACCAGCAGGATGGCGGTAGATCAAATCGCCTTCTGCGCGCCACAGAGATAAAGAACATTCTTTACACAATTTGCAGGTAGTTAAATCGTGCGATGGCAACGGCTGCACTTTTTCGACATTGGGAAATGCTTGTGCTTCACAGTGCTAAATACGACAACCATAATTTTGAATGTTTTCAAAATAGTTTTGAATTCTCATGACGGTAATGTCACAGAAGCGGGTGAGAACATCACCCAACAGGGTGTTTTCGGCAAGTTATGCCGTAACACTTTATGCACCAATATTGGACTTTAGGTTGTACAGGTCGGCCATGAAACGGTAGATGTAAAATTTTTATTTAAAGTCAGCCGCACATAATAACATGTGAATTCTTATTTAGATATGATTTTTTTTAAACGTGAATTTGCACGGGTTACCGTATGCTGGCTAGTTTTCTTTAAATGAAAAATGTTACTGAGTGTATTGTAATATATTAAATTTAAGATAACATTGATTAACTATGAACTACATTTGATTAATTATGATTAATGATTTGAGATTGACTCAACACTCAGGTGAACGTATACATTTCCATCGTCTTAACCTACTCGTATAATTTGTGTCCGCATTAAAATAACAACAGAAAAATTAATCCTCTAAATTAGATTTTCTTCATCGTCTAAGAGCATTAAATTAGAAAAAGATATAATATGAACATACTTTTTCTACGCATATTTCTTTTTTTATTAGTTGATAAAAAAAAAAATTACCAATAAATTCTGCGCACACATGCTAATCTTTCCTTAGACTAAATATAGACACAGAATTTTGAATTAAAAATAAACAGTTTCATCTAAGAAAGTAACTGAAAGTTTAAGTAACTGATAACCACATAAAACACTAACAAAGGTACTCAATATCATTCACTTTAATTTATCCGAAATCTGCGCCTTTAACTGCAACATGCTTATAAAAAAAATTAAAAAGAATTTTTACATACCTGAAACTCAATTTGTGAGACGTTTTCATAAAACACTTACTTCATTTAATATAAAGAATAAATTGCATTCGAAAGATATACGATTAGTACATGTTCATTAAGTGAATTAATGACTACAAGGCAGGGAACTATAGTTAATTTTAAATCATTATGAGCTTCATTGGCTGCCTTTAGTGTTTGAATACAGAGCACGTGGGTTACGATAATTGAAGTTAATAGGCTCTGTGCACATTAATTAGATATACAGCGTTATTAATAAAGCGGCATTTATGTTATACTTGCTGCTGGTTAGTGGCATTTATTTAGAATACCATTATTATAGTTTAATATAACTGCATGTGCAGTTGATAGAGTTTGCATTAAGCATTCAAATTATACTATTTACATAAATTTATAACGACTGTGAGTCTTTATTGATGGAACATTATGCCTATGAGTAAAGCTTAGCACTGTAATAAAAAAAAAAAAAATATGCGTCATCTTTTTGTTATTTGATTTATTCTATTTCGAAACAATAATCTTTTGAACAAAAACTAGTTAAAAATTTATCACAATATTATTAATATTTCAAACATGATTTTATTGTTTCTAAAAATGCATCATTTCTGAAAGGAAATGTTGTTGATCGAGTCTCTTAATGGATAAATGAAAAAAAAAAGGAGTTTATAACGTACTTTATATAATATTGACTACTTGATTCAAACGGTGTTTTTTATGTGATACCTTTGATAAGCTAAACATTTAATTTTTTTTAAACTGCCGAGCAAAGAAACGAGAGCTTATTTATTTTAGAGATAATACGTAGACGTCCGTATTAAAGCTGTAAATATGTTCCTTAAAGTAAATCTCGGGCTCTGTACCGTGTTTGAATACCTTTGAAAAAAGTCTGAAAGTCTGAAGACGGCAATTGCGGATAATCTATAAAAAAGGAAATAAATAATCACCTTCAAGCCGCTGAATCTGAAATTGAATTGCATTTCCTATAGTTCTCTAAACAAGCAGCTGCGTTTGTACAAATCCCATTTCATGCATCTTTGAATGTTACCGATATTCCTGGTGAAAAATAGAACTTTCGTAGCTGCGAGTTTAGATCAGAAAATTTACTTGCCTCCAATATGTTCTATGCAGCATACGCATCCCTAAGTTTTCATGGTTTATTTTCGAATATTATTGCTTTTTTCTTCTACTTACGTCAGTGAAAATAAAATTTCTTTTATAGATTAGAACAAAAGCCAAGAATTAGTTACGGGGGAGAATCCAAAAAAATATTATAGGAGTAATAAAAAATTATTTATTAACAGATCACAGAAAATACAAATCGGAAATAATAAGACATGCTTCCCGATCACTTTTCTGCTTAATCAAAGCCTATTCAGCCATTTATCGGAACGCAGGACCAACTTATTTAACCTGTCTTGGTAAAAATCACTGTTCCAGCCACTTGATTCAGTTCTCGGCAGCTGATTTCACATCACTGCCTGAAGAGGATACGGCATATTGGATGACGAGGTACTCCTCCGGCGTAATTATTCCAATCCCCACAGTGCTCGCTAAACTCAAGAATTGCTGCAAAAGTTCAAGTAGGAAGTCTTGATCTTGCTTCTTCTCCCGTACAGCCCATATTTGGCACCCAAGGACCATATCCTGTTTCCGAAATTGAAAATAAAGCGTACCTGAAACAAGGTTTTCCTTAGACAGTGATGTGAACGAAAACTGGCTATTGGGCAAGAGACGTGTTGCCACAGGGCTCGCATGGGTCTAATTTGCAATAATTCCGAACTTTTTACAAAATTTCCTAAAACGTTATTTGAGATACTCGATAGAACTTCTTTCCATATGCTATAAAAAGCAAGACTGCTTTAGAAACTGCACGCTATTTTCGGGCAATATTTCAAAAGTTCGGAATTGTAGCAAATATAGGATCCGTACGAACACTGTTACTGTGAAGACAAGTTAGTTCTGCGTTCCGATAAGTGACCAACAGTTTTCGTGATTATGTGGAAAAATGGTTGGCAAGTACGCCTTTTGATATCCTTTTTACTGAAATAAACGAACATTGTCTAGCAGCAATGCTGCCGGACAATAACCTTTTTCCGTTTCCGGTGTCAGAGAAAACGGTTATTTCCGTTCACATGTTATCTTATGAAACGGTTTCTCTCCGTTATTTTCAGACACAAAATCGGGTTTTTCCCGTAAATTTCAGGCAGGAAATTCTTTTTTTTTTCCTTATTAGACAAAAGTATTTTTCTTTTTTCCCCCCACTGGAGCCGTAAAAATGGAAGGCGCACCCCCTCTGCCCATCATTTCCCTACCTTGGGGGGGATCTGGCACCGCCGTTGCGGTTGTCAGGGGGCATCAGAAACAACAACAGCAACAAACAACATCCCAACGAAGGATTTTAAGCATTATTTAAAATTATGGAATCAGGTTTTGTATCACATTTGAAAGATACGCCTTATTTTCTAATAAGCGACATTATCGGACAAAACCGGTTACCTACATACTTCCAAATATAATTTATTTACCCTAGAATATAGTTTTATGCAATAAAAAATAATTTTTATGCATTAAAAAATAGTCATTTTTCAAACCAGCGTTCTAATTCATTCAATACTTTGTAATACATTCAAATAGAAATTGAAGCACTTTATTCATGTAGTTATTTTATACGTGATAAAAAGCTGTCCTAGTCCAACTTTTCCATACATACACACACACACACATATATATATATATATATATATATATATATATATATATATATATATATATATATATATATATATATATATATATATATATATATATATATGTGTGTATAGGTAGATGGATACACAACATCAACAAAGCTTTTACGTATTCTTAGTTATTAAAATATAGAATTAGTTTTTTGTAACTGCACCACCATCTTCAATAATAATATATATGTATGTTCGGGGGGGGGGGGTGCGGGGTGGTCTGGTGCTAAAAGACCGGAGTTGTTTTAAAAAAGCGTACATACATGTACATATAATGTTATAAATAGTGCACAGTTAAAAATATGTTTGAATTATTCGTTTTCTTCATTTTTTTATTATCAGAGCTGTAATCTATGATTATTAGCCCAAGAAAATAAATTTTAAATCAAGCAAATACATTACAATCTAAACACACTATAAAAAAATATTTTTTTAATAAATAGAATATAATTTCACTGTAGTCTCTAGTTATAAAACGAATTCACAGTACAGTCAGAATTCAGAAATTCAATCATTATTAAACCAGTTGTGAGATGTAATAAAAGCAGCAACTAAATTTTTAGACATGAAAAAAGTGAAATAGTACTTACAATTCACTTTTGACTCTAGATATCATGACTTCATTTGTTTTACAACAGCTACCAGAATTTTATAATCCAATCCTCAGAAACTATGTCCTTTAAAGCAAAATCTTTACCGAAAGCACTCCCTCCATATTTAGGTTGAATTTATTTCACAACTCTGAATATGAAAAAAAAATGCATTTGGTATTCGGATATAAAATAAAATTATCACAAGCGAATACACCGAGAAGTAAGGTTCCTCGTGTCCAGTGCATTAACGTATCACCTACAGCAAAAGGACTTAGCATTAAATAAAATACTGTACTCTAGTTATCTGCAGTCGTCTGTTACATGTATAATGCGACGATATTTTTGTACGTTTAAGGGATCTTAACTCCAACTTGAACTGCAGGCAGAATAAGCAACGAACTTTTGCATTCAAAATTGCTAAAATCAGCTTTGTGGGTATTATTTTTATTACGAGCGGAAGTGACTCGGATACATTTCATTAGTCCAAGCTCGCCGGTGCCAGAAAGAGAATGGAAACTGCCCTTTTAGAACTAGACTTCAGAATATTCACAGATAATTTTCGTTTTTTAACAGAACTTCCGTTAAAAAACAGCAAAATTCCTTTATTCACCAATAAGGGAGATTCTCCCGTGAAAACCAGGTTGATATTGTCTGTGAAATTCAGATTTTATATAACAGTGAATAATGTTTTATTACCCTTGTAACACTTTTTGTATCCATCCTCGTTGATGCTCAAAATTACATCAAAACTCACTCAAGAACAATAAAACTTGAGCAAGTGTAACCACACTCATCACACTAATAATTAATAACTTATGAAAAATGTATTTAAATTCCTAAAATATATTTTAGAAATCCTTTATTTTTTTATTTATTGTTCACATATGCCAAATGGGAAAAAAAAGAAAAGGGTTTGCTAAAGGTTTTCTTTTTTTCAATCAAAAAGGGTTGCTATTCAAATAAGAGGTTGGTTTAGAGAGGCCCGAGCAAACATATATTATAAACAAGACCATAAATAAATACAGTGACTGACAAGGACATACACAGACAACATGACAGACAGTGAAGTGCCAACTGCTACGTAAAGTGGCACAATAAATTTATTAAAAATTCCTGCAAAGGTCAGAATGCTGAAACACGTGCAAATTTTCAAGAAAGGAATTTCAGAAATAAAATATGCTAGTCAACCATATTAAAGGTCAGTGATTACAGAATATCAGAAGTAAGAAAATAGCTGAACGAGAAATGAATAGTGCAGGTCCTTTTCCCACTGAAAACAGATTTTTGCCAAGATTTTGCCTCGAGTTGTTTTTGCCAAGCGATGGCAAAAACAACTCGAGGACTAAGAGTTTAAAAAAAAATAGATATCACCCATAGCACCGATCAAGGAGGGTGGCCTGTTGGAGACTTCGAGCAACTGCCCCTGGAGGTTGACACTGGGAGACCTCGAACTGGTACCGAGTCCAGAGACAGAGCTGGAAAATGTAAAACCGGTATTGAGCGATGTTACTTAGGAGATAGAACATTCTAACAATGACTAGCAAGTACACGGTGTTGGATGCCTACAGGGATGAAACACGTGCAAATTCTCAAGAAAGGAATTGCAGAAATAAAATATGCTAGGCAACCATATTAAAGGTCAGTGATTACAGAATATCAGAAGTAAGAAAATAGCTGAACGAGAAATGAATAGTGCAGGTCCTTTTCCCACTGAAAACAGATTTTTACCAAGATTTTGCCTCGAGTTGTTTTTGCCAAGCGATGGCAAAAACAACTCGAGGACTAATTCGTGTTCAAGAATTTATAAATAGTTATAAGTAAAGCATAGGCAAGAAGCAAGTGTATAGGTAACGAGATTAGTAAAACTGTAAGGTAGTGCAGAAAAACTAATATAGATAGTGGTAAAAAAAAAAAAGAAGAATCAATGTAACATGTAAATATGTAAAGTCATGTGAGATGTAAATAGAAAAATAATGTAGAAAATTCTAATATGATAGCTATATAATAGTCATGGATCAATGTAACATGTATAGCATATACATATGAATTGATATGTAAGGGTGACAGAGTTAACCTGCTATCAGGATGCAGTAAATGGTAAAAGTTTTAGAAAAGTTTACGGCTTATAGCAAAAGAAAAAAAAAAAAAAAAGGAAAAAGAAAAAGGAAAAAAAAGGAAAAAAAATCTCATATTGTATGGGGTCACGTAAGTAAGCGTTATTCTGTTTACCACATATGGTTAAAAAAAATAATAATAATAAAAATCAAAATAATAGGAAAGGGATTAATCACTCACATTGCCAGGATAAATATTATATTCCTTAAATTAGAGGATATGCCGTTGGATTTGGGTCGGACCAGGGAGCTTGGGCTGTCCCTTAAGGAAGTGGTATTCAGACAATTGTTCTCAATTGTATAATATTACATGATTTATAATGTATTAAATAATGTGTGTAGTTGTATATAATGTGTTGTTGTCCAATGTATATAGTTTTCTTGTTCCTAATGTTTTCATGTGTTTTTAATAGTTAGTACTATATGTTATTGTAAACAGGCCACACTGAATGAAATGGATTGGTAAAAAAAAAATTAAAATATAAACATATATAGATGTAATAATTGGCGGAACACGGAAGCAGAAATTCTTCCCCAGTTGAAAAAAAAAAAAAAAGGAAAAATAGGAACTAAGTGGACAGTGTTCTACAGCTCAGTCTGTATTATTAACTGTAAACTGTGAAAGCTATGTGAACTATGAAAAAACGTGAACTGTATGATGTAGCATCATTAGCACTTGTTTTTTGTTTTTTTCTTAAATTAAGAGATTTTGTTCTGTATATTACTAAGATCCTTGTTCCTTCTGCCACTGGGATCCTGCGAACCCCAGTGGCATAGTTTGTATTGTTGTTCAAAGTTAAATAAATTGGACTCTTCCCCCGGGGGGGAAATTGCCGTAAACCCTTAGGTCGGCCCCCCCGGTGGGTGTCTTACAGTCTTACAGGGATGACGGCCAACCGGGCTTCCAAAACCGATAATGATACTACATTATCGGGTTTGGAAGCCCGGTTGGTCGATACCAGAAAAGAAGTGGTGACCTGACCACCCATTAAATATTATGCAATATTTCTGTTCCTAGGTTGTAGCCATATTGGAAGTGTGGTCTTATTCGTTCTGCCTCTCCCCAGACTATACTAATGATTGTAAATAACATTTTTCATAAACTAAAATGCTAAGTTATATAGATGTCGCTATATTTAAATTATTGGTGTCTAATGAATCAGATTATGTATGTGAAGAGGCTGCTATGTGCAAGGCATGGTTATAGCGTCACAACGAATGTTATTTTACTAGATGTTAATGTTGTCAGGTTGAAACTGACCAATTCATCAGTCTAATATTATTTACTAGAGCCTTTTCCTTCAGTTGGGAGCCATTGTTCTAATGGTTTCGTTTTTTCTTCGAAATCCAAAGACTCGCAAAATTTGTTCGGAGATTGTTCTGCTGTTTAAATAATAATCTATATGTAGCACTGGTGCAAATGACGTTTCCGTATCAAAATGTAAAAAAACTAAAGGAGTTCAAGTATATTATGTGAATGAATTTCTGTTTGTTTCAATGAAATCAATCTTTTTAACAAAAAATGAAAACAAACTTAAGAGTTACAAAGAAAATTGAATGAAAATGGGTTGCAATTTAATCCTTTTAATATCATTAGCTTTCAACTTTCCCAAATACTGTTCTGTCTAGATACCGCTGGATTTAATAAAGTTATACTAGATACTGCTGGCTTATAAAAAAGTTAGTTAACTTCCTCATTTAAATGTACATTCAGACAGCGGTTTTCCCAGATGATTCGAGCTCTAGAACTTGCAGGCCTTTAGCACTTCTTAAAACTTTTTAAGATCAGAACGAACCATCTTGCTTGTGAGGCGCGCATTTTCAGCTGTTTCGGGATCTAGACTAAATCAATGGGAACACTTATTTCTTTAATAATAAATGATACAACCAATTAGTTAATGCAACAAATTAGAAGTTTTTTCCAAACTGCCAAATTATCTGAAGTTGGTAGTTTGGTTGTTAGAGGTTGTTTGTAAAAAGCAACGCATGGGCTATCTGCCAAGGATGGGAGGGGTATCTTGGTCGGAGGACTTTTTAAGGGGTTCTAACGTGTATTCACGGAGGTTGGTAGAAGTATAAATAGTACAAAATAGAAGAAATACCAATTCTATAGGATTTGAAATTTTCTGTCTAGGTAAGACAACTCATCCATTGGCATAAAGGCTTTTGATGTAATATTTTGAGGTTTTCTAGAAGCCGCAGTCAACCAAAATATCACGCTAATGTATGCCATATTTTGAATTTCAGGAAAATTGTAGTTAAAGATTTGATGAAGTGGGTACGAAGCAGTGGCGTCACTGATCGGGCAATATGAGTTGGCGCATCCTCTTGCATGAAGATTGAAGACTTTAAACACTGCCGTTGTTGTGAGGCAAGAATTACTTGCTACCACCGAAGATGTTCATAGTAACGGCAACTGGTGCTGAACCATCTTTGAGGACTCTGAGTAAGACTCACCTGACAGAAAATCCAAGAATAAAATTTGTAGTAAAACCACACCATACTGTAATGTAATCAGCATGCAGATAATGACCATGCCAGGGCCGAATTTCTGACCTTTGATGCACCCAGCGATTTTTTGATGTGAACCTATCCCAACCTTGAATGTTGAATGACCAATATTGTCCGCAACGAGTAGATTTTTCTCCATAAACTCTTTCAACAAATTTTCTTAACAAATACGTTTAAATAATAGAAGCATTTAAATTATTTTTTGTACGTTTGTACAAACGTACATAGGTTTTTAGTGTAACGCTATTATTAGGTCGGACTAGCAACTTGAATGAGGTGCAGACCTTGGATTTCCGAATGTATGCTCTTCTTGTGGAGTATAATGTATCAATTGTAGTGATTCAAACATTTTCTTAACAAGTCAAAATGCCAATAATTCGAATATACAGGGTGATCAGAATATGAGTATCCATTTGAAAAATGAGTAATTCACGAAATAATTTAGGTAAAGAAGTAAAAATTAATATTCGTGCTTAGAATGATATGGTGTTTTATTGCAACCTCAAGAAAGAAAAAGTTCCAAAAATAATCAGCAGATGGCGCAGAACAACAAAACTGTCATGCAAACTCCATTGCACGACGAGAAAGTCACAGATGTGGTGTGGATTTACCACATCCACCGTTATTGGGCTCTTTCTCTTCGAAAAAAGGCTTGATTCTGGTGTTGTAACTGTTAGCGTGACGGGTGAAAAGAACGAGGATATGTTACAGAATCACATTATCCCAAGCCTGCCTGATAAACACCTGCTAGAACGAACGATTTTTATGCAGGATGGTCCTCCACCCCATATTGCTAGACGTGTGAAAGATCTCTTGCGCATGTCGTTTGGTGAGGAAGACGTGCTCAGACGCCACTTTCGTTATGCTTGTCCTCCCAGGTCCCCAGATCTCACTCCATGCGATTATTGGCTCTGGGGTTACCTGAAGTCTCAAGTCTATCGCGATCGACCGACTTCAGTAGGAATGCTAAAAGACAACATCCGACGCCAATGTCTCACCATAACTACAGATATGCTGTACAGTGCTGTTCACAACATTGTCCCTCGATTACAACTATTGCTGAAGAATGACGGTCGACGTGTTAAGTATTTTTCTGAAGAACATCGTCTTTGGTTTATCATAATTTGTTAATTATTACTTTTCATATCACATTAAGCACCATTTGTCGGGCATTTATTGAATTCTTTCATTTTTGAGGTTGCCCTCAATAAAACCCCATGTCATTCCAAGCATATGTGTCAAATTTTACTTTTCTACCGACATTATTCCGTGAATTATTGATTTGTAAATGTATACTCATATTTTGATCACCCTGTACTTACTTTTATAAGATGTGTTTCATAAAAGATGCGCAAAATTTTAAGAGGTGATAATACATATCGAAACAAAAGTGGTCGGAATTAAAAAGGAAAGGCATTGGAGTACGCCAAAGGTGATGCTTTTACACTAGTCAAAAAAAACACCACGATTTAAAGGCAAAAAAGCACAAAAAGCAAGCTTAATGACATGATAACAAGAGCTGTTTAAAACAGTAACCGGCAGCAGTAATGTATCTGGGGCGAGGGGTCAAGGAGAAGGGGGTCACCCACCAGGGGAGTCCAACGCAAATCGGATTTCAATGAGATATCCCTCCTGGTGAATCCTTCCTACCTTCGGACCATCTTTTATTAAAACAAAAAATAATACATAGTATGGCCAACAGTACTCGAAAGACTAATAAAAATATTAAGAAAGTGTGTCACACCGGACACATTACAAAATAGAACAAAATGATTAGCATACAGTATATATATACATATATATATATATATATATATATATATGTAATATATAAAAAGGTAATTTGGGTTTTACTAGTTTGGGTATTGTTCAAGCGGGTACTTTCACTGTAAGTTTTACTTTCCTGTCATACTTGCCACACGCGCTCTGGAGCTATGTTTTATTTATTTTGTTATTTGTCAAACATCAGGCCGTCGATTCTGAGTTCTTTAGATGTACACGTGTCCCCACGCCCTTGTGTCCCCGGATGCGGGTCATGTTGGTAAATGTGTGTGGTTCGATCAGAGATAAAAGAGAGGAGGAGTAGTGTCTTCGCAGACCACGTGGTGTGGTAAGCGTAAATACTCCCGCACATCGAAAATCGGGGGACTTCTGCCACTGGAACTGCTTCATGAGTCCACGCTGATTCTTGTACCCGTCTCCCCTCCCCTCTTCTCATTCTAAATTGTAACTTAATTGTAATGTTCAATAAACCATATTACCTGCCTTAACTCTGAAGCTTACTTGAAATATCTGACGTCACACAAATATATATATATATTATTTCTTACAGGATACAAGTGGCACTGTAAATACACCGCGTGACATTGAAAGTGCAACACCAAGAAGAAGTGGTCAAAAAATTATGCAAATTTCAGGGTAAATGCACCTTGCCGAGTTATGCTAATGATGTAAAATTGGCAGCTCGCCAGTGCACGTGGAAAAGGATATACGGGAAAGAACCAGTAGAACGGACAATTTTTAAGTATTGCTGCTAGAGAAAGTGTCGTAGAAATTTTATTCTTGTCTCAGAGGGCACGTGTAACCAGAGAATGCCAGGCCACTGTCAACGGAGCCAGTTCCAGCAGACCGAAGATTTTACGAGAGGCATAGTAATCGGACTGAGAAGGGCAGGTTGGTCCATTCGGCAAATCTCGGCAGACACACACCTGGATGTGTCCACTGTAGACCGGCTGTGTCGAAGATTGTTGGAACAAAGAAATGTGGCGCGTTTAAGGGGTGCCGATGCAGCCAGAGTGACGTCAGAACGCGTGGATCGACGCATCCACCGACAAGCGGTGGTGCTACTTCAACCTCCATTCTGTGACATGTTCAAGACATTCTGGAACAGAACCATTTCCCGTCGATTGGTTGCTAGTGGCCTGCACGCATGGCGTCCGTTAAGAAGACTGCCATTGGCTTCACAACATAGACGCCAACGACTGCAATGGTGCCGGGATAGAGCGACGTGGACGACAGAATGGCACAGGGTCGTGTTCTCAGATGAGTCACGCTTCTGTTTCTCCAGTGTTAGTCGCCACGAACGAGTGTGGCATCGACGTGGAAACAGGTCCAATCCGGCAGCAATTGTAGAACGCCCCACCGCGCGACAACGTGGCACCATGGTTCGGGGAACAATTGCGTATGACTCCAGGTCGCCTCTAGTTCGTATTTGGGGCACTATGGCAGCTCAACGATATATGGATGATGTGCTACTGCCGGTGACACTCCCCTACCTTCAAACGGTTCCCAACGTCCTGTATCGGCAGGATAACGCTCGACTGCACACTGCTCGCATCAGCCAACGTCTTCTGCAAGGTGTACATACGCTTCCCTGGTCACCGTACTCTTCTGATCTGTCGCCAATCGAATGCATTTGGGGTGTGATTGGACGCCATTTGCAGACCATGCCATTAGTGCGTTCAGAAGACGAACTGTGGCAAATGGTTGACAGGGAATGGAGAAACATTCCTCAGGACGCCATCCACTGACTCAGTACCTAGACTTGTTGCTTCGTGTATTGCCGTCCACGGCGGTCCGACAACCTACTAAGACGACGCTGCTCTCCCTCTGTATTATGCATATCATTTTGAAATAAAAAATCACTTATTGTTCACTGCTGTCTCTCTCTGGTTGCCGAGTTTCAACACTTTCTGGCCACTCCTTATGGGTGTTGCATTTTCAATGTCGACCATTGTATTACAGAATTACAACAATGTGTTGTTTCCTTACAAATATGTGTATATCTGTTCCTTACAAATATGTGTATCCAAGATTACTTTTAGATATAATGCAGATATAATTTTTGTAGTGTGCAAATTTCACATATGCCTTTAATATAAATGTTATTTTTTGTAAGTATAATAAATTAATGATATACGTCTATTGCCGGATTGTGTTTAAAATGCATATTTACTATTGGATAGTTTTCAAAAACATAATGTATAGAAGAGCGTTGTATGACACAAAGATCATTGTACGACTTTTGTATTTTATATAAGTATGCGCAAAATAACCATTGCCCGTAAGAAAATGGATAATCACTGTGTCCAATGTTGTTTGATGAAAGCTAGCTGTTTCAATAAAGTTATATGAATATCACTACTGCTCCACTGAAATTAAACTTTTTTTACAGCTCTGTATACTTATTGTGTTGTGCTTTAAATAGATGAATGAGCCTAAACTGCTTCAGACCGTCATGTATTCGAATGCTTGTGGGTGCCCCATTAAAAGATATTTTTATTTGATAAACACTATTTTTAATAGTGTACATGGGGCTGTACATAAGAATAGCATCTATAAATTTATTAGTAATCGATTCATATTTACGGCAGTTAGAGCACTGACAAGCGGAGAGGCAGACAAACCGAAACCATAAACAATTTTCAACCTCGTTCGAAAGTATTAAAAAATGATTCTTCGTTTTTGAACTTGAGTATTTGCTTATAAATAATATCCAATAAAGAAGATAACGCAATGAATCTGTTAACTAGTATATAAAAGTGAAATAACAGCCATGATGCCAAAGTGAGTAAAATTGTACTTATAGCTCCAAAAACCAAGAAAGGAAATGTAAAATATTAATTCTAAAAAGTAATTAACCAAAATTAGTAAACACCTAAAATAATAATTATATATGTTGCAATATTCAAAAATATTCTTAATTTTAAACCATAATAGGCTTACTGTGTATATTAAAAGTAAAAAAAATAGAGAAAATAATTGGGTTACATACAATAACAATGTAATATCACTAACTACAACATCTATAATGATAATTAGTGCACCAATAAAAGCCTCAAAAATATTAAATATATTTTTCCTTATCTATTGACTGTTTTTCTGAGTGCGTTATTTTTAGCTTATAGTCTATATTATATATAGGGTTGTCCAAATTAAACTTCCCCAACTCAGAGGCCTGTGCAGGATGTTTTATGGGTCATAATGTGATGAAATTTTGAAAACAGACACTCAGATCACGCGCTCGTGATTTATTAAAAAAATATATTAGTACAAGAAGTTGCCGATAGGTGGCGCTGCAGATCAACAAGACGTTCTACAGATTTTCTATATGTGCGCCGTGGTCGAATAGGACATATCAACAGCACGAGAAACAGTTGGCACACTGACAACACCATGTGGCGATTGGAAAGTGGCGTCCACGACCGCCAAAGAAACGTCTTGTATGCGTGCAGAATCCACAACATGTCGTCCTCTATCTGGTAAAATTCCCAGCAGTCCGGTTCTTTCGAACTTCTTCATCCTGTCTCGTAAAGCACGTGGTGTCATTGGTCCTCGGCGTAAGTTCTTCAGCCGACGGAATGCTCTGATCGCAGTTCGTGTCATTCTGGTAGAAAAGTTTCACTAACAGAACTTTGTCTTTCAAAGTCGCCATTGTGCATCAGCGAGCTGGAAACAACTGCCTGTGCAGCGTCTGTCTTCCACTTTGGTAGGGCTGGTCTTTTGGATACGTTGCACAGAAGCTTTATTTATGCAATTCACGTTGTTGCAATATGCAAATTACTAGTGTTACAGCGCCACCTATCGGCAACTTCTTGTACTAATATTTTTTTTAAATAAATCACGAGGGCGTGATCTGAAGTGTCCGTTTTCAAAATTTCATCACATTATAACCCATACAACATCCTGCACAGGCCTCTGAGTTGGGGAAGTATAATTTAGACAACCTTGTACATAAACAGGCAGTGGTAACGGACTTTAATTCTTTATCTATTATAAATAAGTGGGCAGTGTAAACAGAAAAATGTTCAAAATAAGGTCGAAAGTAAGACTTCTCATAAGAAAAATATTGCTCTTGTTCATTTTCAAAAAGTTACACTTTTTAGATTTGTATACGGCCCCCGTACAAAACAATCCCAATCAATATAATGTGCCCCATACACTCATGAGGTGACATACAAAACTTGACAATTTTACCTTTAAAAGCGTCAGAGATATGAAGATAAACATAACGCTGCCTTAAGCCCCTTTTCCATGTCTCTCGAAAGGGAAAAAGTCACTTCGAATGATTGTATTTCAGGGGTTGTTCAGAAATTACGAAAGAAGATCTTTTTTTCCACTCTTGCATTAACGTTTACATTCAAAATTATGAATAGTCCTCAATCATCTTTCTTTAAAGATATCTCTGCGACGTTGTATAATGAAAGACTCAAATTTCGTACATCACCTCATCAGTCTACGGGTCACATTTTACTAACTGGGAATATTTTTTTACGAGGGTCGTTAACAAACTTAAAAAGTGTAACGTTTTGTAAATGAACGAGAGGATTTTTTTCTTAACGGAGTCTTATTTCCGACTTTATTTTAAACACTGTCTACTTATCTCTAACAGATAAAGAATTACAGCCCGTTACCACCTTTTTTTGGGACACCCTGTATATATATATATATATATATATACATATATATTGATTGATTGATTGTATATTTCCTATTTCCGTGTACAAGCCGAGACATTTCTGAACTTTTTCGAAAGTTAAACTATGGGGGTCGGCTTATATACGGATTTGCTAATCGTGCAAAAAGCGTAAATAATTTTAAGTTCGCCGGGCGCAAATCCCTGTGCATCGATACTGGGGATAAATCACTAAACATCGCCAAGCACAGCACTTTTTTTTTCTATAATTTATATATCTTAAACATACACAAGAAATAATAAAATACCGTCATTAACTAGTCCATAAAATAAACAATTGAAAAGGATTTTTTTTTAACTTTTCGGGTGCTTTGAATAGAACCTTTATACAAGAAGAAATGCATAAATTGGAAGAGTTTCACAGAATTTATATAGCAATAAAAATGCTGTTAGCTTTATCAGATTTCTCGATATCTCAATGAATCGGGGAGTGGCGCTTCAGCGGCCTCTATGCTCGAGAAGTAATTTCGGAAAAAGTGGGGGATTGCATGGTCGTGAAGAAAGGGAAATCGGCCGCGGTACAAACATTTTAGCAAATTATGCCCCACTTTGACAGGAACTAGATATAGCGAAAATCTACTTCTCAATATTATTCGCTTTCACTCTCCCAAGTACTGACCGTTCTAGACACTACTCGACTTTATGATAAAATAATCGTTTTAACCCCAATTTAACCTCTTTCAAGGGACCGAGAAGAAACAACTTATATGCGGGGAAACGCTCATTTTGGGTTGGAAGAAAACGAAGTGCTGACAGTGAATTAAAGTGTAATTAAGGTTGTACACTATTAATTTATTCCTATAAAATAATTAAGACGTTAGTTTTCAAAATTATTTTTCATTGGAATCAGTTATTTACTTTGTGTTTTGTTTTTATCATCTGGATCAAAAATTTTCATTTTCAATCCCAACAAACACACGACTCACAGTTCGATAACTGAACTATATCTCACGCCAGATAGTGCAGATATCATTTGAACACCAGGCAAGAGTAACCGATCTGTGTCGAAAGTGTCCGCCAAAGTGAACAAACACTCAGCGGACACGGTAAAAGATGTCGATCGGTTATAGGTAGCGGGTTACGATTTCGATTTGCCACGAATCAAAACCGAGAGGTCGGTCACAGAATCCGAACTTTAAAAGCATAATAATAATAGAAAATTATAATTATTGGTTTAAAAAATAATGCCATATGGCCTATGATATTCCCTATGATATTGTTATGGTTTTAGTGCATATCATTTTTGAGAGGAGAACCGAAACCCACTCGATGCAGTTCTGACTTCGCTAATCAGGTCAGCAATGTGACATCTTTCTGAATACAAGAAATTTCTAGAAATAGAAGTGCATAATTTTTATCGTACTTATGGCAAAAGTTCGATGCCTTGGAATGATATATCTTCGATCCTATACCTAAAAGATTTTCGATCGTTACTTGCGATTCGGCATGGATGACACAGCTGAGAAGTCGGATATCGAATCGTAAGGTTTGCGATAGTTATGTGTTTGCTGGGATGTGTATGAGATTTTGAAAAAACAATTTTTTTTTTTTTTACTTTTTAAAACATGAAAATAACACTTTCATTACTCTCACAGGTAAGATTGTTTCAATCGATGGAGGAACTATGTGTCCTTTCTCGTTTCCATTTCGGTCATCATACGAACTATCAGATTCCGAAAAAAGTGTTAAACACGGGAAATATGCTACTTACACGTGTAACGTAGAAATAACAGAAAAAAAATGAGCACAAAGTTCTTGAATGTCTGATTACTGCGCATGTGTTCTTTAATATCATCTGTACAGAAAACTTGACATTAGAAAAGAAAATACAGTAACTCATATATTTTACATATTTCTGTATAAACTTCGTAAAGTGTGCTTCAATTGACCTTACAGCGTGTATCTTGTAGAAATTTTAGAAAAAAAAAAAAAAAAGCACAAAGTGCTTGAGTTCGTGTTTACTGCACTTGCGGTGTAGGAATTGCAGCAGGTATAGTGCAGTAATTATTGTGCAGAATTTTTTTTACAGTATGTTTGTTTAATCCTGAGAAGCAAAATCACATTTATCGTGTTAAATGATTTCAGTCTAATAACACTATATTTGAGCTTCTAACAGGCCCTAATCGTATATGGTCTGGGCACACATAGATAGACTAAAAATTAAGTGAAAAGCTACGAGCAGGGGTACAAAATTTGAGCAAGCTACGTACAGGGCTATAAAATTTGAAAGTGACCTGGGCACGAAAATGTTTTTGTCAGACCCTTGCTTCTAATATCAACTATTGAGGCATAAACTTTCTCTACCTTCATAAACCTAATTTGCAGGGACATACCTAATTTGATATTCAGCACGGTAGTCAAGGATTTAAAATTGAATATATTCTTTTATTTTGAATATATAAAAAAATAATAGATCTTTTGATAGACTAACATTCTTTATTAAAATATGTTTATGCTGTTGATGTATTAGTATATTTTTGTCATAAATCAGAAGCAAATTTACAGTTTTTGACAATTAGTTTTCGAAATAGAGAAACTTTTCAGATCGAGTTGAAACTATATTCGAAAAATTGTTGATCACAATTGAAAGATAAATTAAAATTGCTAGTTACTACCTTATTTTCGTAACAATAAATGAGATACTGTTAACATTTGGAGTGCGAATTTTTCTGTACCGTATACAATCGCTACCACTTTCCATTAAAAACAAATAAATATTTAAATTATCTAATGTGTGTGCGTGTATAAGGGTGAAGACGCTAATGAAATCTAAATTTTCTTCAAAAATGCTTTCTAAAACGATCTAGGCTAAATTTTGACTCAACTTCAATCTTCTCAAATCCATCAAGGGAGCGTTTAAATAATTTTCCCTCTGTTTGGAAATCTTATTCAGCTGAATTTACATATTATCTTCTACAATCATCCATCCTTAGGGCTATCGGTTTGTTTACGAACAGGAATAGACAACCCTGATAGATTGAACAGAAAAAGATAAATCATTTGGTTCAATTTCGTTTCGTGCAGTGACACATTTACGGTCGAATCAGAAATCTTTGATCTCAGAAGCAGTGAATGTACATTAAACAACTAGCGTATTTCGTTAGAGCGATCTCAAACAAATTAGATGTGTGTGAGGCGCAACATGTATTCTTCTTAAGGTGAACGCTAGTGAAATATAAATTTTCATGACTAACACTTTCCAAAACGATCTCACCTAAATTTTGATTCAAGTACGAGATTCCAAATCCATGAAGGGAACGTTTAAATATTTTTCTGTTTTGGAAATTGTATTCGGCTGAATTTCCATATTATCTCCCACAATCATCCATCTTTAGGCCTATCGATTTGTTTGCGAACAGAAATAGACAACCCTAATAGATTGAACCGATAAAGATAAATCATTTGGTTCAATTTCGTTTCCTGCAGTGACACATTTACGGTCGAATCAGAAATCTCCTTCGGTCTCGGAAGCAGTGAATCTACACAAAACAACGAACTTATTTCGCTAGGGAGATCTGAAACAAATTAGATTTTATCTAATTGACTAAATGAGGTGAATTATGCATTAGCAATTATAGACAGTGAATCTGGACTCTGAACTAAGCTAGTGCTAGGTTGCATGTATACAGCAACTATGAAGTTATAAATTGATGGAATTAATCATTCTAGAGTAAAACTTTTTTATTAATAAGAACAGAAATGTAGAAAATTAATTTCCCTGGTCTTTTCAAATTCAGTATCTTCAGCTAGAATTCTAAATTCCATATAGAGTAACATTTTTTGCATACGTAGATGTGTATAATATATGTATGCATTAGGGCCGGCCTAAGAGCAAAATACTGTGTGTGCAAGAATGCGTTTTTGCGCCCCTTACAATGAAAATGGGTAAAGGAAACCCTCAAAAAATGGTATGGGTGCTCTATAATAAAAATTTATGAGAACTCAATACCTGATTTTGAAATTTTAAAACGATTAAAAACCAAAATCTAAAACTACAATTCAGTAAGAAATAGTAAACATTAAAGTATTTAGTACCTCTTCATTATTATTTTTTTAACGATTGATTTTAGCACTGATTCTTTTAACTGTTTTTCTTTAAGACTGTTCTAACTGAAAACGGGGGTTTTGGATGACTTTCGCTCACGATAGGGAATAAACTTACTGACACATAAGTACGAAATTTTCTAATGTGTTTCTTCAGAAACCAGAATAAACACTGACTTTGAGATAAAATTTGAAAAGTTATTTTATTTTTTTTAATATTATTAAACTTGATGCTTTTTCAGAGAAAACCCTATTTTCTTGACTTTCGCTCACAATTAGAAATAAACTTACAAATCCATAATTATGAGAATGATTCCTCAGGAACGAAATGAAAATTTAAAAAGATATTTAACTTTTCTTTTAAATTGTTAAACTTGAGACTTTTTTAGAGGAAACGCTTATGGTGGACTTTCACTGGGGATCAGAAATAAACTTACGATGCCAGAACTATGAAAATTTTTGGACTGTTCCCTCAGAAACCATACTGTGAACTGAAATAAATTCAAGTTTGAAAAGTTACTTAATTGTTTGAAAAAAAATATCAAACTTGACAGTTTTATGGAGAATGCCGCTTTTTGGTTAAGTTTCACTCCAGATAAGAAATAAACTTGTTCAGATAAACTTGATCAGAAATAAACTTGCTCTTGTTCAGTGCTAGAACTATGAAAATTTTCAGAATATTTCCTCGAAAGTCAGTTTTCATAAAAATTAAAAACAAAAAAAAACATTTTTTAAATTCAAATTCAAAATTAGCAGTCTAAAAAATGCTCTATCTAAAGGAACTTTGAAACATAAATATGAATCACTTCATAATACATTTAAGAATGTTTTGGAGCCGAAAATTTAGTACATTTTGCTTTTACAAATTTTATAATTTTGAAATTCGTAATGATTTATGAAACCTGAAGTGCATGACTTCTGATCAAGATTTAAAATAAAATTACAGTAGAAAGGCTACTGAAAAACTTAAAATGTTTCATCTAAAACTACTTTACGATGTTTTATGAATATTAAATTCATACGAGCAATTTAATTTAAAATATAAGTAAATAAATAAAGATGGTATTTCAGACTGAAATTCAATGAATTTCAGCAGTTGTATTGCGTTTCAATCAATTTCATTTGAAAAAATTAACTCGCGCTGATCTATAGTACTTATAAAAATATTTTAAACCAAAAAAGTTCATTTTAGAGTTTTAACTTAAAAAAGTATCTGTGCCAATGCCTGTACGGCAAGTGCCCGCCATTCGGAAAAAAGGAAAAAAAATCATGAAAAAAATAAATATCAACTTGTTCCAAATATGTGATAATGATTATGGCTATCTACAACTGTTCAGTTGTCTCATAATAACGTAGAGAAGATCTTGAAGCCAGTCTATGCTTTTCAAGTAACATTACTTGAACAGAAGTTAATACATTCAAAATGATAAATTGCCTTTAAAATCACATAAAATATTTATAGTTTTTCCATTACTTCCATATTATTTTTCTATACTATAAGGGTCACTCTGAAATTTTAAGACACAGTGTCAGACTATAGGCGAAAGGAAAAAAAAATGTTAAAAATTTGAACTCTTAATTTTGTGGTCGCAGACGATGATTTGTGGCAAAAATTGCAATTTATCTAACATAAAGTAAATTTTGAAAGAAAGGAAAATAGAATTAACATGAGATCATTCCGCGCTCAGACTTTCTGTGATTTGAAAGTGGAGTTAAGTCAACAAGAACGACTTCAATGTCTACAATTAGCATTTGGAAACTAAGCTCCATCACATGTTAATCGATGATAATCGCTACACTTACCGAATGATACAGAAGAAACTTAACATTGGATCCACAGCTATACATAAAATCATTCATAAGGAACTGCGTATGAAAAAATTTGTTTGTCGTTGGGTCCCCCGTTATTTAACCGTACACCAAAAAGCGTAGCGTGTCAAAATTTACAAAGAAACTCGAAAACACCTAACGTTGGTGGACATTGCCTTATTTCTAAAATCGTAACTAGTGATGAAACATACACACCGTTTTTTGACGATCCAACACTCAAGAAAGTAAAGTATGGGTCTTTGAAGATGACCCCAAATCAACAATGGTGAAAAGACACCGAGCACTGAAAAATGTAATGTATGTCGTTTTCATCTGAAGGGAACAGAAGACAGTTACAGCTAACTGGTACACCAAGTGCCTTCCAGAAACTCTCCAAAAAGTTAATGAATGGGACTCATGCTTTATCATGACAATGCATTTTCTCATACGGCAAGATTTACAGTGGAATTTCTTGAACTAAAACACATTAAAGTGATAGAATATCCGCCTTATTCCCCTGATCTTGCTATGTGTTATTCTTGGCTGTCTTTTTATCTTAAGAAAAATTTACGTGGTCGCCTTTTTCACTCCAATGATGAGATTGATGAAGTAAAAGTATATTTTGCATCGATTCCCAGAAATGGATGGCTTGAGGCTTTTAAACTTTGAAAATTTCGCCTACAATAGTGCATTTATGTCAGAGGCGATAATTTTGAATACTTCTAAAATTTTTTTAAGTTTAACTTAAAAAAAGATATACCATTCAGCTGATTTGAGATATACCATTCAGCTGTATCTCAAAAATTTCTAAGCAACCTGTAATTTTCGGCGCCCCTCCCAAAATCGGACGTGTGCTACCTTACACGCCCTAGGCCGGCCCTGTATGCACGTATTAATGTACAGTGGTAAATATTTGTCGCCAGTTGTAGTATATCATATTGAATACTTGCGAACTGTCTAATCTGCTATATTGAAACTGTAAATGTTCTATTATACTGACAGCAAAGACTCAAAGCTAGAGATGAATGTTAGACGGGACGAAACACAAATTTGCAGTTGCTGTGTGAGAGGATACGAGACAGAGATTTGCAAGACGAGAAGCCCTATTTCTCATTATGTAAGGACATTGCGAGACGAGACAAATGTCTGCAGCTGTATTTGCAAAACGAGACTGCCTTTTTCGTCTCGCGTCCATCTCTAATCAAAGCAGCTATTCTAAATATGTTTGGGAATATTATCAATAATACTATTAAACCTTACAATTTTCAATATACAGTCAAACCTCATTAGTAAGTCACCTGGATAAACCGTCACTCCGCATATTACGTCATATTTCAGAAGTCCCGATCTTTTTATACGTCTTTTCACATATTGTATTCCGCTTATTGCATCGCTATTTTTCAACCGCTCCGCCTAATACGTCACATTTAAGAGAACAATATAGAAACTCGGTCACATTTCATTGTCAAGGTTATCTCCAAAATCACTTAGGCCCGACCATGGTCGAGTGGATAAGACGCAGAACATGCTAGATGGCTGAAGTGTGAAATTCCCACGTTCGGAACTACCGCACGGTTGTCGATCTAATGGTTTGGAGTTTTAGTTGGTTTTCTCCAAATGTAACGTGAATACGCGTCCTCCGACCAAATCCCACCGCCCGTTGGCAGATGCCCTTCATATAGGCTTTGCATGACATAAAACACATGTAAAAATCACTTATAAGTTTTGTTGAGTTCGACTGTCAGCATTTTTCCTTACAAAGATTGTTTGCCTTATCAGCAAATTTTAGGAATTCTTCCAGGACTGGTCTTCGTTTTGACTTCAAATGTGACGAATTATACGATTAAATAATAAGTAGTATTACATATCATATTTACTTACTATAGTTTCCTTAATTTGTCACCCATTTAAGGAATTTAAATTATTTTTCTACTAACTCATATAACTTATGATGTAAATTAATTATAGATATACTTGTTATATAAACATTTAGAATTTCTTTTTACATTTAATATAAACTCCACTTAAGAAGTAATTCCGCTTACTAAGTCTTTTTTAAGTGGCCCCAAGAGTGACGTACTAAAGAGGTTTGACTGTATATCCTTTTGTCGTGCTTTAAGCTAAACGGCCACCACAATATACGCATATATGTATACGAAGTAGAAAACACACACATATATATATATATATTTATATATATATAAATAAATAATTTCATAATGCAAAAATGGCATACAGATTCAAATCAAGCACCCCATAATTAATTATAGAGAAGATTTCCTATTTGTAACACGCAAATGAAACAATGACAAACAGAATATAATATAACTAATAAGTAAAACACAAAGTATATACTGCAAATATGACATTACCCCGCATGAAAAAATATATAACAGCAGATGCAGGAATTACAAACCACGAGTGGGGGGAAAAAAAGAAAAAAACATGCCACACTACCGAAATCCTACTATTTTGATTGTCTGTTAATTATAATCTACTGGTTATGGCTCCTGACAATGGTGCCAGTAGTTATAATTTCCGTTCCATTCTATTATCACATTGTTTAATTGTACTTTGTTTGTCTCAGCCTCTGTCTTTTTCTTTTTTTTTTCCCACTCGAGTTTTCTAATTCTTGCATCTGCTGTTACATATTTTTCATCCGGGGTACCTCATATATACAGTTTATTCTTAGTGTTTTACTTATTAGTTATATATATATATATATATATATATATATATATATATATTATATATTGCAATCGTGAACCGCTAACAAATTCTACACATCGATTGGTAAACAAATTATGAAAACAACTTAATTTCAAAGTCAAGGCAGAAATTAAGAATAGGAATATTAATAAATATATATTAAATGATATAATTTTAGGGAACACCCATACCTTGAAATATATTAAAAAGTATTCTGAATAATTTGTAGCAGATAAAATTGGTTGAAGAATAATAACAGTAAAGTATATACACTGTAATTTCAACTATAAATATTAACTAATTTACGGTGGCATTTTTAATCTCGTATTGATTATGAAATCATAAAGTCTGACTTTTTCTGGTGAAATATATTTATAGAGCGACAAAAGTAATATTTTTCTACGACACAAAAATAATATTTTGTACAACAGAATTTCAAAATGTATTAATTGCTTTTATATACTATAAGAATAATATCGGGAGGAGAGTCTTTAGTCTTTTGCGGTCTTACGTTAATAATATAATGATTTAAGTAATTATAAACGTTTGCATTTTCAGCCAATAAAAATCTCAACAAAAATTAACTTTTACTGTAGGAATTTAGGAATATATAGCCATTTTACTATAGGAATGTTATAATAACTTTCTACTAAAGTATGAAAATATGTTAACTAATGTTAACATATTTTCATACTTTAGTAGTTTTTACATTAAATTTCTCCCATTCGTCATAGGTTAGAAAAATACTGTAACGAATATTATTTCGAGAAAGTTAATAATTTTAAATCTATTTGACTTTTCAATAAATTTTAAAACTTTTAAGCATTAAAAACGCATAACATTAGAATATTATGAGTAAGTAATGTGATGGCATGATCAATGCCCTCAAAGATGCATCTATTGAACTATAATAAAGATTGCATGAACTTTCATCTAAAATTTTTGAAAATCGTATACAGTCTGGCATTGTTTCCGACACATTCTATTCGTTTCCTGATATCCTAAAATTTGGTACTATGTAACAATTCCGTCAGCGTCAGCTGACTAAAACTTGCATAAGGATTTGCATTGTAATCTCTTTTCTCCGTAAAAATCTGCATATTCACTTCAACGCATTACTGCATCTGACAGTCGTTGCTAAAATGCTTGATAGAATGTAAAATTCAAAGATGAATGTAAAATGTGGTGTCAGTATCAAAATTCTTGCAAAATGTTGACTTTCTGTACTTTCTGTGCCTATTTTAATCTAAAAATTGACCTAACAGCGCCGCTTTGGCCCATGGTAGGTAAAATCCGAACTCTTTTTTTTTTTTTTTTTTTTTATCAAAACCCTATGGCCTGATTAGTATTTACTGCAAATTTGGTTCAGTTCATCCCTACAGTTTTCTCACAATCGGGTTCTAAACACATCTACTTTAACCCTTTCGCAACAGGAAGCGCAAATGCGCGCTTATCGCTGAAGCCGGCAGTCTCTTTTGGAGTGACTGTCGAGGGCCGCAGGGTTTTTGCTATTAAGCCTAAATCCATTAAATTACCGAACTATCAACGCGTTGTATAATAGAAAGTTTTTAATACGTTCCAGGACACACTGGCAGAAATGTGTGACGGCCGGGGGCTAACGAGAAAACGCTCTGGCACACCAGCGTGTTGGCCGGGAAATGAGTGCTGGCATACGTGACAGCCGGAGCGAAAGGGTTAATTAGGGCTACCCTGCATTATAAATACATATATTATGTATATATATACACTTCGTGACATTGAAAATGCAGCACCAAGAAGTGGTCACAAAATTATGCAAATTTCAGGGTAAATGCACCTTGACGAGTTATGCTAATGATGTACCGGTAGTAATGATGCCCGGTAGAACGGACAATTTTTGTGAAAGTATTGCTGCTAGAGAAATATTCGAAGAAATTTCATTCTTGTCTCAGAGGGCACGTTTGACCAGAGAATGCCAGGCCGCCGTCAACGGAGGCAGTTCCAGCAGACCGACGATTTTACGAGGGGCATGGTGATCGGACTGAGAAGGGCCGGTTGGTCCATTCGGCAAATCTCGGAAGACGCGCACCTGGATATGTCCACTGTACACCAGCTGTGGAACCGGCTGTGGAAGATGGTTGGAACAAGGAAATGTGGCACGTTTAACCCTTTGAGGCGCAACCCTTTCCCAATGCTGAAAAAAGGGCAGCCGTTGCCATCACTCGACTTAACTACCAGCAAGATGGCGGACGATCGAAACGTACATCGCGTGCCACAGATCGTGTTTCGATCGTCCGCCATCTTGCTGGTAGTTAAGTCGAGCGATGGCAACGGCTGCCCTTTTTTCAGCATTGGGCAATCTATCCAGCTGTTCTTCGCATTCTTCCAGAGCCTGATTAAGGCAGGGGCAGGTGGAGCAGCTGCCCCGGGCCCCCCGACCTAAGGGGGGCCCCCAAATCAAGAAATGACACTAATATCTATTGTACAATTTAAAAAAAAAAATTTCTCCTAAAAACGTTAACCATTGTTTTTTAAAGCTACTGCACTACAAGGACTATTTTTTTAAAGACCACTTTTGAGTTATTTTGGGATTATCTCTACTTATTATAAAAGAAGGTGTCTGTGTGTGTGTGTGTGTGTGTGTGTCTGTCGGCAGCGTTACGGACAAACGGCTACACCTAGAAACACCAAATTTGGTACTCGGGAAGATGTAAATATGTAGTTGTGCACCTCGAAGCGATTTTTTCAAAATTCGACCTAGATTTTTTTTTATTTTATGTTTTATGCGATTTTTGGCATTTTTTCTCACCTAATTCGTAATGACGGCGGAAATTACGCTCGCAGCAAAACGGCATTTGTATCATCGGATAGAGGAGAAAATTTTCTTTTAAAAACAGTTTGTTCTGAATACGTAACATGATTTACCGATTTTTAGGAATTTTTTTACTAAACATCTGCTTCGCGATTTTTTTTCGTAAAATAATTTTAAAACTGTCGCATCTTGAATTCTATCCGTCATAACTTTTAGATATTTTGACAAATCGTGAAACATTCTTTTCTCCCTCTTTTAAAATAAAAACGAAAAAATTATGCAAATTAGATGATTTTTTACGAATTTTAATGCAGCCTAATGTTTAGAATTTAATAGCATCAACGCGATCTTACGCCATTCATTACATTGCGATCACGGCACGAGAATTTATGTTCGGTTGTTGCCACAGAAAGGATTAGAAAAAAGGGTTTTTTCAACCAATCGAGTTTTTAAATGGGATATCAGAATTTCAATTCGCAAGTGAGGATCTATGACGTCAAATGCTTTAAGATACGTAAAGTTTACGCCATAATTTTAACTCATTTATTCCAGCTCTATTTTCAACACAGGGAGACGATATTTTGATTAAAATTTACTGTAGATATAAACTAAGAAATTCACGATTATTATTATTAGAAGTGGTATTTTAATCCGGTGCTTATTTAAAAATTGAAATGTTTTCACGGCGCTGAAAATGTTCATTTTAAAAGTTACAAAGTTCGTTTCAAAGCGCGATATATTAAAATTTTTCTATTTACTATTTTTATTTTTGGCATTTAATTTAGCGCAGGCGTTGCCTAACATACGCATGCAGGTTGCGAGTATAGTTTTATTTTAACGTTGAATTACGTTCCTCCATAAAGGTCGCAAAGTTTTAATGATACTGTTTGAAAACAATTATGCGAAATATCGAAATTAACTCCCTCAATCTACCGGGGTATCCTTTACGGCAGTCAAACAGTGACGTCATAAATTAAAAAAAATGCGTGAAATTTGTAAACTCTGCAACTCTAACGCCCTGTCACAATTAAAATGGGAATAAGTAGCTCCTCGAGATTACACAGTTTGATGTTTTTCAGGAGACAGGACTATGGAGGATATAAAAGATATCGCTGTATTAGATACATGGATATTTAAAATGGCACCCCTTGGATATTTTCTCCCCACAGTAAGATGAAATGGTTTGCGGCGCTAAATACGCCAATCTTATAAAACTATGTATAAATTAAATATATATGGAGAGCTTCCTTAATGGCAACCATTATGTGAAATGATTATTATTTATGCTAATGCGTAAATTGCAAAGAATCGCCAGAGAATCAAAAGATCCCATTGAGGACAAATAATCTAAGCTAAGGGAGCCTTGAAGAGGGAGAAGCGAGTATAGATAGTATTAAGCACGTAATAGGTAGTATTATTAGATTTGTAAAGATAATATGAATAAATCGCAATGTACCACGTTAATAAATATTTCATGAAATTAAAAGTGTTTATCCTTTTTCAACGGTTGTCTTACAACCAACTAATCGAAAAGTAATTCTAATTAGCGTTAATATATCCCGCAGTAATTTCAACAGGAGATTACTTGAACTTTTTTAAAAATGAAATTCTGTTTTGTCACATGCAGATATGATTTTAGTAGTAAAATATTCGCTTCTTCCCGTATGAAGAGCGGGTGCGAAGCTATTTTAAAAACATCTCTTGAAAATAGCATAAATGAATTCAGAAAACCTCAAAACGCGTAAATACACCAAAATCTCGAAGTCGAATTTTTTCATGA
Source organism: Cheiracanthium punctorium (assembly GCA_038373885.1). NCBI lineage: Eukaryota > Metazoa > Arthropoda > Arachnida > Araneae > Cheiracanthiidae > Cheiracanthium > Cheiracanthium punctorium. Next base: position 240,791 of record JAWZYV010007802.1, read on the forward strand.
TTACAATACTTTCCTTGTATGGTACATGTTCGAAAAGAAATAAATGGTGCTCCATTTCATGTAGTGTCTTAGGTATTTAATGCTACAACTTGAGTCTAAAAAACAGTATGATGTAGAAATAAGACATTTTGAAAGCCAGGAGTTCTCTGCAAACCATTAAGCTTTCCACTTTTTTGATAGTGAATGACACTGACATAGTTTTTTGAGTCATTATACTGCAATGATCAGGTTAGTACTCATGACACAAACTTTACATTAAGAGTGAAATAATTTTGCTCTTTTTTTTTTAATTCCACATCACGAATAATTTCGAATTACACATGTAAGGAAAATTTTCGTTTCCTACCGTGCGAAGAACGGGCACGCAGCTAGTATGAGAATACAGAGGGTAGTACGATGTAAAACATAACATATAGGTTTCCTACATTTTGATGTGACATCACTTAACGGCCAAACGTTACTATGTGATGTCACTTAAAAGACAGTATCAGTATATTTGTATGAATTTATGTCATGTCTCGGTTAATTTCTATCTTATTTAGACTTAACATTAACATTAAAAATGAGCAATGATAAAAAGAAATCTGATGTGTAATTCAGACGTTTATTTGCCAATATTTAAATCGATGTGGCTAATTATGGGTAAGGCGACCATACTTTTGAACGTAGAATTGAGGACATGTCCCCAATTCTGTCTCAGAGTCTCCCCAATGTCAATGTCTCCCCCCTGTCTCAGAGTCTCCCCAATTCTGTCTCTGAGCATGAGGACATTTTATAATTAATGAAATAATTAACAGTAATCTAATTAAAAAACAATGTAATAATTAAAAATTGTCCTCAAATGCTTATTTACAATTTGGGGACACGTCGCAAAAAAGCACAAAAATTGGGGACTGTCCTCGAAAATCGAGGATGTGTGGTCACCTTAATTATGGGGCATTTCGACCAACGAAGCATAAGCATAACATAACCAGTAAAACATTAAATAATACCGCTGGAAGATAAATGGTTTGCATGATTTCAAATTATTAGAATCATTCATTGATCGTTTAGTCACCCAAAAACTAATATCGTTTTTTGGTGTTGAAAACCGTTTCTCCCATGAAATTATATTACAGGAACTCATTGCTTGTCACACAGAAGGCGAAGGGGGTTACCCTCTGGTTACTAGGCACGTCAACTGCCACTTGCACTATCCACAACTTTCCTTGTGTTTGAAAAACTCCATGATCAACTAACCGATTTTCTTATTTTTGTGGCAACAAAACAACTATAGCGTGCTGCTCTGTTCACATGCTTTTTAGTGCTTCGAAGTGATGATTGCTAATGCTAAGGTTTTCATCGTGTTTTTTACTTTTTTGAAAGGAATTTTCTTTATATTTTTAATGTGATTTATATTCAGATTCGTCATGTATCGAAAGTATATGTCTGGAGCTGAGAAAAGAAAACTGAGAAAAACTAAGAATATTGAGTCAAAAAAGTCGAAAGACAGTATTCTAAAATATACGGTAAAGCCAGGCGTATTATCAGTTTTGGAGTGTTCTGAAGAGGCAGATTGTAATGATACTGATGCTAACATCGGTTTTAGTAATTGTCAGGAGGTGAAAGACTCTATTAAAGATTCGAACGCTACAGAAAATGTGACTGAAATTGAACCATGTTCCAGTAGCAGTATTTTCAGTTGTGAGGAGGTGAAAGACTCAAATACAGAAGTGGCAAAAATCGAACCATGCTGTAGCGGCAGTTTTTTTAATTGTGACCCAGCCACATGGAATACGGTCACAGATGCTATGATTGAACATTTTGTGTGGAATCCACCGCCACAAAATATTGATAAATTGGCTGAAACCGGAAAAATAATAGGTGGATGCAAACGTGTTTTAAACGAAAGTCATTTTTATAGAGTGAAACAAAATGATGAAAAAGTGTTGAGAGAGTGGCTTGTTTTGTCCCAGTCAGAAAAGAAACTCTTTTGCTGGGTATGTAAGTTATTTGGAAATAAAACAACCAGCATTGCGACTTCAGGCTTTGATGACTGGAAGCATGTTTCTGTAAGACTCAAAGAGCATGAAAATTCTTTCATGCATCGAATAAATGTTCTCAGTTTTTCTCGAAGATTAAATTGTGCTCAAAGAATAGACTCTGCAATGGTTGTTCAGCAGCGTACTGAAGTGGATTATTGGCGTTCAGTTTTACACCGAGTTGTTGCTACTGTTAAATTTTTGTCTTCGAGGGGAATGGCATTCTATGGTGAAAACGAAACCATTGGCTCAACACACAACGGAAACTTCCTGGGCTGTCTTGAACTGATTGCACAGTTCGATCCTTTTTTAGCTCAACATCTTAAAAAGTCTGCTAATAAAGGAACAGGAAATGTGAACTATTTATCATCAACTATAGTTGATGAATTTGTAGAATTAATGGCGAAGGAAGTCTTAAACGTAATTGTAAAAGAAATCATGGCTGCTAAATACTTTTCTATAGTTGTAGATTCAACACCAGATATAACACACATTGATCAACTTTGTTTCATAGTAAGATATCTTGGTCCAGATTATGATCCAGTTGAAAGATTTTTAAAATTTATACCAATTTTCTGCCATGATGCTGAATATTTAACCAACACCGTTCTCTCGACAATAGAGGATATTGGACTTGATATACAAAACTGTAGAGGCCAGAGCTATGATAACGCATCAAATTTAGCAGGGAAATATAGTGGGCTTCAGGCCAGAATACGTAGCTTGAATCCTCAAGCAATATATGTTCCATGCTCAGCTCATACACTGAACTTAGTTGGTGTAAGTGCTGCAGAGTCTTGCACTTCTGCATTAACTTATTTTTCTTTATTGCAAGAATTATATAATTTTTTTTCAGCATCAACACACCGCTGGCAAGCACTAAACGACAAACTGCAAAACGATAAACACAAACTGACACTGAAAAATCGATCGTGTACACGATGGTGTGCTGATGCAAAGGCAACAAAATCTCTGAGAAAAAATTATCTTGAAATCATTAATACTCTGCAAGGCTTGACATCTGATGCAAACCAAACACTATCGACCCGAAATGAAGCAAAAGTTCTTCATAAAAAAACTACTAAAGTTTGAAAATGCATTGAATACCGTTATTTGGGACTCGATCTTGCAAAGATTAAATCAAACAAGTACAGTTCTCCAAAGTTCCTCAGCAAAATTGGAATTAGTTTCATCTATGTTTGATACATTAATAGACTACATACAATCTGTCAAAGATAATTTTGATAATTATGAGAGGGAATCTTTGACAATCTTGCCAGACACGTCATATGAAACAAAAAGAAAAAGAATTGCACCTCGAAGTAAGTGTTTAGACGACAGTCAGACACCTGAAGTAATCTTTGACCCTCGTACCAATTATATTAATACATATCACTATGTACTTTGTGATTCGTTAATATTCAATTTAAGTAGACGTAAAGTGCCATATGAAGACTTGTCCAAAAAATTTGCTTTTTTGAATATGAATGGCACCTTTGTCCAAGAAGATGGAAAAGAGTTGTTAAAATTTTATCCATCAGATTTAGATGAAGAATTTCCACATGAATTGCAGCAATTTAGGTCTATAGTAACTGAAAATTCATCTGCATTAGACTTGTTGAAAATGATAAAGACCTTAAATTTATCCTCTGCATTTGCCAATGTAGAAACTGCCCTTAGGATTTTTTTGACTATTCCAGTTTCAAACTGTAGCGGAGAAAGGTCTTTGTTAAAAAGATTGAAATCACCACTTCGGTCCTATCTCCTTCAACGAAAGTTGTCGCTTCTTTCTGTGCTCTGTATGAATTCTGATCTTACTCAGAACATTAATTATGATGAGATGATAAATACCTTCGCAGAACACAAAATTCGTAAGAAACCATTAAGAAGTTCATAACTTCTTTATTGCTATTAAAATTATCTGCTTTGTATACATTTCTCCTGATTTTTGGTCATTTGTTTATCAATCATTGTAGGGGAGAGTGGTAATGAATGGGCCACTAACAATAAATAAAAAAGTATTTGCATGAAATGATTTTAAATGCCACCAAAATAGATAGAGCTACCTGTTCTATCAAATTTATCAAATTTTCCACTGTTTGTGAGAAGCCATTTTCCTTCTAGGGTAAGATGTTCAAGAACATGGTTGAAAAGTAAGTTTTTCCTTTTTTAGTAAAATTAGAACTAGATGAAAGGTTTCTATTATTTCATGAAAACTGTGTCCATTAGCAAGCCTTTGTATATCTGTTTACTAATTTTAGGATGCATTTAGATATTATTTAAAATCAATGTACAAAAAAAATCTGAATGTATTCCAGAAGTATAGGTGGGAATAAATGGGCCACTGCATCATTCATAAATGGTTCACCTTTGACTTGACCTGAAGATGTTTTCTGATTTTCTCTTTAATGTATAGAATCTTATAGAATACCAAATTTTTTGCTTGCGTATGATTTCAGTCTTTTTGCTTTTTTGTCAATCTCATCCCTGAGAGCCAAAACTAGATTATATTGTGCTTGGTGCGAGTTTAATCATTTTACACCCTCCCCTACAAAACAGAACTTTCGTGTGGGGGTTTCACCAATGGCACCATCCCAGTTACAGTCCTGATATATGCGTATATGATCAATATATACAAAAAACAAGTATATGGGAATACATATAATATACATTATCAGGCACGTAGCCGGGGGGAGGAGGTGCCCAGGCACCCCACTGCATAGATCAAATGACACACATTTGATATTACACAATTTTAGTAGTAATTTGTATTATACGATTCCTAGAGTATTTTGACACCTGGGCACCCCCCCTTCCTGGCTACGCCTATGATTATGTATGAAAGGGGGGGGGCATCAGAAATGTCTGCCCAGGGCCCCATGTTGTTTAGTCGGGCTCTGCATTCTTCCATTTTTCAGCAGATGTCAGTGCTGTTTAAAAATAATCGTGACCATTTTTTGACGGGAAATGACGTGCTAAAATGTAAAGGATTCTCGTGGAGCAATGTCACCCGCAACTATTTTTATAGAAATAAAATCTATTCTTCGTGACTGGCAGCAGTCAAAACGTCTGAGTTTGGTGTTCCCAGAGCGGGATCACTGCACCTTAAAGGGTTAAGGGGTGCCGGTGCAGCCAGAATGAAGTCAGCACGCGTGGATCGACGCATCCACCGACAAGCGGAGGCGGCCCTGCAAGCTACATTAACCTCCATTCTGTGACATGTTCAAAACACCTTGGATATTCTTATATCGACTAGAACCATTTCCCGTCGATCGGTTGCTAGTGGCCTGCACTCAAGGCGCCCGTTAAGAAGACTGCTATTGGCTCCACAACATAGACGCTAATGACTGCAATGGTGCCAGGCTAGAGCGAAGTGGACGACAGAATGACACAGAGTCGTGTTCTCAGATGAGTCAAGCTTCTGTTTCTAAAATGATAGTCACCGCGTACGAGTGTGGGGTCGACATGAAAACAGGCCCAATCCGGCAGCAGTGATATACCTCCCCACCGCGCGAGAATATGGCATCATGTTTTGGGGAGCAATTGCGTTTGACTCCAAGTCACCTCTAGTTCGTATTCGGGGAACTATGACAGCTCAACTATATGTGGATCATGTGCAGCGGCCGGTGCCATTCCCGTACCTTCAAACGGTTTCCAACTCCCTGTATCAGCAGGATAACGCTCGACCGCAGACTGCTCGCATCAGACAACGTGTTCTGCAAGGTGTACATACGCTTCGCTGGCCACCGTACTCTCCTGATCTGTCGCCAAACATTTGGGATGTGATTGGACGCCATTTGCAGACCCTGCCACTAGCCCGCTGAGAAGACTAACTGGGGCAAATGGTTGACAGTTAATGGAGAATTATTCCTCAGGTACAAACCGTACTCTCATTGACTCAGTACCTAGACGTGTTTCTTCGTGTATCGCCGTCCAAGGTAGTCCGACAACCTATAAGACGACGCTGCTCTCCCTGTTACTTGTTGGTGTGATAAAACAAGAACGTTTAACAGTAGAACAGACAATAACATTTATTAACTAAAATCAATAGAAGGTGTATCAATAGAAAGATTAAAAAATAAAACATTTAGCGCTCTTGTAGTGAGGAGGGATGCCCCAAACGGCATTCACGGGCGAGTCATCGAAACTGACTTGCATTCAGAGGAGCAAAGCTGCTTATTTTTCTCCATCGAGTCTGCGCCTGCGCCAGCTGGTACGGAGGATCTTCGGCTCGTAAAGTCGACTTAGAGCGCGCTTTTTCGACCAGCGCTTGCCTTGGAGCGGGCTCTGAAATGCAACGCCACACCACCTCCCCTCCTGGAAAAAAATCTGAAACGAGAAAGACTAGAAGAATTTTAGAGTTCAGGATACTTTTTTGTAAATTGGACCTTACGTCCATACCGGGTTCGATAAACGGGTGTTGTAACATCTTGCGGCACTGTTTCAGTGGCCGTAGAGGGAAGTGTTTCATCATTTGATGGTACTTTTTCAGTTGAATGATCTGGCAGAGAAACATCTTTAAAAGATGGGGCTGGAAGGGGATTTGTAGAGGGCATATGAGCAGGTTTCAAACGATCAATTGACACTGTCCTTTCCTTGCCGTTAACAACGATATTGAAGGTTTTATCACCTCGTTTAAGTACTTTGTGAGGCCCTGTATATGGGGTACATAGAGATGGCTTCACAGCATCTACCCTGAGAAAAACGTGTGAACATGTATGCAAATCTTTAAAAATAAAAATCTTTGTTGAATTATGACTAGTAGTAGGAACTGGTTTTAAAAGTTGCATATGCCTATTTAACCTTGCAAGAAATTTACTATCAGGTGTATCTGCTGTTGTAGCTGTAAAAAAACTGTCCTGGCAGTCTAAGATTTTCTCCATATACTAGTTCACTTGGTGAAGATTCTATTTCTTCTCTGTAAACCGTGCGTAATTCCAAAAGAACCATGGGTAAAGCTTCAGTCCAATGAATGGAGGTATGGCACATTATGGACTGTTTTAGCACTCTATGCCAGCGCTCAATAATCCCGTTTGACTTGGGGTGATATGCCGTGGTATGTGACAGATTTATTCCAAAATTCTTTGCTAGGGATCGTAGTACCTCACCCCTAAACTGTGTACCTCTGTCAGTTGTTATGCGCTCGGGTATTCCAAACCGCGCAATCCAACCGCTGTAAAATGCATTTATGACTGTTTCAGCTTTTATATCCGGAAGTGGAAAAGCCTCTGGCCACCTTGTAAACCTATCTATACACGTTAAGCAGTATGACATACCATGCGAAGATGGTAAAGGTCCAATCAGGTCAATATTTATATGTGAAAAACGCTGACTTGGAACTTTAAATTCCCCGAAAGGAGAATGTACATGCCGAGAAACTTTAGCTTTCTGACAAGGAATACAGGTCCGCGATAACTGTGCAATTTGCTTTTTTATGCCTGGCCATACGAAGCGATCCGTGATCAATTTCACTGTTGCTTTAGTACCAGGATGAGCAAGACAATGCATTGTATTAAACACTTGTATTCGAAATTCTTCCGGAATATAAGGGCGAATGGTAGCTGTAGAAGTATCACAATATAGAGAGTAATCAGAATTTGGAATAGGTAGTTTCTGTAACTTAAAAACGGTGTTAGGATTTGACAAGAGTTCTTTAAGTTGTTCATCGGATTCTTGGGCCCGCGCTATAGCTGGAAAGTCCAAAGGTTCCGGAAACTGCACTTCGTAAATCCTTGATAAGGCATCGGCTACTGTATTTTTTGAACTAGCCATATAACGAACATCAGTGCTAAATTCCGCAATGAAATTAAGCTGATTGATTTGTCGTGGAGAAAGTTTATCATATTTTTGTGAAAATGCTTTAATTAAAGGCTTATGATCAGTAAAAATTATGAAGTTAGTTCCTTCCAAAAGATAACGAAAATATTTAATTGCAGCAAAAATCGCTAAAAGTTCACGATCGTAAGTGCTGTATTTCATTTCAGTAGAGCTTAATTTTCTTGAGAAAAATCCCAGAGGTTCCCATCCATCTTTGTTATGTTGCTGGACGCAAGCGCCTATGGCCTTGTCTGACGCATCACACACATTATTGCGATTTGAGCTTTTAAATTTGGATGTTTTAAGGACGTTATCTCTTTCAATACTCTCTTGCAATTTTCAAAGGATCTCTCAGATTCTTCTGACCAATTCAATACTGATTTATCATTCTTTTTACCAGGTCCCAACATTGCATGCAATGGGAGTTGTGTTTCAGCTGAATGGGGTAAAAATCTTCTATAGAAATTTAAAATACCCAAAAAACGTCGAAGTTCAACGACAGTATTTGGCTTTGGAAACACCTTGATTGCTTTTACTCTGTCGGGTAAAGGGGTTATACCTGTTTTATCGATCATGTGTCCCAAAAATTTTACTTGTTCTGCTGCAAATGTGCACTTCGGCAAATTAACTTAATTTGTGTTCTTTTAAGCGAGAAAAGACTTTTGTTAGGTGAAGTAAATGTTCATTTAGGTCGTTAGAAGCTATTAGCAGATCATCTATGTAAACAAAGCAAAAGTCTAATCCTTCCAAAATTTGATCCAGAAGACGCTGCATGGTTTGGGCCGCATTTCGCAATCCAAAGGTCATAAAATTATATTGTAATAAGCCGAATGGCGTAATAATAGCGGTCTTTGGTATGTCTTCTTTATTCATTGGAACTTGATGATATGCTTTTCGTAAATCTAATGTGCTAAAAACTTTCTTTCCGTATAAATTATATGTGAAATCATAAATATGTCGTATTGGATAATTATCAGGAACTGTAATTGCGTTTAAAGCACGATAATCGCCACATGGACGCGACGTACCGACGGATTTCTTAACCATGTGCAGTGGACTACTCCAACAACTTTTCGAAAGGCTACAAATTCCTTTTTGTACTAAGTATGAAAATTCTGCTTTAGCTGCTGCTAATTTGTCTGGTGACAGACGTCTAGCTTTAGCCGCAACCGGTGGGCCTTTGGTTTCTATTGTATGGCAGACATTTGACTTATTAGACGTTTCAAATTTATCATCAAATAAAGAATTGTATTGTTTTAATAACATATCGAATCTTTCAGACGGATGAACGAGGGTTATTCTTTGACACAGTACCTGTGAAATTTTACCTCGAGAAGAAACGCTAGTCAAGCTGTCAATCAATTTTTTAGACTTTAAATCGACGATTATTCCAAAATTATGCAAGAAATCTGCACCGAGGATAGGCCGAGAAACATCGGCAATTGTGAATGTCCAAGGAAAAATTCTACGAAGGCCGATATCTAAATTCAATATCTTTTTTCCAAATACATTAATTTTAGTACCATTTGCAGCCAGCAAATTTAAAAGAGACTTTGAATTATAAAAGCGCTCATCAGGTGTAGGTGGAATAACACTTAAATCTGCTCCGGTGTCAACCAGTAGGTCTATGCCCAAATTTCTTTCGCGTACTATTAAGCGACAATTTTTTAAAGCCTCAACATTCGTCGCTGAAAATGCCTGGCTATTTAGTTTTCCAACGAAAAAGAGCAAGGTTTCGTGCATTTAGTTGCCTTTTCACCAAACTTAAAATGATACCAGCAAGACCTCCCCTCACTGTCAGAACGACGGGTAGAAGTATTACGTTTTCGAGAAACTGATCTATTTCGAGAATACAGAGTAAAAAGTTTATCAACTCTCTTATTTAATTCGTTAATCTGTATTTGCAAATCGTTTAGCGCTTTATTTGTAACTTCAAACTTCTCCGGTTTTGAACTTAACTCTGTGCTACTCAAAGACCACAAACTCGTTACGTCAGCAATTTTATCAGCCATTACAGCTAATCTATTTAATTCATCCTCTGAGGTAGCCAAAATAGCTTGTATTTGTGTAGGCAAACGCTGCAACCATAAGGATTTAAGCAATCCCTGACCAATATTCGTTCCCGCTAACTCCTGCATTTCGCGGAGGAGGAGGGAGGGACGCTTGTCTCCTAAATTTACATCTTGCAAAAGTTTTCTTAACCTACGTTCCTCAGAATCAGAAAAAATAGCTATCAGGCGTTTTTTAAGTACACTATATGCATTATCATCAGGAGGAGAATCAATTATGTCACTAACCTGAGATAGAACCTCTGTCTCGATGTTTCCAATCACAATATGATATTTCGTTAAACTTGATGTTACACCAGAAGTTATGAACTGGCTTTCAATTTGACGAAACCACACAGCTGGATTTTCTTTCCAAAAGGGCGGCACCTTGACAGAGACCCTATTCAGAGTATTGCTTGTATGTTTGTCAGCCTCTTCAGATGCAGAATCCGTCATCTTGAGTAAAAGCTTTAAGTTGACTTTCTTTGAAACTCTTTTCCGGGTCACCAGTGTTACTTGTTGGTGTGATAAAACAAGAACGTTTAACAGTAGAACAGACAATAACATTTATTAACTAAAATCAACAGAAGGTGTATCAATAGAAAGATTAAAACATAAAACATTCAGCGCTTTTGTAGTGAGGAGGGATGCCCCAAACGACATTTACGGGCGAGCCATCGAAACTGACTTGCATTCAGAGGAGCAAAGCTGCTTATTTTTCTCCATCGAGTCTGCGCCTGCGCCAGCTGGTACGGAGGATCTTCGGCTCGTAAAGTCGACTTAGAGCGCGCTTTTTCGACCAGCGCTTGCCTTGGAGCGGGCTCTGAAATGCAACGCCACATCCCTCTGTATCATCCATATCATTTTGAAATAAAAATCTCTAATTGTTCAAAGCTGTCTTTCTCTGGTTGCCGAGTTTCAACACTTTCTGTCCACTCCTTATGGGTGTTGCATTTCCAATGTCGGGCAGTGTATATACAGTCGACTCCGGTTATAGTGAACCCCTGGGGACCGGCAACTTTCGTTCACTATATCGGAAGTTTGCTATAAGCGAAGTGCCCCCATATGAACAAGAATTACATTATATACATAAGTAAAAAGTAGTGTTTTATACCCGCAGTGAATATTTATGTAAATCAAACATAATTAATCGTATTTATATCTTAATACTCCTCACTGCTACCATAATTTGGGAGATTCCATTCAATTGGCTGGAAAGTGCTATAGCCAATCAAATAGTGCAAATATTGTCTAGTAATAATCCTTAACCTGTGCTATTGCACCGGGAATGGAAAATGGAATCGTTCAAGGACAAGAGAAACATGTCCGTTTTTGTTCACCATGAAATGCTGAAATGTGCAACCTAGACCACACTGGCTGCTTCGCGCGTGGCTTGCGCAACCTACGACACACGATCCTCATTGCAAAATGCGGGTCGTCCGACGACTAGTAATTGTAGATTTACGACAAAAGCAAATTAAACGGCACCAAATCAACCTAAATAAAAGCCATGAAATCCAACAACGTTGAAATCAAAATCCATCCGTTTAAACGAATTCAAAATTAAACAAACGCGTATGACAAAAACATATGTCACCAAAAACAGTCGAAAACACTCAATTAAACACTTGAAAATTAAACAAACGCTTACGGATTTATGACAAAAATAAAACAAATATCCCAAAACAATAGAAATAAAAGTTACGATCCCACAGCGTTCAAATCAAAATGCATTCGTTTAAACGAATTCAAAATTAAACAAACGCTGTCACCAAAACAATCTAAAACGATCAAACACTTTTAAAATGGGATTTCAGAAATGTCAAGCCGTTAACGTTTAAAAACACTCGGCTGAGAGCAATGAAAAAAAAAAAAAAAAAAAAAACATGAAAAACATGACTTCCACAAACAACAGCAAATACGTTTTTTTCAACTCAAAGAGTCTTGCCAATTTCTAAAAAAGAATTCCTACAAATAGGTGTTTAAGTGTTGTGCAAACAAAATTTTACACATTCTCAATAAATTTGCCCAAAATCTATCAAACTTTTCAGTTAAATTAAGGTTACCATATTTTTGAACGTAAAATTGAGGACATGTACCCAAATTTGAAACACAATTGGGGACATTTTCTAATTAATGAAATGAGTAACAGTAATCTAATTAAAAAAACAATGTCATAATTAAAATTGTCCCCAATTGCTTTTTTACATTGTGGGGACAAATCGAAAAAAAACACAGAAATTGGGGACTGTCCCCGAAGAACTTAAATATTAAATAAAACTGTCCTTGCATTGCTTGTCACGCAAAAGGAGTATTTTCGCCAGTATATGACGTCATCTAATCGATCTACGCCAGGGATTATGTTCAGTGATTTTTTTCAAAGAATCAAGGAATGATTCCACAGGCGGCGCTTCCCGACGGAGTTATCAATATAATTTATAGATGTCGCCACCTCTCGATCTAGTCTCGTTTTTCTCTCATAGATCTTTGCTTCGCTTGTGTTTACTTTTTCAAGGTGTGATATCTAGCTAGATATTGAGACTTGAAATTACCTGCAACTTTGAAAAGGTTAATTTTTTAGAGATCTTCGAACTGTACAAAAAGGTTTTCCTAATTAGAGATTAAAATGTCGTTTTTATCAAAATTTTAACATGGCCGCCTAATGCTGCGGGAGCGATGAGTCGATCCAGGCCGCGTTACAAACAGGACTTTTATTATTCAGATTGTAAACTTAAATAGATTTTTGAAATAATTAAATGAAAATTGTGATGATAAGTTTAATGCATTTATGCTATTGTATTGTATTGTATTAAAATAAATAAAGTATTGTATTAAAATAAATAAAAACTTTGTGAAAAAAAACACCAAAAATGTTACTTATAAGAAGATACAATTGTTTCGACTGAAAATTTTTCAGTCTTCATCAGTCAAAACATTTCGTCTCACAAGACAAAGGGAAGTTCCCTCTGTTTTGTGAGACGAATTTATAGGATATATATATATATATATATATATATATATATATATATATATATATAACGAATTTATAGTATATATATATATATATATATATATATATATATATATATATGCCATAGACCCCCATAACACGGTTGACACGGTAGTGTTATATAAATCCGTGTGTTGTATCAGTCACAAACAGCTGATCAGTATCAGCAGTGTTAACAGGTAATACAGAAATACATTTCTCATTCTTTCACTATATTGGATGAGTTCTTTTTAACGTGTTATAGAAAAAAAGGATCCCAATTTTTCCGCCCTATTAATCTGTCTTATGAGTTATAGGTATCTAATGTATACAGGGTGTCCCAAAAAGATGGTAACGGGCTTTAATTATTTAACTATTACAGATAAGAGGGCAGTGTAAATTGAAAAAATACTCAAAATAAGGTAGGAAGTAAGACTCCATTAAGAAAAAGTTCCTCTCGTTGAATTTATATACGACACCCGTGCAAAAACATTTAGAATTAGTAAAATGTGCCCCATACACTAATGAGGTGATACATCAAATTTGAGCCTTTCGTCATACAATGTCGCAGAGATATCTTAAAGATAATCAAGGACTATACATGAATTTGAATGTAAACGTTTATTGCTAGAGTGGAAAAAAAGATTTTCTTTCCTAATTTCTGTACGACCCCTGTAATGCGATCATTCGACGCGATTTTTTTCCTTCGACAGCCATGAAAAAGTGGTTTAAGTCAGAGTTATATTTATCTTCATATCTCTGGCATTTTTAAAGTATAATTCTCAAATTTCGTATGTCACCTCATCAGTGATGAGGCCCATTTTACTAACTGGGAATTGTTTCGTTCGGGGGTCGTATACAAATTTGAAACGTGTCACTTTTTCTAAACTAACGAGGAATTTTTTTCTTAGTGGAGTCTTATTTCAGACCTTCTCTTAACATTTTTACAATTTACACTGCCCACTTATCTCTAATAGATAAAGAATTAAAGCCCGTTACCACCTTTTTGGACGCCCTGTATATATTACATCTATAACCAAACTAAGATCTCATTAAATAACAAAAAAACTTTGAAAAATAACACCGTAAAGTTTACTTCAACAGCCGTACTGAGCAAAAACGTTTTTGCCCTTCCTCAGTGACAATCACCTGAAAATACGGGGAACTGAAAAGAAAATAAACAGAAGTAAGGTGTTTTTGTTTAGGTGATTGTCACTGAGAAAGGGCAAAAATGTTTTGCTCGAAACAGCTGTATGGCCGTTGAAGTAAACTTTATGGTGTTATTTCACAAAGTTTCTTACTGTTTTATGTTTTAAACACCAGTTATTTTGAGGGATTTTATTAACATATCATTTATCAATAACAAAAAATTTCGACCTATTATGATATTTTCATCACCCCTTAAAATAACAAACTCTTCTTAACTGCTCTTAATTCCTAAGTTTCATAAACATTCCTCTAAAACTTTGAGCTGTTACAATAAGGTGTAATACATATGATGTACATATGGTAATGTAACTATTAATTAAAAATATTGTCTTTTGTATATGAATGTACCTAACCTCAGCAATTTTAGATCTTCATATATATATTAACTTAACGATTTATTTATCTGTAACTTCAGATAATTTAAACGATGTAATAATTGAAAAATGTGCTAATTATATATCCTTCCAAAATCCTGCTGTTTCCTTATATTTAAATTTACAGTGTCTTGTGGATTGTCCCTGAGAAGTAGACACAGGCATTGTTAATGTCACACTTCTAAGCTTTCTAGTATCTATTCTACTTCCATGTCTACGAGAGGTTTACTGCTTTACTAAACACATTTTAATACTATATATATATAAGATAGATAAATAGATAAAAGTACTTATTCGAATGAAACTAGAAAAATATGTATTACTGAAGATTAAATTTTCAATACTTATGCATCTCCAGCTGAATAAAACAAGAAATTTTAAACCAAATTCAATAAGGAAAAAGAAGAAAAATCAATACAACTTTCTTTTTCGTCGAGAAAGGCTCAAAATATTGCCAAATTCCACAAGAATGTTTAAATTTAGACTTGAAAAAAAAAGTAAGTCGGAATTTCATTGGGAAAGGGATAGATATATATTTATATCGCCCATAAATTCCAACGTTATACTTTCTATTCAGAAAATATATTCATGGTGTAAAAGTAAAATACGATTGATACGTCAATAGAGACGTGTATTCCTTTGAGAATACTTCTCCCTGAATTGTAGGATAGTCGCTTACAAAAATAGAACAGAGGTGAATTTCACACCCTTTGCGCTTGACATAGGAAATCCCATCGCAATAGAATTTTCATGCAGAACTGTTCGCTGCTCCCTGCATGTGAACATATTTTTCAAGATGCATCGTATATCTTTTACAGTTCTGAGAAGTATTTGCTTATTTGCAGGTCGAGCCAATTTATTTCCCCATTCTGTCGTGACAAGAATAAATTAGCAAATATTATATGTGTTGTATAGATTTGTACATATGATTACTCGTGTGTGTGTATGCGTGTATGTATATAAATGACCGTATGTCTGTGCTTATGTGTTTGAGTGATAGTATATTTTGAAGTTTATTTTTTTTAAGGGGTCGTTCCCTCACTGATAAGGCTTGATTGCATGTTTTTCATCTTTTTGACTAATTTTGTTTATTGATAGTTTTATATGTACTAAACCAAACGAAATATTAGTTTTCATATACGAAAAATATTTGTTATATATTATCATAAATCATAGCTAAAGTAACTGTTCACACGGAAGCATAAATTAGTTTTAGAACTTATACAGAATGAATGATAGATAGAAAGTGTGTCTCCAAAAGATTTTACAAACAACTAGGAATGGTACATTATACCAAGGCGACTCCCGAAAAATATCAGTATGAAAGTAGCAAATGCCATAATGTACTAGATAATAAGTACTTTTTAAAAGTGTTAAAGTGTCAGTATTATTTCTTAATTGGGTCCCGAAAACTTTGTATTTGTTTTTCAAAGCTGAATAGTTTAAAAGTGTGTATTGTTTTTTATTAACAGTTCTAGGTTGATGATAATGTTATTGCACTGAAAAAAATAATAGAGCAACATGAGTCATGCTAATGTACTTGAATAAATAATGATTTGAGATTTAAATTAATGTTTTAAAATACTTTGTCTGTCTGCATATTATAAATTCTTATCTCGGAATGCTGAGGTCAATACTTAGCAATCAACACACTAAAATATATAGCTTTTGTTTCCCTGCAGTATGCCATTTATAAAAGTTTGTAGAGTTTTTGAGACGCCCTGTACATTTTATTTCTATATTTGCCTGCATATCTGCACAAAACTTCAAGCCAATCTCTGTCCAAGACATTGTTTTCCAAATCTGCCGAAATATTGCTATAAATCACTAAAAATTGGGAAAAGAGAATTTTCTCGATTTTTAGTAAACAAGACTTACTTTATTTTTATACACATCTTTGTAAATGTTCAAAATAATTATTAAAACGGTGTAATAGACGCTTTAAAAATTGAAATACTTTAAATGTCTGAAAATCGCTATGTTTTTAGATTTTTAAAGTGTTTAAGATTTTTTCTTTATTTCTCTTGATATATCAACGAAATTTCAAAAAACAGTTTGACAAAATATTTTTAAAAAGCTTTCTTTCGAAGGTTAAAATTTAGTACTAATTGATTGATAAATAGCCCAGCAAACACATACCAGCTGACGGAGTACCTTGTTAGTGCCTTTCTGCCTTTACGTCCAGCACCGGCCCGGCACTGCAATCAACTGAATCGTACCAAAAGTGGTCGCCCGAGAAGTACCTTGCCAGAAGCCCGGGAAGGCAACGGCACTCTGCTGGCATACTGCATGTGCCGGCCGTTACTCACAATAAAGGCACTGGCCCATTAAGTTTATAATGCCCAAAATGAAACGGTCGGGTGCCGGCTATTATTAAAAATAAAGGCACTGGCTTGGTATATTAACAGTGACTACAATATAATGGCACGGTACCGGAATAGTGCCTATTTACAGTAATGCTGCCATAATTAAAATACGAGCCAGTGGTGGATTCGGGGTAGGGGGCTTATTCATCAACCCCTACCCCCACACCGAAAAAAAAAACATTTATTAAATGTAACATTTTGAAAGATAAAAAACAACACAAATGAAAGATAAAAAAAGCAAAATCCGTTGGTCAATCGTTTGCAAATTATGTGCGCCTATCATTAGTGAATTATGTGCAGTTTTCATAAACTGCAATTTTCTTACAAATTTGCAGTCGCAAAAGATTTTTTTATGAGAGAGGCGGTAACACACTTCAGAAACAACATAAA
This sequence comes from Cheiracanthium punctorium, assembly GCA_038373885.1. Classification (NCBI taxonomy): domain Eukaryota; kingdom Metazoa; phylum Arthropoda; class Arachnida; order Araneae; family Cheiracanthiidae; genus Cheiracanthium; species Cheiracanthium punctorium. The sequence continues at coordinate 258,005 of JAWZYV010007802.1, forward strand.
ATCACTTATAAACAGTTTAATTTCAATATTTCAGAGTTAGAGATTTTATAAATGAGCTATAGTACTTTACGGTTAATATATATGTGTATTAATGACTACTGTGTCATTTTATCTCTCACTCCCCCCCCCTTTATTGAAAATTGTCCGAAAAATGTGCCCCAAAAAAGCGACATAATTTTTCATATATTTAAATACTATTGGTTCACAAAAGCTTTAATGTTTTGTTACAATATTCTGTAAGTTGTGAATAGGCATCCCATGTATTTTTCTATAAATAGGTTACAATCAAGGACGTACCCAGGGGGTGGTCCGGACTCTCCCCGAAATTTCAGTTTTGGCAAACAATATAATAATAATGAAGTCTTTTTGTGGAAAATCCCACTTTTTCACCGTTTGGACCCTCCCCGAAATTTTTTTCTGGGTTAAAATCATAAAAATTTCAACATAGGGTGACCAGGCAAAATACACGAAAAATGAGATAAAATGACATACTCGATTAATATCGTTTTAATATGGCAATAATGAAATTAAAAAAATAGGGGGTTCAGGGGGGGGTCTCCCCCTGACAAGGCTCGAACAGCCGAGTTTTATATATATATACATATATATATATATAAAATCAAAATCTTACAGGAAGTAATAATAAATAAAGTTGCACTATTGTTACACATTAACATTAGGATAACATTTTGTTTATTGTGCATTTTCTTTAGATCAAAAGATTTTTTGTTAGCTATTCTGAAAAGAAATTCCTATATCTATCTACTGTATACTACATGACTTAAAATTTACTGAGGAAAACACTTTTATACACTAAAACATACTATGAGAGTATATATATTAAAAACAGTGAAACTCTTAAAATTTACCTGTTATTTTCCCAACTCTTTCACATAAAATCCAAAAGCTTAGAAATGTATTATGAACCAACAAGATATCATCATTGAAACAGCGTTGTTTTATATAAATAACTGTTCCAAATGATGAAATTTTACTGGTCTTCTGAAAATGTTTAAAAATACCAATTTAACTTTTTCGAAAACTATATACAACAATGAGGAATCTGAAAACTTTTGTATCCTAAAAGTACTTCATGCGTAATTCAACAAATAACAAATAAGATTTGGCCGTTGTTTAACGTAATAGAATGGGAAGCGCGCTCTATAGAATGGGTTACCAAAACTTATAAACTCAAAAATCGCCACTTCCGTTGTAATAAAACTCGCCAACTTTTCATAACATCTCACTAGAACCGCCTATAACCCTTCTGTGCCCCCCCATACATCTCAATAAATATAGCCAGATCTGCGAAAGCAATTCGAATATTGCAACCTGATATCGCCAAATATGAGACTAGCAGTTTTTAAGCTGGGAAAGCGGTCTGATATATATGTCTGTCTCTTTTTTTATTTTTTTATTTATTTATTTTTTTGCACCTGCCATAAGTTTCGTAAGAAAAGCAGTAAATGCGGGGAATAATCGAAGAACAATCTAAATAGCGTTTTTAAATAAATGAGTCTGAACAAAATATCTGCTTAGTTTCTAATTTTGACTATTACATGAAAATACTGCCTCATTATTTCTAAGAAAATAAGTGCAGGAGCCCTATAGCTTTCCTTAGGGGGTGGCCAGAGACGTCCTCCCGCCCAAAGAAAAATTCGGGGAATGTCCAAAAATTTTGAAAGGCGTCCAAACGGTAAAAAAGGCAAAAATTTTCACACAAAGACTTCATTCTTCATCATTATTATTTTGCTAACAAAAAACGAAATTTCGGATGGGGGGGTTGGACTCCCTGGACCCCCCCCCCAACCTGTATACTTCCTTCGGTGTGGCAAACTGGGCAACCGCCCAGGGCAGCTACAAAAAACTTTTGAAACTGTCGATCGGTATCAAGTAGCCAAATAAACTTCCTAACCTCGAACTGAAAACTGCACATTAGTAAGCCGAGAAAAAACACAGATTTTGTAATTTACTGTGTAGCTTTCTCTTTCAAATTTACAGCATGGCTAGCTCGACTGCAGCTTTTACATTATGTGGGAAAAATCTCAAGACTCATTTACACTTATCACTTTGGATATTCATTTCGGAGGAATCATTAAAAGTGATAAGTGTAGATTGCTTTTCATTTTTGTTTCATTCCAAGTGTACACTAAACGTGTACGTTGAAATAGTTTGACCACTGACCAACTTCTGGTGAAAGAGTCTTTCCCCAAATCAAACATTCATCTGTAGAAGGCTCAGTGAAATATGCAAACAAGCGATCCGTTCATTTCCTCTGCTCCATTCACTCTTAAATTGGGAGCCTCGTGGTTAAAAGGTTTATGTGCTCGAAACAAGAGTGCGCGTGAGGTGAAACCACCAAACTAGACGAAAATATGTAAAGAAGGATGATCACTGTGGATGATTTCACTTTGTGATTCACTTTGGATGTACAGCTGCGGAAAAAAAGGCTCACTTCCTCTTTATTTGGCCATTATTCGTCGGACTGCAAAGTTATATATAACATTCGTTTGCAAATAACTGATACTTTAATTTTCTAGTAATATAACTTGCATAAGGGGCCATCTTAATATTTAATTCTGCATCAACATCGTTTTTTTCAATGGAAACATACTACTTTGACTTTATTAAACGAAAGAAAACCTTCAAATTACCGTACATATAAATTTTCACCAATTTTCTACGATAATTTCCGGAGATATTGCGAATCCCTTTTTGCGCGTTTTTAAGGGACTTTCTACAAATTGAAAAACGCTATTTGTAGGTTCTGAACTTTACGCCTTTCATTTATTTCGCTCGCGAGAGTTAAAAGAAATAAATATTATTTTCAAGGAAAATATTGTTTCCATCGCTCTTCAAGTTTTTTGTACTGAGAATATCAAGGGTAGAAATTTGAATATTTAGTCAGTGGTCCAAATGTCCCATGAGTTCATAACTTCCTTGGTTCACATAATTTAAAGAAAAAATGCAAAACGACTGCTAACGATTTTGAAAATCTTTCTTATTTTGAAATTGTTATTATTTCCCTTAATGGTTCTCTTAGACAGGTGAAATGTCGGCAGGAGTGAAAGGCTGCTCTCTGCTCTTCTGACTACAAGCATGAATGTCACGCAGATACGGTCGAAATTGAAGAATGGTTTCATGATTGAAAATTTATTTGTTTGAATTTCATGTAAAAAACGCAATTACTTTTTCACCGACCCAATATTATCACTGTGTTTGTTATTTCACTTTCATCATTTAAAATTATCGTCTGCAAGTGCAATACGTGCAATGTGCAAGACTTTTGGCGGTATTTATTATAGTCAGATGAAAATTTAGACAGAAAAACGTGATTTTTAATGTTTTTTAAATGTTTGATAAAGTATAGGAAGTCCAAAGACCTAATGTTTCCAATATTAAAAAAGGTCAAATTCGTGCCTGGAATGTTGAGGATGTTAGTTTTTCAGAAATAGGACGTTGTATTAGAAGACATACATCTACTGCATCTAATTCTATACATCGAAAATATTTTATTTGGTGGGATATGGTAGCGGACGCAGCAATAGACGCTTTATAGAAACACCATCAAACTGTAAAAACCTCTAATTTATTTGCTTCAAAATTTGATATTTTTTAATACCGCTATCTTTTACTGTGTTTTTGCGCAAAAGAAATCTAATCTACGTTTATTTTAAGCAATTTTTAAAAAATTGTCACTAGACAAATTTATATATGTTCCCTTAACTCATGAAAATAACATATTTTATTTAATATAAATTCAACTACTGAACATAAAAAACTGGAATTTTGCACAGCCATGTAATATTACTTTCTGCATCTATTTCCACCGAAATTTGGCTAGGTCGCTAATCAAAATTTTTTTAAATATTAATTTAATAATTCATAATTCATGTTAATATTTTATTAAAAATCACAATAACAGTAAATTCAGTTTACGTCATTTAGTTCTAATAGTACGAATAAAAATCAGCTTCTTATTATCCGCTCTTATATTAAACGAGGAATGTTTGTGTGTGTGTGTATGTCCCAGCGATCTCGAAAACGGGTCTAACGATTTTCTTAAAATTTCGTACCTGAGTGTTTTTTGGGTCGGGAAGACGATTGGGCTAGGTCACTTTACCGAAAAAACTCTCTAAAATTTACAATTTTGGACGGTATCGCCATCTATTGAGCGTTTGTGAAACACGGCTGATGCGATTCGTACAATATGAGCATTTAAATAATTTTGAGATGGATTATAGACGTCAATAAATTTCGCAAAGAAAGAAAATAAATAGAGTCTGAATTCCAGGATACACACAGATAAATATTTCAATCGCTATATATTGCGTCTTTCAGCTACATAATTTTTTAGAATAAAAAGGTTCTTTTTATTTGATACTGTAGTCCTAGCAACCAGCGAAAGGAAAAGAAAAAGAGATTCCCCGTTGCCATTCCACAAGTACGTAAAGTGTTACAGTATTCCACTAAGCATTCGCATCAGTGTTCTTTTGGTGGAATATACGTAAATGGTTTGATTATTCGCAATTTATATTCATTAATATAAATATAAAACTAATGGTAAATCTGACCAAAAGTTGCCAGCATTTATTATTCCACTCTTTTGTAACTAACTTAAAACTAAACGTGTTTTCGCGTATACACTAAAACTATTAGGTACTGTAAATATTTTTCATGTATTTTATTGATCCATAACAAAAGAATTTCAAAAATACATGGGCATTTCAGCTTAACAGAATAATTAAATAAAATGGCACACTTTTGCTGTGGTATACGGGGAAAATATGTGACGTAACATGAAAATTCCGAGTATCTTTTAAAACGATACCAGGTTGAATCTTTAAACCCCATGTTCCGCGAAGTTGACGATAAATATTCAAACATAGTTACCTCGACCTCGACGTTCACTTTTACGTGACAACCGTACGGCAAATTTATGATGAAACGATGGAGAACTCCAAGTTGATTCCTAAATTGTTTCATATTAATTTTGCACTTCATCAACCACCATTGTTTCATATCGTAGATCATATAAATGGCACACCTCACTCGGAAACTGCTGGTATAGCCATCGCAGAGAAGGAAACATGTAAAAAGTATTTATTTATAATGTCGATCAGACTAAAACAAACGGTATATACAATTATTTGATGCGACGATACATTTTTAACACAGCTTTAAATTCCCGCAAAACTCGACGAAGTCATATTAAAATATTAAATTCATGTTACATAAAAAAGTCATGAACTCAAAGACTTTTCTCGTGTAAATATAAACCGTAGCAGAAATGTGCTTTTTCGTCTGCCACAATGTACGCACTCCTTAAAAATTATAAACTCAATATTTTATTCATTTCAAGATAAAACGTTACCCCCCCCCCTTTTTCTTTATTTGTTGTTTCTAAGGCAACCACGTAAGCAAACGAGAAAAAAAAAATTAAATTTTAGTGTTCCAGTTTCTAATTGATCTCAGTTTCCAGTTCCTCAGTGGTTCTGTTTCATATAACTTTGATTTCACTGCAGCAGACGATTTCGGGGTTTATTTTACCTTCGCAATAAATCTGGCAATTGAAATCTGTTTGCTAAAACTTAAAGTACTAATACTTTTTCGAATACTTTTTCAATTCTAATCCAAGCGTGGACTAGACTGCGTTGTTTATCGTATTTTCATTAAATGCCATGTATTTTGCCTTTGTTCGAGATAACGTTTAGGTTGTTGTATATAGAAGTTGCAACGTTATTGCAAATAGTTTTCAACTATATAATCTCGAAGTATGTAAATATTTCATATGATTTCGAACTGTGCTATTATTCTAATAACTTTAATTGTGTTGCGCATGAAATGTTTATATAAGAAGATTAAATTTTGAAACCATCTATATTTAAGTGAGAAGATTGATTATACGTTTATAGAATTTGTGCAGTATTTATTTTCATTGAATTAGAAATAAGTATTTTATGTTTTATAGAGAAACTTACAATTTCAATATTAAAGGAAATATCACAGTTGTTAACTTTATAATACAGTATCTTATCATTTTTTAATGCAAACATTTAGCAGTTTTGAGATTTTGAGGGTTAATGGATGCTATCTATTTACCAGATCCTTTAAAATTTAAAGACACATTTTTCTTTGCCGAACGTTATATAGCATACTTTTTGAAATACATTTTATAAATGCCATTCTACTGTTACTGAAATATACTTTGCTATGAATTCTGAAGGACTTCCTAGAAAAAAACTCTCTTTTAACTTTAGTAAGCGTTCTCAGAAGGAGTCAGAAGGAAAACAGCAGAAGGTCATTGAACAAACGACTGAATCACCTCAAACAGCCCATGATTTCACTTCCAGTACCTCAAAAGACTGTGCATTGAATAACCAAGAAAATGTTCCAACATCCATAAGACCAGGTCGGACAGCAAAAACTGTCTGTCTAAATAGGTTAGAAGTTCTCATGAGTGGCACCCATTATTCTAACACAGAGGAGATTTATAATGTCAAAGCTAAAAGAAGAAATGATGAACTTCCTTAAGAACGTCAAAAGCGTTTGACTCAAATGCGTAAACATGCAATTCAAAAGCGAGAAGAGGAAACAGATGATCACCGGCAGCAACGTTTGTTTCAAAAACGTGAGCATGAAACCCAAAAGCGAGAAGAGGAAACAGATGATCACCGGCAGCGACGTTTGTTTCAAAAACGTGAACATGAAACTCAAAAGCGAGAAAAGGAAACAAATGATCACCGGCAGCAACGTTTGGAAGAAGAAAGACGCGCGATTGCTAGACGTCGACAAGCAATTCGGGTAAACCGCCTAAGTACTTACAAAACCGCCACAAATGCGGATATTCCGTATCACAAGTTAAAACATTTAAACGTGGCGTGCTTTCACTGTGGAGCATTGCACTTCCCTGAGGAAAGAGTTAACAACCAAATCCACAGAAATTCCTTTGGCGACTGTTGTTTGCATGGCAGAATTGATGTAGCACAGCCTGAATCTCCCAATGAACTGGTACGATTGTTTCTTCAACGTCATAGACTTTCCGGAGAATTTTATAAACGAATTCGGAATTTGAACGCTTGCTTCGCAATGGCTTCGTTCACCGTGGATGACGACCGAACAATTAATGATCGAGGTATATACAGCTACGTTGCGAGCGGTCAAGTTTATCATAAACTTAATTTAGCTGCTCATCCAACTCAAAACTCCGACGGCGAATTTGAACGTGCTCAATATGGACAAATTTATTTCTTGGATAATGATGACGCTGTTAGAGAGCGCATGAAAAATCCCCTTAACCATGGTATCAGCGAAGACTTGATGACTTTGTTAGAAAATGTATTAAGATCGGAAAATCCTTTCGTGGGTGGCTTCAAGATGATGCGAGAAATAGAAGAAGAAGCTAATGCGCTCTGTGTTGTTGAAGGAAACGAGCCACCTTATGTTAAATTACTTTTTGCTCAGCCTGATGACGTTGACCATCGAAGATTTAACATCCCTCTTGAAAACGAAGTATCTGCTGTTATAACATTGAATGCCGACCAAAGCTTCCCGGATAACGAACTAGTAATCCGACAGAGAGGTAAATCTTTGATAATTTTGAAAAATACTGATAATCGTGTCGAGCCATTCACTTATCCGTTATTTTACCCTAAAGGAACTTTTGGATTTTCTCTAAATATGAAGCTAAGGACCTCCTATTCCAGCCGTCAGCACTTGACTAGACTTGAGCTTGCACGTTATCGAATAGCCTTTAGACCTCAATTTGCCAAAGATGTTTCCTCTAATATAACTTCCGATGATAATCCCAATAATAAAAATCCCGATCTTCGTCTTTTGAAGTTTAATGCCTTGCATTTTGGAGGTCGGCTGTTTCAGCAATATTTGGTTGATACGTATATCAGAGTGGAACATGATCAAATTCAGTGGATCAAAGCAAATCAAAAGAAACTTCTTGCTGACAACTACATTGAGGTCAATAAATTTTTAAGCGAGCTGGCCGATAAAAAAAATGCTGTTATCGGCGAAAAAATTATCCTGCCTTCTTCCTTTCCAGGATCCACCAGATACTACACAGAATACTTTGAAGACTCCATGGCTTTGGTTCACCGATTTGGATCGCCAGATTTCTTTGTCACGATGACATGTAATCCTGAATGGCAAGAAATTAAAGAAGCAGCTCGTACAACGTTTGAAGATGGATCAGTCTTGCAACAACCAGCCCAAGACCGTCCTGATCTTGTGGCGAGAGTTGCTAAGCTGAAATTTGACGAGCTGATTGACGAATTTGATAAGAAACAAATTTTCGGAAAAGTTTCTGCATACGTTTATACTGTCGAATTCCAAAAACGGGGCCTACCACATATGCATCTGTTGCTCATCATGTCCTCTGACGATAAAATTCGTAACACCGAAGAACTCGACGATCTGATTTCAGCTGAAATTCCCGATTGTGAAGATCCCGAGTTAAGAGAATTGGTTAAAAAATGGATGATACACAATCCTTGTGGAGAACTCAATCCAATCGCTTCTTGCATGGTCAACAAGAACGGACGCGTCAAATGTCGTTTCGGTTTTCCAAAACCTCATCTGGAAGTAACATCCTTAGCTGATAATGAGAAGCCTAATTATCGTCGACGTTACGATCCTACATTAGATCCATACAGTACACATTTTTCTCATGAGAGCGCCATTTATCGAAAGGATGCAGAAGGTCGTCGGATAACAAGAGATAACCGCCATGTAGCTACATATAATGCCTATCTTCTCAAAAAGTTTAATTGCCATATCAATGTAGAATACGTAGGAAGTGTCCGCGCAGTTAAATATGTTTATAAATACATTTATAAAGGGCACGACTGTGCATTTATTAAGGTTATTGAAAATGAAAGAAAACTTAATTACAATGAAGCAGACACCTACATTCAAGGACGTTGCATTACTCCACCTGAAGCATGCTGGCGTCTCTCTAGTAACGAAATCCAGAAAAAGAGTCATGCAGTTCAACGTTTGGATATTCATCTTCCTGGTAAATTTCGTCGTTTAGACATCAACCAAGCTCAAGAAGATCTTGCTGATACAGGGCTGAAAGAATCGACTTTAGAAGCGTATTTCCGTCACAATCGATCTCTAAGACAACGACAAGGAAATAAAGATGTGGATTACCACTACTACTGGCAGATGCCTGAAACTTTTAGATGGATCGGAAGATCAAGTGAGTGGGTGCCTAGAATTAAAAGCCATCGTGTGATTGGAAGAATACATAATGTAAGTTTTGTTTCTCAACCAGAACTTTTCCATCTACGATTGTTACTGTATCACATCAAAAATGCTTCAAGCTTCGATGATCTTCTAACGGTTAATGGTGTTGAGCACTTAACTTACAAGCAAACTTGCTTGGCTCTAGGACTGACCTACGATGACCGACAATGGGTTGAAAGTTTAAAAGAATCTGCATCATCCAAAATGCCCAGGGCCATGAGAACGCTCTTTACGCAAATTCTTATTTTTGGATATCCAGAAAATCCCAAAGCTCTATGGGATAAATTCAAAGAAAACTTAGCCGAAGACTTTATACAAGAAGCAAGGAGAAACGGTAGTTCCATTGACGAAGCAATCAAACGAGCTTATAGAATTATTGCCAATAAGATAAATGATGAAGCTACAGAAGGCAAGAACTTTAGCTTTTGGGTTGAACGGTACAACATGGATGACATTAAAGATACTGTAAATGAAAGAAACCAAGAGGTATTAAACATGGATGAAAGGCGTGCTCTTGGGGAACAGATGTATCAACTCCTTAAAGGTAAACAAATAGAAATCGTTGATGAAATTGTAGCTTCATGCAACACTGCACAGAGTGCTAAAAGGTGTTTCTTTATCGATGGACCTGGTGGAACAGGAAAAACTTTTATTTACAAAGCACTCTTTCATATTCTTTCTGGACGAAACCTCATTGTCAAATGCATGGCCTTTACTAGAATAGCATCTATACCCCCACCAGATGGACGAACTTCTCATAAAACATTTGGACTTCAGGTATTGTTTTCCATATGATTTATTTCAATTCCATTGTAGTTTTTACCAAAATAAACATTATGTATATACAGGGTGGCCATAATTAAACTGCAAGTGTTCAAGGGGTGCTGAAGAGAAAACTACCGAGAATATTCCAGTGAAATTTGGTATCTACACGTTTCAGAACATGCGCAAGTCAAATATGCAAAAAAAAGTCATTTTCACCCGATAGATGGCGCTGTGCCGTATTTCAAAGCTCACCGGTGGCATATACAACTTCCAAAACCGATCGTCAGAGCATAGTGACATTCTAAGAGGCATATAAACAATATAAAAAATCATTTGCAATTTATCAAAATTCCATACAATTCGCTTCAGTAATTAAATCTTTACAGTAACATGTAATCAAAAATTAACGTAAATTAAGATCAGAAATTAAACAATTCATAAAGACGCTTTGGAAAACAATTAAACCATTATTTATTCTCATTGACTCTCTTCTTAATCGTTTCATACGCCGGTATTCTTTCAGAGTAGCTGAATAATGGCTACCATTCTGATAGAATATCTTCACTAACAATGCACGTTCCTTCTTATTCAGAGTCATGATTGACCATTACTCAATGGGGTCTTGTTTTTACACTGTTCGATGGGCTTAAAATTTGCATATATGACGTCCATAAGAATTGAAACAGGATATAGCGCCATCTATCGGGTGAAAATGGCGATTTTTTTAATTGCATATTTGACTTGCGCACGTTCTGAAACGTGTAGATACCAAGTTTCCCTGGAATATTCCTGGTAGTTTTTTCTCCAGCACCCCTTGAACAATTGCAGTTTAATTATTTCCACCCTATACATGTATATATATATATATATTATTTATTTATTGTACCGTAGGTTCCACTCACTCCAGAATCAGTTTCAAGCATCAAGCCAGGCTCTGCTAAGGCCAAAGAACTTTCCCGAATCGACGTCTTTCTAATGGATGAAGCACCCATGCTACCGAAGTACGGATTAAATAACATGGATCGTCTGCTTCGCTCTATCGGCAAACTCAATTTACCATTTGGTGGAAAAGTGATGGTTCTTGGGGGGGATTTCCGCCAGTGTTTAGCAGTTCAACAACGAGCCAACAGGAGCGAATTGGTTGATCTATCAATCAAGAAAAGCGATCTTTGGCGCCACTTTCGTTTCTTCTCACTAAAAGAAAACATGCGAATTGATATGGAAGAGAGAGATTTTGCTGAATACCTATTAAAAATTGGCGATGGAGATTTATTAACTAATGCTATGGGCGAAATTGAAATTCCAGGAGATATACTTTCCAACGGAGATCTCGTTGATGAAGTATTTGGTGAATGTTTGGCAAACAACAAATATGAAGACATGAAGGACAGAGCGATACTAGCACCTCTAAATAAGGACGCAAATAATATCAATGAGGAAATTATAGCGAAACTTCCTGGAGAGTATAAGGTGTTTAAAAGCTTCGATTCTGTGAAAGATGAAGCAGAAGGAGCTCTTCAATTAACACCAGAATTTTTGAATTCAGTCGAAACATCCGATTTACCCCCACATGTGTTAAAGCTTAAAAAAAATACGATTGTAATGCTCCTTCGAAATTTAGACGTCGCCGAAGGACTTTGTAATGGGACGAGATTAATAGTGACAGAATTATGTAACAACATCATTAAAGCCAAGATTATCACAGGAGAAAATTCAGGCCGAGCAGCTCACATCCCAAGAATTACCTTAGACTCCAGCAAAAATCAACTCGGATGTATTATGCAGAGGCACCAGTTTCCAGTAAGAGCAGCTTTCGCTATGACCATCCATAAAGCCCAAGGCCAAACATTTCAGAACGTTGGCATTCACCTAATAACAGCAGCGTTCATGCACGGGATGTTGTATGTAGGATGTTCTAGAACCAAAAGAAGAAGTGGCTTAAAAATTCTTTTGCCACCAGAAAATCCCCGACACACGAAAAATATTGTTTGGAGAGAAATTTTAGATAATTTCGATACGCCATAGAAAGATATTCCAGACATCAACAGACAATTTGAACTTTATGATACGGATTAAGCATAACGAAAGGATTCATTTTTTGATGTTTCTAAACAATTTTAATGCACAATCTCAAATATTTATTTATTTTACAATAATTTTTGCAAAATACTTTTATTCTATGTCATTTTGTTAAATGTAAATACAATTTTTTCTTCCTATTTATTCAGAGCTATATGTTACTTTTAATGTTAAAGCTATACATCATTTTAAAGACCTTCGGGTAGAACAGATCTGAAATTTAGATATAAATTAATTATTAAAACGTTAATGTTACATATGTTCATATATATATATATATATATATATATATATATATATATATATATATATATATATATATATATATATATATATATATATATATATGCATGTATGTATGCATTGGGCATTGTCAACAGCAAAATTCTCAAACTAAAGTAAGACAAGACTACGTTAAAAAAAATTTCCCTTCAATTTTCATGAATTTATACTTTTTTAATTTGTATATGACCTCCGTACAAAAAAATTCCAATTAGTAAAATGTGACCCATACACTAGTGAGGTGATGTACAAAATTTGAGCCTTTCGTCATGATATATCTCAGAGATGATGATCGGGGGCTATACATGATTCTGAATGTAAATGTTTATTGCTAGAGTTGAAAAAAAGTATTTTCTTTCGCAATTGCTGTCCGACCCCTGAAAAGCGATCATTTGACTTCATATTTTTCACTTTTACAGCCATTAAGTATATATTTATCTTTGTATTTCAAACACTTTTAGAATGCAATTCTCAAAATTTGTGCATCACCTCATGAGCGTATGGGGCACATTTTACTAAATAGGAGTTTTTGTATAAGGGTCGTATACAAATTTAAGAAGTATAATTTCATGTAAGTTAAAGAAAGATTTTTTTCTTTTTTACCATAGTCTTGTTCTACCTTAGTTTGATCATTTTTTCAATATATACATTGCCTATTTATCTCTAAAGAATGAAAAACTTTAGAGAACCTTTAGTTTAGGACACCATGTATACATATACAAACGGAGCATAGATCGGTAACCAGGTACTATCAATATTATGTGAGGTATGAACTAAAGTATGAAAAAATATTTTAACATATGGGGAGGGGATTTTGGAAGCTCATAACTCACCTATTTTCAGTTCAAAGTTATTGAAAATTAGTATCCGGGATTTAAATGAGCTAACTTTTTGAAATATGAAGTGGATTTAGGGGTTGCGATTGAAAAAAAAAGTGTGTCCGAATTTTAATATGTAGATGGCCCTTTATGCAATTTTTATGCATAGCAAATTAAAGTGTACGTCAATCGTAAACGATTGGTACTTGTAACTTTGCTGTACGACGATCGACGGCCGAAAAAAGTAGAAGTGGGCGTTTTTTTTTCCGCAGATGTACATCAGAAGTGACGCAGTGTAAATCCCGATATAGATATAACAGACTCATTTATTCTCGAACTGGACTTCTTGAGATTGATATTTTTAATTTACACTTGTAAAAAAAAAGCGAGCTGTGCTCAGCGTCAGAGGTTATGGATTTTTTTCGGTAGTGAAAACTAAGAAATTTTACCTGTTCGACAAACAACAGCCTAGATTAACTTCCTATTACTGAGAATTGAATCTATAGTTTTTGAAACTGTAAATTCCTGTTACCCCTACAATAGTAATTCCGTTAAGAGAAGGAGTACTCGTGGGTGCAATACTTTTGGATCTGTTGATAGGCACTATTTCATTATGTGTAGCCATTGTAACTAACAAGTTGAAAGTAATAAAGAAAATGAAGGGTTGGCAGCATGCACTCATGTTACCTGCAGAAGAATCTGCAGAAAGAAAGATTATGGAATTCCAAGATCTCTTCTCCAGTACGGTGGATGAAATTGCTCGTATACGAAGTTGACCCAACGTAGAACCGATACGGACATCCAATTGCCCATCAAACAATATCCATTATGGTTTGCCACTTACTATGCAAGAAAGGTGAGCAGACTGCTAGAAATTTAACGTAATCGAACCAGCAATTAATCCCTGGGCCTCGTCAATTGCTTTGGTTGGGGAAAAAATATGGTTCCACAAGATTCGTCGTTGACGTTCGACGTTTGAATAATATTTCTCTGAGAAATACAGCCACCTTCTTCCCAGGATGGATGACACTTTCGACATTTTATCGAGAAATGTATAGATTTCTATTCTGGGTCTTAATAGTGGCTATTGACAAGAGAGTATTTTCCGAACACAGTGAAATGGCTGCCTTTACTACGGAACATTGATTATGTACAGTCACATTTTAAAGTGTGATGGTTACGTTTTGAAGTGTAACGCTGTCTTCATAACGTTCTATGGAGACTGCGTTAGGTGGTCTCTCCTGCGAATCATTTTTGGTATACTTGTACAATATCATTATCGTTAAAAGAACTTTTGAAGAACACTTGGAAAACATCCGGAAGGTACCGTAGAAGTTGAAAGAAAGAAATTTGAAACTGAGTCCATCTAAATGCAACTTGTTCCTTCGGCATAAGATATCTTGTACAAATAATATTTACCCAGGGGTTTGAACTTTTGGGGCTGCTAAAAGGGGTCCGTTGTTAAAAACTGGATTCGTCGTGAAAATGTCCATGGATTGAGATGTTTATATGTTCATGCAATCACTAGCGGAAATTCCTAAATGGATTCTATCACACTGTAAGGTCATTTTATATATTGACTGAAAATGAAAAATGAACAGAAATTCTTATTGACTACTGAATGTGAGAAAACGTTCAACAAACTAAAGATGACTTTAACATCTGCGCCTATTCTGTAGCATCATCATCCTAACAAGCCATTTATTCTGGATACAGGTGCGAGTAAAGAGTGTCAGGGCAGTTTTATCCCAAAGAGTTAGATGGCCAATAACGTGACATTGCTTACAAGAGCAAATGTTTTTCAAAAGCGAAACAGTAAGTATTGTGTTACGGCGAAGGAACTTTTCGCTATCGTAAAGGCCTTGCAGCATTTCCATCATTACACACGAGAAAAGGTTTCTATTGTACATTCTAAGCCTCTTTAACATGTTTTAAATTTCAAGTGGGCCAGGTAGTCCAATGGATACATACTACAAGAATACGGCATAGGGATTCGCAATCGAAAAGGGATGTTTCACGGTAGAGCAGGAGCCCCATCTTCGAGGCCCTGTACGAAAAATTATTGCTGTTGCTCTTGGTCTCAGAAAAGTTATCCGCTAAAATATCCTATTATTCGCCGAATTACAATCTTTGTACACTCTAAAGACCCTTGGAGTGACGAATCAAGCCATTTTATTATTTCATTTTTCTTTCTTAATTTATTATCCTCCTTCTGCTAATTTTTTTCAAACCCTACCCACCTCTTTTAACTTTCAATCTTTCTGGTTTTCTTACTTTTTCCTTCTTCCCTAATGGCAACTCTTTTCCCTTTTCTGATTGTGTGAAAGGAGGAACTTTTCACATCTGGAAAAGGGTAAACCATTTGTACCTCCTGAAACTGTCCGTAGTGTTTGCTTTTATACTTATACAGTGAAATCCCTCTGTAACGATATTTTGGGGGTCAAAATAATATATCGTTGTAAAGAGAATTATCGTTATAGAGAGAATTCGTATTGGAACGAAAATATTTTTGATTTTTGTTCTTCATATATCCCATACCCTGCTGTGTCACCAGTAAGTGTTCTGTTTTCATTCAGCACACCCTCGCAAGTAATATATAATAAATGAAAGGAGAAAAACGTGTTTATAGTTTTCAGTAATTTTCACAACACTTACAAATTTTAGTTAAATACCCTTGCCGCCTCGCCAGGGATTCTAGCGGCAATATAGCTTATAAATATTTATAGCATATTTGAATAACAAATATATAATGTCTAAATAAATAATACATGAATGCCGCAAAAGCATTTTTTTAAATGTATTAGATATTAATTGAAAATACATACCCATTAATTTATCCTTATTTATTTTGCTTCATGCCTTTATCAAAATCTTTTATGATGTTGAATTTCACTTCGATAGATATTTGTTTTCCTTTAGCCATTTGCTTTCGATTTTCACTAAACAAAATTCAAAGTAAACAAAACTCATAAATAATTTAAAATATCCTCGTGTAATAGTCGACCTCGATTGGATTTATCGGAGGTTAAAATTCTTACTCAAGTTCAGACAAAATAACGTATCGTTTTCTATATCAGTTCCGGTGAAAGGAATCTTTGACCATTTTTTAAAGAGGGGGATAGGAATCAAAGATGTGTCATCCGGGAAATGCCAACTGCCCTTCCTCCTTACGAGAAATGCACTTTCTCATTACCATAGTGTTACATCAGCAAAACGAAACTTAGAAGACGTTCTTTGACAGAGGCGTGGTCAGACCCGTTCCAACCACATTTTACCTAGACTTTCTTTGTGTATCTTTCAATGTGTGTGCATGAGTTAGGCTTCTGATGTATTGTAGAAAAAAAATATATCGTAGTAGAGAGAATTATTGTGATGTAAGGGATAATTATTACCATCGTTGTAGAGAGAATTATCGTTTTAAAGGATATCGTAATACAGAGAACTGTTTTACATTAATCTAAAGGGAATTCAGCCAGGACTATGAAAAAATATCGTAATAGAGAGAATTATCGTTGTAGAGGATATCGTTGTAGCGAGATTCTATTGTATTGCATTCAATATTTTACAGACATATTCATTCCATGACAATGACGTAATATCTGAAATGATAGTATTTTTAATATAGGCAGAATGCCATGCAATATAGTTGGAAAATGATGGGTAAAGAATGAAATATAGATAAATGTGTGTGTGTGTGTGTGTGTGTATGATCAACATCACAGTTATGTATATATGTGTGTGTGTGTGTTTAATTGCTGCTTACAGAATTGGAAGTTTTATCTAGAGCTTATTAATTTTTTTCAAATTCTTTTTTTTTCGTCTTAATATATTATTATGTAACATCGTGTCAGTTTTGCCATAAGACTAGAGAAGAGTGTCTGGCTGTTATTTTTAAGAATTCATATTTTGTTATGATAAATATTAATAAGTATTCAACTTTGTTTATGGTATTTTCATCATATGGCATATTCATGTCTTTCTAAATATTCGACAAAATATTTTAAAAGCAAGAATTTTACATACGCTTCAAAAAACATGGTGATCAGTAAATATATCCAAGCAACTTCAGTTTTGATTGCTTCTACCGAGCTGTAAACTTCTGTTTACCCAGTATGGTATTAAAATAGTCTCGAAAAAGTAAAAACATCATAGTTAATTTAACAATCCACGTATAACATCATACTTTGAAGACTCTCATTTTTAGAAGAGTTTACAGCAACTCTTGAGATTTTAATACCAATCTCATGATATTTTTCTTGTTTCTCTGTAAGTGATTGAAACCTGTTAAAGGTAAAAGAAAATTAAATAATGTGCTTAACCACATATTTGAGAGAGAGAATAATCATTGCTGATTCTCTCTACTTTAACTCAAAAAAGTGAAATAATAAAATGGAAGATGAAATGCATCAACTTCGACAAGACTTAGAATATTAAATTAGATTCACTATAGAATTCAATTCATGAATAAACATCAAGTAAATGCATTTTTGACTAGCTTTCCATCTCATAAAAAGTTATTAAACCATATTCTCAAACAAAGAAGCTTCACATTCTTTTTCAACTCTCATCATATAATTGATTGAATGATCTGTTATTTAATTCTTATTTAATAAAAATTCACATTCCCATTTAATAAAATCTCAAATACATCCTTGCTCAAAACTAAAATTGCATAAAGCGCTGTTCTCTGATATGTTAAGACTTAGATTTTAAGCTCATAAAATACTTAATAAACCTTCCTATATTTATTCATTACGTTATCACGTAAACCAAGATTTTTTCCTCTCTTAGGTTTTCCCTATTAATTTTTAAATTTGCAACTTAGAATTGAATAGCTAATGTAGTAGAATAGTTAAATATTTTCGTATTAATATTTGAAAATATCGAATATTTTAATTGAGTTTAACTGTATATTTTCTACATTATAATTGTGTTTCCCGATATAATGACTTTTATATCATGGAGGGCACCAAAATAATTTATATTTGTCTAAAAATCTTCAAAATATAAAAGGAATATGGAGTAAAAAAAATGCAGTAAGTCATACTTACCGAAACTGGTCAGCGCATTTCACACTCATGGGTGCTTAGTAATGCTGCTTTTTTGTATGTTAGTAACTGTTATCAATCCAATGCAAAAGCCTAAATATTGAAAAACTGCGGGACTAAAAGTATATAGTGCAAAGTCGGGTAAGTGAGACGGCAATATTAGAATAATTTGACTTCAGCATAGATTTCAGAATAGATGAAATAAAACTAGTACGTGTTTTATAACGAAATAAAAAAATCAGGACTGCCTGTCTGAAAATGAAGGTACGCAACTGTTGTAAGAGACGCAATTTTTTTTTTTAACATGGAGCTATTTGTCAATAATCAGTAGGTGTAGATTAGTCGAGGAAGGATTAATTAAAATAAATTAGTCAAGGTGGACCACTTTTACCTTTGGTGGCGTAAGAGGACCACCAACCAATAGTTCTCAATAGCCTAATAGTAGAATTTGGGGTGGGTAAGTTGTTAAGGGTAGATTTTGTTTTAATACTGGGGGCTGGGTGGGGGGATTGTTTATTTATCTGAAACGGTTTTCTATTCGCAACATTTTTTTTTTTTGGAATACAAATCCGATAGCAAAAATCGCATTTATTTTTTAGCATTGCTTATTATACAGGCCGGTATTTTCATCACGGGTGTAAGTCTGAAGAAACTAACCAGTACATTCGTTACATTCGAAAAGAAGCAGTAAACACTCTCAGATAACCAGCTCGACCGACTTTTAATACAAAATCATTGGTGCTGCAAAGAAAGACTACCAAATTTAAACAGAAAGCAAACGGCTCCACTGTTCGGAATCATGTTTTTGTGCATAATGTGTAATGGTGTTCCCCAAAATCTCTACTTTCTGTGCTCAAAAGGATTTGGTGGAGCTAGAAAAACAAACACACTAACCTATTGGTTAATTTGATTTTTTAGAACTACTGCATATGGTAAAGCTTCATTCATGGGTCAACTTGTATGTTTAAGATTTTTTTTAATGTTTCCAGACTATAATAAATGTATTATCTGTAAGAGTATATTGTGCAAAAGACATTCTCGATTTTTTCAGATCTCGCTCAATTTGTATATTTAGAAATAAATTATTCATAATTTCCATATTTTCTGAAGGACAATGAAACAAAACTTTACAACAGATCTACAGACAAGCAGAACAGGCAAATTTCAACACATGTTTTATTTGTCAAACATCATATCCAAAATATACATTTTTTCTCTTTCTTTTCTTTTCTTTTTTTTTCTTTTTCTTTCTTTTTTTGAAAACCTCAAAATTTACTTTTATAACGTCCTTGTGTTTTTAAATTATAAAATAATTTGGAATCTAATTAAAGTTTTTCTTACGAAGAGGCTTACATTTTGTCAACTTATCACATCACACATTAGTTCAGGCTTTTACTTAAAAGTATTGCATAATACCTAAACTTTTTTTTTTTTTACTTTTAAGCAAAAATAAATATTGAATAAAAATCTCTCTTCCTAAAATGTTTCTTAAAAATAATCGTTCTTACCTGTTTCACTGCATTTTTCCTTGAAACATTTTAATGCACTTGATATGAAAGATGAGTATCGAATTTATGTTTGACTTTCAGGAAGTTCATATAATAGATATGAAGGTTTGTAAAGAATACAAAAGATGTTTGTACCAAATAATTCCCATATGTCATGAATAAGTTATAAATTTTAACACTTGAATCACAAACAAGGTGTTTATAATGTTTGACTGAACACTACTTGACACATCCACTTTGAATTTATGTCAAGGGAAAAGATTTCAGAATAGATGAAATAAAACTAGTACGTGTTTTATAACGAAATAAAAAAATCAGGACTGCCTGTCTGAAAAAGGAGGAAAATAGAAATTTTAATATGAAAAATTCACGATAGATATTTCAGGAAGATATTTTAATTTAAATGAATAATTTTAAGAGAGAAATGTACTTTCTGGGTGAGGTTTTTTTAAGCGTAAGGTAAACCTGTTAAGTCGCCACATTTCAGATATTTTGTTCGTACATTCGGAAATGAAACGATAAAATGATTAAAAAATGCACCTCGCTTTTCAATATTTTACTGATGCATTTACTTATTAATTCTATTTTTAGTACACAGGGTATTCCAAGATATTGGTAACACGCTTCAATTCTTTATCTGTTGGAGATAAGTGGACAACGTAAAATGAACAATTGTTCAAAATAAGGTAGGAAAGAAGATTAAGCTACAAAATATCTCCTCTCGTTAATTTTCAAAAAGTTACACTTTTTAAATTTGTATACGACCCCCGTACAAAAAAATTCTCAGTAAAATGTTCCCTATACACTAATAAGGTGAGGTACAAAATTTGAGAATTATAGTCTAAAAGGTGTTAGAGATGTAAAGGTAAATGTATGCTGACTTAAACCACTTTTCAATTGACTCTCGAAGGGAAAAAATAATAACGTCGAGAGATCGAATTTTAGGGGTCGTACAGAAATTGCGAAAGAAAATGTTTTCTTTCCACTCTAGCAATTGACGTTTGTATTCAAAATTATGAATAGCCCCCAATCATCTTTGTTTAAAGATATCTCTGTGACGGATGTTTTGCTTTTTTGGTTTTGGTTTAGGGTTTTGGGGGGTTTTTTGTGATGAAAGGCAGGCATTTTGTACATCATCTCATTAATGTATGGGGTACATTTTACTATTTAGGAATTTTTTTGTACAGGGTTCGTATACAAACTTAAGAAGTGTAGTTTTTTAGAAATTAACGAGAGGAAATTTTTCTTGGCGTGTTCTTTTTCCCTAACTTACTTTCAATATTTTTTTTCAATTTATACTGTCCACTTATCTCTAATAGATAGAGAATTAAAGCGTGTTACCACCTTTTTCAGACACCCTGTATACATAGTTAAGAAATTTAATTTTAAATAAACTCGTGTAGTTGAGAGTATTTTCCCCATATATACTGGAAGATGGAACCAGTTTTGGTGGAAGATGCAACACCACAGTAAAAAAGGAAAATTGAACAAGCATTTGATCTGAGAATTAAAAATAACTATGAAAAAACAAAAAAAACTAAAAACTGATTTTTTCGTTGTGGTTGTTTCATAATTACTTCGATAAAAGTTCTAAAGGCACTGGTTTCAATTTTAGAGAACACAACTTTTAACTCTGTGTAAAAGATCATCTTTGCAATCTTCTTACGACGATTTCTTGCATTTAATTCAATTAATCCGTAATATTGAGACTGAGCGCCGACCCGCTGGTGTAGTGGCTAGAGAAACATTCTATCGCACCTTGGGTCCGGGATCGTTTCCTGGCTTGGATGCTTACTTGTCCGACCCTTCATATGGGGGACACACGAAGTAGAATATTCATGTGGATCTATTGTGTCATCATCCGTTCTAAAATAGACTATGCATGCTGTGTTTATGGAGCGGCTTGTCAATCAATGCTTTAAAAAACTTGACACTGTGCATCATACTGTACTACGCATCTGCTCCGGAGCTTTTAGGACATCGCCTGTGCACAGCCTTTACGTCACTTGTGATGAGCCATCTCTCACCAGGGTACTGACCCCAAAATATATCAACAGTTATTTCTAGACCACAAAAAAATATCAAAACTATGAAGACCTATATACTGGTGGCTCAAAATTGTATAATCACATTAGCTTTTCCCATGTAAATCGTAATCATACTTGCAGCTATAATCTTCCACTGCTTTGCTCGATCTTTACAGCCGAACTACTGGTCATCTATGGAAGCCTTCTATATGTCTCCAGAATGAACACAAAAAATTTTATCATCTACTCGGAATCTCTAAGTGTATCGGAAAATCTTGAATCTGACTCCCTTACACATCGCTATATTATCAAGTATTGGGGTAGGTGGAGGCAAAAATCAGTGATTTTAAACTATGGCTTATTTATAAAAACTAGAAACAAGTTATGAACCTAAACATTTTATTAAAATCCATCTTAAACCTTTACCTGATGTTTTATATGATCAACGTTTTCTAAAATGTAATGCATAGAAACTGGGATTGACGTTTACAGATTTCGATGTTTACGGATCTTTGCCCCATCTAATGGGGTAAAGATCCGCTGTCATGGACTTTTGCCCCTCTATACAAAACTCAAAATGAAACCCACGTGCAAAGTTGTCTGTGCTACAAAACTATTGTTTGTCAGGTTGTAAGATTAACTACTATCAGTGCCTTTGATACTGATCTACTGGAATTGAATTTTACTTTTTTTTTCAATTTTGCTATGAACTGATTGGTAAATTTTGATTTGATATGATAGTAATCCCTAAAGTATGACTTGGAATATTCCAAACTTAGTTTAAGATAAACAGATAGCAGACAAATGAAAAAAGAAAAAGATTGCAAATGCCACTTTTAAATTTAATAGCGAGATTTGCAAAATATAGGAAAAGACGCCTGGCCTGTTGCAAAACTAAAGATATTCAAATTGCTAAGGTCTATTGTAAAACGTATATTGCTAAAAGTAACAGAGTTACTAACTACTGCCTACATGTAGCCTATACAGGTGGCTCAGAAAGTATACGGATCACATCTTTACTGAAAAAGAGTTTTTTCTTCGGTTTCGGAAAACATCATTGTTTGTGGAGTTCTTTTGTAGAACACACACAAATATTCATCATTTTCAGCTGCATAACTTTTGCAACATATAAGTGGAATGAGGATTTACCAAACACTTTAATTACGGCAAAATCTTGGGCAAGGCGTTAAACTGACATGGCCCTCTCCGATTTCTTGTCTCCAGTTGGTATGAACGTGGGATCATCTTATTCCTTTCATGCCATGCAGGAGTAGTGTATCTGAATCCCCAGAGAGGAATATTCTTCAAAAAACCATTTCTTTGACCAAATCCTCTTACTAACAAGTTTTTTTACGCTGAACCATATTTTCTTTTACTTTCGATTAACTTTAAAGTGGAATGCTGAGGGTCATCTCCAAATAAGCATCTCATACTGCTTTTTCTATTTTTTTCCTCCTTTTTCGGCCACCAATGTCTCAAGTCGTTTTTTGTTTGGGATTGCTGTAAGCAGTATAGACTTGATGCTTCTTTTAATGCTGATTTTTCGAAGGGGAATTATGTCACTGGGTGAAATTGCACATTCTGCTCATCATCACTAGAAGGCTCAGGACTTGACACAACATGTGAATCATTGGAGGGTACGGTACTAGATCATGGAGTTGGAGACAACATCGAGTCCTGTGCATTTGGATCTGATTCAAAGATAATTAATGCATGGAGTCTCTTTCATTAAGCATCCGACTCCTATTTTAATAACAAAGAAACAAAAGAGTCACACCCCAAAGCTTAACGGTCAAAGATCCGCACTCGGACATTTAACACCATCGCGCATGCGCATTCTTGTCCCATTTGATGAAAATATGGGCATTACCTTCCTGCGGTTTCGCTCAAAAGTCGTATTACTTGAAACACAAAGTAATGAGTTCATTGTTGTGTTAGCTTCACATATTTAAAAAAAAAAAAAAAAAAAAACTAAACCATAAATCTGTAAAATTGCGTGGAAAAGTAGTCCAAAAATTTTTAAATACTGCATCAAAATATGCATAAAAGTAATTTACCTCATTGTGTGAGAACGGACAATCACACATCTGTGATTCATTGTCTACATAACCAGCGATACGAAACTTGTGAAAAAATCAGTGCGGCCAATTTAGATTTCTAAATAATAAAAAAACATGTGCGCATCTTTATCCCGTGCGGACCATTACCCCTACCTACCTTATGCAAGTACAAATAACTCATAAGCCATGGATACAACATCCTCTTCTGTTGGGTACCCAGCCATTTTGGGATAGCTGGCAACGAGAAGGCAGGCACGTTTGCCGGGCATGCGACCCTCCCGTATACAGGCAATTTATCCTACACTGACATTAAGTCTAGTATATGTTGCATAGTAAAAGGTACCTGAATTGATAAATGGATCAGTGAAACGGGGAACAAACTTCATTCTATCCTACTAGTTCTCACACATTGTTTATCTCATCCATACCGCAGACTTGATGTCATTTTGACACTTCTCCGAATGGGTCACACGAGACTTACCCATAAACACTTACTCCTGGGTAACCCTGCTCCGGAGTGCCCTCATTGCCATTCTAACCTCAATATTCATCATGGTTTGATCTCTTGCACAGCTTTTAATAATTTTTATCAAATTTATTTTAACTGTTCTCATCCCAGACTTGACGATATATTGGGTGAAACCCCACACCATAATTTGTTTTCATTTCTTCAATATAGTATATAAATATTCTTTTAATAAGTATAAATATTTTCTTTTTTTGGTGTGAAATGTCTGCTTTTGTTTGACTGGTATCTGGATGGGAGCCTCCATCCAGATGTCTTTGACTTATCTACCTTTTACCTTTTACACCATTGCAATTTGCTTTTTATCTTTTTAAACTTGGATTTTAGCTTTTACTGGTTTTATGCATCACTTTTTATTTGAATGCCTTGATTTTCCACATTTATACACAGTGTGGCGCAGTATGTCCTTTTGGACCTGGTGCAATTAAACCTCAACTAACTAACCAACCAAACCTTCATATTGGGCAACGCTGGGCGCCCACTGGGTGCCCCCATTATAAAATGGGCTTTTATTTCGGGACTTAGTAGTGGTAAAATGCTTAATGAGCAAAAGTTCCCGCCTGCTGAAAAAAAAAAATCGAGACTGAGGTACTTGAATTGGTTCATTATTATTCTAGAGTTGATTTAAAATAGTGAAGTTTGCCTTTTCCTACCACATAATCTTATGTATTTATATCGACTATTTTCCTCTACAAAATGATGTGCCAAAAAACTACTTAACTTGTAGTATACAGGGTGTCCCCAAAAGGTGATAACGGGCTTTAATTCTTTATCTATAAGAGATAAGAAGGCAATGTACATTGAAAAAATGTTCAAAATAAGATCGGAAATAAAACTCCGTTAATAAAAAAATCCTCTCGTTCATTTACAAAAAGTTACGCTTTTTAAATTTGTGTACGACACCCGTAAAAAACATTCCCAATTAGTAAAATGTGCCCCATATACTAATGAGGGGATGTACCAAATTTTGCCTTTCATCATAAAATGTCGCAGATATACAGGGTTGTCCAAATTAAACTTCCCCAACTCAGAGGCCTGTGCAGGATGTTGTATGAGTCATAATGTAATGAAATTTTGAAAACAGACACTTCAGATCACGCGCTCGTGATTTATTAAAAAAAATATATTAGTACAAGAAGTTGCCGATAGGTGGCGCTGTAACACTAGTAATTTGCATATTGCAATAACGTGATTTGCAGAAATAAAGCTTCTGAGCAACGTATCCAAAAGACGAGCCCTACAAAAGTGGAAGACAGGCGCTGCACAGGCAGTTGTTTCCAGCTCGCTGATGCACAATGGCGGCTTTGAAAGACAAAGCTCTGTTAGTGAAACTTTTCTACCAGAATGACGAGAACTCCTGTGCTGCGATAAGAGCATTCCGTCGGCTAAAGAACTTACGCCGAGGACCAATGACACCACGCGCTTTACGAGACATGATGAAGAAGTTCGAAAGAACCGGACAGCTGGGAATTTTACCAGGTAGAGGACGACATGTTGTGGATTCTGCACGCGTTCAAGACGTTGCTTTGGCGGTCGTGGACGCCGCTAGCCAATCGCCACATGGTGTTGTCAGTGTGCCAACTGTTTCTCGTGCTGTTGAACATCTGTAGAACGTCTTGTTGATCTGCAGCGCCACCTATCGGCAACTTCTTGTACTAATAATTTCTTTTTAATAAATCACGAGCACGTGATCTGAAGTGTCTGTTTCCAAAATTTCATCCCATTATGACCCATATAACATCCTGCACAGGCCTCTGAGTTGGGGAAGTTTAATTTGGACAACCCTGTATCTTTAAAGTAAGATGATAGGGATCATACATGATTTTGAATGTAAACATTTATTGCCAGAGTCGAAAAAAAGATTTTCTTTCGTAATTTCTGTACGATCCCTGAAGTGCGATCATACGCCATGATTTTTTTCCCTTCGAGAGTGATGGAAAAGTGGTTTAAGACAGAGTTATATTCATCTTCAATCTGGTACTCAATCTGAGAAAAATTGAGAATTATACCTTAAAAGGTGTAATTCTCAAATTTTGCATGTCATCTGATGAGTGTATCGGGCACACTTTTGTTTCGTACAGGGGTCTTACGCAAATTTAAAAAGTGTAACTTTTTAAAAATCAACGAGTGGAATTTTTCTTAACGGAGTCTTATTTCCGACCTTATTTTTAACATTTTTTTTTCAATTTATACTATACACTCATCTCTAATAGATAAAGAATTAAAATCCGTTACCGCCTTTTTGGGACACCCTGTACAAAGAGCAAGAATTTTTCGATTGATTTTCAATAATTTCCAGTATAATGTAAAAATATATATTAAATTTTGAATAGCCTTAAAAAAATAAAAATACATAAATAATTTTTAAAATGCAGCAAGAAGCATATGCTTTTAATTTTTTAATACTCTTGATCATGAAACAAACCGTAAAACAAAAAATAAATTCAATGAGGAATCATCAGTCATAAAAATCTAGCTAAGTTTTAGCACACAGTATTTGTAAAGCTGCGGAAAAAAAAAAAAAAAAGAAAAAGAAAAAGAAAAAAAAAACGCCCACTTGCACTTTATTCGGCCGTCGTTCGTCCTACTGCAAAGTTAAATATACCAACCATTTACGATTAGCGTACACTTTAATTTCCTATGCATAAAATTTACATAAGGGGCCATCTCCATGCTTAAATTCACCGCAACTTTTTTTTCTAATGGCAACACCTAGATTTCATTTCATTTTTCAAAAATATAGGTCATTTCAACCCAGGATACCAATTTTCAATATATTTGAACTAAAAATTAATAAATTATGAGCGTAGAAAATTTCCCTCCCCTATGTTAAAATATTTTTTCATGTTTCAGCTCATATCTCGTTTAATATTGATCTTACGAAGTTGATTTTCGACCGCCCACTATTAGAACTTTAACACAGCAGACATGAATTTATTCCTTCAAGCTCCATTTTACATGGAAAAAAAAATTCAAAAACGGGGTTGCTAAAATCTCTAACTCATCTTGCATAAAATTTTCTGCAATAATAAATTTAAAAATATTGGAACACCAAAAACGCGAGACAAGCAACAGCCTCATTTTTTCCAAATAAAAGCAAAGCGCGAGTGAGCGCCATGGAATTAGTAGGATGTTTTTTGAAGTAAAACTTCTTTAGTGGCGACTAGGGAGTAACTCAGATTTTTTTTCTGATGGAAGTAACGCTCAGTAAAGGACGTGACGTATTTGTCATATTCCACGCCATGCGCGCCCCGAAAAAGAAGAACCACTGAAAAACCTACCTTTTCGACCTGCTTTCGCCGTTCTCCGAATTCATCGTGTAAAAATACGGGGAACCTGTTAGGGAAAGAAACGGCCAGAAAAACAGTCAACAGCCGCATCTTTGAGACAACAATCTTTATTACTTCCTTGTACGTAGTATAAGGAAGTAATGTGATCCCGAAAAATTTCGGGGGGCCAAATTTCGACGAAAAAAATGATTTTGACTACCTCTAAATTTACTTTTAAGAATTTTTTCGATGCATCTCATCGTAAGCTAGCATGCACGATCATATAAACGCGTGTGCAACTCATTTTGACCAGCGGCGAGTCTATTTTGGCCAGTTTTTAAATGTCCTTCTGTACGTACGTATGTATGTAACTCGCATATCTCAAAAACTATTGGTCGTAGAATGTTGAAATTTGATATTTAGGATTGTTCTATGATCTAGTTGTGCACCTCCCCTTTTGGTCGCAATCGAATGGATAGTTTATGTACAGGACCGCCCAAAAGATTCGAAATACATTACGCTCTATGGGCGGAAATTCATTAAACTCGCATATCTCAAAAACTATTAGGCGTAGAATGTTGAAACTTCATATTTTGGATTGTTGTAACATCTAGTAGTGCTCCTCCCCTTTTGGTTCTATTCGACTCGATAATTTATCTACAGGGCGCCTCAAAAGATTCTAAATACATTACGCTTTGTGGGCCGAAATTCATTAAATCGTATTTTAGTGGTATTGGGATATTTCAAACGACTCAGATGTGATATATGCTGTTAAGAGTTACAAAATGAATTTCTCCATTAAAAAAAGTGTCTTTATCATTTATAGTTCTGCTACAGGAACACTCAAAAGATTTCCAATACATTATGGTCAATGGCAATTTTAGGGGCATTCATCCATTTCAAGCACACTACCGTCCTACCACATAAGTTAGGTAATGGTCCGACCACGGTCACGTGCCTCCCTCAAGATCTACGTCAAAAGTCGCCAAGCTTGGGGAATTTTAGTGTACGTGTGTATATATTTAACTCTCAAATATCAAAAACTATTAGTCGTAGAATGTTGAGATTTCATATATAAGATTGTTGTAACATCTAGTTGTGCATCTCGATTTTTGGTTCCAATCTACTGGAGAGTTTATTTACAGGATGACCGAAAAGAATTTCAGTATTATAATGTCTATGGACATCTTCAATATAATAATACTGTAGTCATTGTTTGGTACATGGCCAAAATCTCGCCGTCTGTCGTCGACGTTGGCGAGTTTTGCCGAAATATCGCCAAATTTGGCGATAGTCAGTCATTTGGTCCATGCCCAAAGTATCGCCATTTTTTATCGTTCTTGGTGAGTTTTGGCAAAATATCGCCAAATTTGGCGATAATCTGTCATTGTATGGTCCATGCTTAAAATCTCGCCATATGTCGTCGACATTGACGAGTTTCGCCGAAAAATCACCAAATTTGGCGCCAAAAATTATTTCGTATTTTGTATAACTCTAAAACTTTAACCCATAGAATTTTGAACTTTCGTGTTTAAAACTATTGTAGTATCTAACTTTTTTCAATATCTTTTTTGACATCAATCGACTGGGAATGTATTTACAGGTTGAGCCAAATGACTTTAAATACATTGAGGTGTATGGATGCATTCAATTCATTGAAAGTCTATGGTCAATGACTACTTTGGCTATCCCCAAAATCTCGCAAATTATCTCAAGCTTGCCGGCTTTTGGTGAAATATCGCCAAATAAAGTGTCAGAAGGAAATCTTTGAAACTGAACTCAGCTTGGCGATATCGAAATATTTGGCTAGACATCGCTAAACCTTACTATTACTGATATTTTAGCTCTTAAAAAGAAAAGTTTGATCTAACTATGAATACTTCAGTGATATGTGTCGTAAACGTCAAAGACGTTTTACTTCAACCGCGCGTAAAGATTACACGCACACACTTTTTTTTAAAACTAAAAGTATGACGTTTCTATGACGTCACTTACGGTTGTTACATCCTCCCCCTCTGGTTCTGACGACGTCCCAACAAAGAACCAGTAGGTCTTTTAGGTGGTGTATCTCGTTTTCTTATCGGAGCCACTGATGCAGAGTCCAAGCTATGACACTATTTTAATGCTGATGAATGATATGTTGCAAGAGGTTCATGTAAAGTGCTGTTAAAAAATAACGAATTTTGAAGCAAGTAAATTGTAGATTTGTACAACTTGATGGGGATTTCATAAAGCACTTATTGTTGCGTCCACTACCATTTCCCCTCAAATAAAAATTTTGCATGTATGGAATTAGATGCAACAGACTTATATCAAATATCAAATTTTGAAGCAAATAAATTAGAGATTTTTACATTTTGATGGTGATTCTATAAAGGATCTATTGTTGCGTCCGCTACCATATCCCATCAAATAAAATGTTTTCGATGTATAGAATTAGATGCAGTAGATGTATGTCTTCCAATACAACGTGCTATTTCTGAAAAACTAACATCCTCATAATTCCGGGCATGAATTTGACCCTGTAGCGTAGCCACGATTTTATTCGGGTTGTGGGGGCTGTGTGTCCAATAGTAAGCTAAATAAAATTCGGGGGGCAGCAGCAGCCCCCTCAGCCCATCCCGCATCTGAATACACACCTCATTTGACCTCTTTTAAAATCTGAGACATCAGATCTTTGGACTTCCTCATACTTATTAAACATTCAAAATGACATTTTGCTGACTGAATTTCCATCAGATAGTAAATTAAAATGCCTCCAAAAGTTTTTTAGAATATTTCACACTGCAGACGGTAATATTTAATGAAGAAAGTGAAATAACAAATGAAGGGTCCACGGAAAGAACGATGAGAGCCCAATACAGCTGATTTTCCAAAAAATCGAAAGGCGCACGGGACTTTCCACGTTCTTCCCCAGTAAACTGTATCTTTGGGCTATTTTTCCAGTGTATTCTCATCGTTCTTTCCCCTTATGGGTTCGGATATTAATAGCGCCACTAATGAACAACAGAAGGCCGTAGAAACCTCAACATTGACGAAAAGTGGACTCTCATCGTTCTTCCCGTGGACCCTTCAAATACGATGATAATATTGGGTTAGCAAAAAGTAGTTGGGTTTTTTACATGAAATTCAAACACATAAGTTTTCAAATAAATTTTAAATCACGAAACCATTCTTCAAGTTTGACCGTAACTGAGTAACATTGAGGCTTATATTCAAAAGAGCAGAGAACAGCTTCTCACTCCTGGAAATATTTCATTTGTCTAAGAGCACCTTCAAATACTCATAACAATTTCAAAATTAGAAAGATTTTCAAAATTGAAAGCAGTTGTTTTGCATTTTTTAAAACCATGTATACGAACCTGTGATAAATGGTACGGACCGGAGAAGTTATGGATTCACTAGTCCTTGGACCACTAACTAAATATTCTAATTTTTACTCCTGATATTCTTTAAACAAAAAGTTTTAAGACTAGAAACAGTATTTTCCTTGTAAATGATTCTTTTAACTATAGCTTGTGACTTTAATGAAAGACGAAAAGTTCGGAACCTATCTGCATATAGCGGTTTTCAATTTGCAGGAGACCCCTTAAAATCGCGCAAAAAAGATTTCGCAATATTTCCGGAAATTACCGTAGAAAATTTGTGCAAATTTATAGTTAGGGTAATTTGTAGGTTTTTTTTCGTTTAATAAAGTCGAAATAGTATATTGCCTTTGAGGAAAACGAACATTGCTATGTGACGAAAATTGGCCAAATAAAGAAGAGCAAGTGGCCGTTCTTTTTTCCGCAGATATACATAATACGATAGAAAAAGTTTTTTGTGGGGTTTTTTTTGTGTGTGTGGTGATTAATAACCTATTTTAATCAAAATGATTAAACATTCCGAACAGTAGATCTATTGAGTCTTTACTTTATTATTTCCACAGCCGCTATGAATGACGAAAGAAATGCGTGTTCTAATGGTTAATATTATGAAAAATTAAAAAAAAGAATCTGTATCTTTGGTTACGTGAATCAGAAAAGGTTGGCAAGGAATTAAATGGATATTTGGTTCATTTTCCGTTCGTTTAATTTTTATGGAATCAATTTTTGTTTGGCTATTTAATTTCATTTCCCATTCATTTTAAATTAAGTAATGAGTTATTTTAAGTGAATATTTAGCCAAAAAGTTTAACTTTTAGATTTAAGAGAACTTATTTTTTTTTCAAATGAGGGACCTCTGTCTTGTAAGTATTGGCCACTACTAAGGCCGGAGCCGTTTATCACTTTATTATGGGGCACCTAGTAGGTGGACCAACGTTGCCCCCTGTGAAGGAACGGACAAAATGACACCCACGCTGAGTCGAGGATCGAACCCCGGGAGTTGAACCCGAAACCGTAGTACGGTGCTTTAAAAGCTGGTCGGCATGAAATGGGCATTGTAAACTGCACTTTTAAATCCCGGGAGAATCGGAATATAAGCTAAGCGACAGGAATATTTTGAATGGATATCACTGAGTAGTGTGCATATAGCACTTTTCTATGCAACAATAAATCTCACATACCCATGCCTTATTGCTTTTTAGTTCAAATTGTTTGAGCAGAGTTAATTGATATATTTCATAACAATGTCTTTTCACAATAATAATATTATTACAGCTTGTTACCTGTTTATTTGTCTACAAAAGGAATGAAACACGTGCTACAAAAAAAAAAGAATTCTAATAAGCAAACTGCAATTTTTTTTGTATTTAATCTAAAATAAATAAAAATTCTTCGATTGACATATCTTTAACGTGTTTACAACTCTGAACCATTCCAACTACATTTTGAAACGTTTCCTTGAAGTAGTTGTTTTGAGTTCTTTAATTGGTTTCCTATCTTCAGCCACAAAAATTAAGCATGTTAAACAATCTATATTTTGTTTATATTTCAAACTGTATTCATATATTTCAACCATTTTGAGGATAAAAGACACACGCAAGATACACACACACACACATATATACATTCATTGGTTCGGAAATCTAATAAACAAGCAGAGAGGATTTAACCCTTCAGAAATAATGCTGAAACAGTATTGATGAAATAAAATATATCTGATTCTCATAAAATTTGGATTGCTCAAGAAATAGCCTGCCCACGCTTTGTTAACGATTCATGAAAAAGTCACTACTAGAAAAATACTACCGGAAATGTTTCCCGTGGGATCCTTTATTGTCGTTCGCTAAGATTTTTCTGGGTGAAGATCTGGCTCTATCTTGATCAGAGAATCTGAAAAATTATAAGGAAATCCATAAAAATGTATTTATAAGATATTGATAGCGTTATGAAAACCGTTTATTGTGTTTCAATCAATACTCAAAATATATTACGTAGCAATTCAAGTATAGTAAAACCTTATTAACTCGAAATAAGAAAGGCATTAGGAAAGATGTCGACTTATAACGATGTTTATATAGTTCCACTTTAGAAAACAGTTCTAGACCTATTTTAAAAACAGCACTCGGTATTTTGCCTTTTATCTCCTTCACATCTGTAGCAACATTTCCAGTTGCCTAGTAGAGACTCCAATGTCTATTGCAGGAAATTTTGGAACCGTTTTTAGAGCTTTATTCCTTAAAATCCTTAAATATTCATTCACGGAACTTCAAATTAACCTATAAAAATAATATTTTTACAAGATAGATTCTAGAAAAAGAAACGCGTGCAAGAAAAGGTAAATGGAATGCAAAATTTTATCATCATTTTATGATGATTTGTTCTTTTTTGATGAATTGTTAAACTTTGATGCACCCAGGATGCATCAAAAGCTCGTGAAAAGTTCAAAAATTCATTAAAAAAGAACAAATCATGGTACAAAATTGCAGTTTGCATAGAAAGCATTACAGAGATTTCGGATTTTTTTAAATTGGAAATTTGCTTCCCATTGTGCATGTCAGCGCCACCTACTGATAACATTTAGAACTACAAACTTTCTTGCCATTAAAAAAAAATTCCATCATACCCTAAACCTATTTGTGCAAACCGCAATTTTCTATCATTATTTGCTCTTTTTTAATGAATTTTTAAAGTTTTAACGGACTTTTTGGTCACCCGGTATATATAATGTAGTTTTTTTTATTAAATTTAGATTTCTTTTCTCATTTTTAATCATCATCTATAACACTGTGAATAACCTCTTGAGCAAACAAGGGAGCCCCAATACTAATTCTTTAATTCAAATCCCCAAAAGTAACTGGACAGAAAAGTTCGCCCTATTTCATTTTAACAAAATAAAAAGCATGTGTAGCCTTCAGTAGTAGCAATACTTGAATTCATTTTCTCCATTTGCAGTAAATGTTTCCCTTTAAACGAAGAAGATACCCTTTAGGCATAAAAGTTCGCCCTATTTTATTTTAACAAAATAAAATCATGAGTAAATTTCGGTAGTAGCAATACTTGATTCTTTATTCCCTATTGTTGGTAGTATTATTGGTAGTAAATGTTTCCCTTTAAACGAAGAAGATACCCTTTACTTTCACAGTACTAAGCAAAATGTATAAGCACTTGAAACGGCGAAGAGGAAGAGGAGCAGTGTCATGTTCAATTTTTTCTGAAAGTTTCATGGAACATTTGGGTTTACTGTTAGTATTAGTCCATAGTGCAATGGGCGAAGGAGCAATTTTTTTTAGTTTTTTCGAGCGTTTAACAACATTAATTTGTTATTGAGACTGTTCAAAAGACCTGTGATGCCTATACATAATGAGAATCTAACGTATACCAAGCATTTGCGGTATCCTATTATGTGTCTTTCCATGTTTCTAGCATTTCATTGAAAATAATACTGTCTGTCTTCTATAAAAGGGCTTCTATAAAAAGGAAACTAGTATTTGTGCAGTTTACAGTATTTACAAAACATATTTTATAAATACAAAAACACATAAAGAAATAAAATCATCGTCTTATTTTCCAATGACTCCAGTGGGCAGTTATAAGCATACTTACGTTCCTCCCACCAAAAAATGGTGTTAAAAATCAAATTAGTTTTATCTAATAAAAGCTATATCTATTGATTTGCAGAAGTAAATCTGAATTCCGAAAATGTATTTACACTAGAAATAAATGATACGTTAAAGGATTAAACAACACTACAGACTGGAATTCCAACATGCATCCGTTGCGCACTACATTGTCAATCAGCGAAGGTGCATATTTCCGGTACTAACGTTTGCTCGGAAATGCAATTTTGCATTCAGTTCTATTTCATTAACATAATAATTGCAGCAACTAGTCCTTGTTACAACATTAACTTAGTGAGCATATTTTTTCTCATTATACTTTAATTTTGATGACTAATGCAATTATTATCCAACTAATAAAATATGCATATTACACCCTCTCAAAAAATATATAAAAAATAAAAAGTCAAGTGTACCCCCTATTTTCTAATTTAGTTTAGATCTTCTACTTCATTATTTCAAAATCAAATATACATACAGTATATATATATACGTATATATATATATATATATATATATATGTATGTATGTGTGTGTGTGTGTACACGCTAAAGCATATCTCGCACCACGTTATTAATTTATTGTTTTTCAAAACTGAAACATGATTAATTTATTTGGATGATATAATTCAAATGTACTTTTGATAAATTTTTTTAGAAAAACTGTCTTGTTTCATTTTAGATTCCTCTTTTGAAATCTTTTTAATCAGTCTTATTTAAATTTTTTAATTTAATTTTAAGGTTTAATCGTACATCTATTTAATGAATAATCTGTCTCAGTTAGGTGATTCGGTCAATCACAAAATACGTTATATACAGGTTGTCCAGTGCTAACGGTGCCCAATGGCTATTTCCTTAACCGTTAGTCAGAGACACATAGTTCCAGTTGCAAAAATGCTTTAAATTGTATAATCTATTATGTCAGAAACAATAGAAGTCAGTAAATCAATTCCTATAAAAATTACGAAATTTAAATTTTTATACGGTCCCCCGGTCCTACCGGGGGATCGTACAAAACATTTACATTTAGAAAACAGTTAAATAACAGTTACATTTAGAAAATTTTTCTTTATACAATTTCATACGCAATAAAAAAAAAAGAAATTCGTCTTTCTATTACCAAAATTCATCGAGTTACAGCTGCTTAAAGTTTCGAGCAGCGAAATAGGGGATGTATACAAAATGAGTTTCATAAAAATTTATGTACTTGGTTTTGAGTCTTGTAATATTTATTAGCAATTTCATTAATTGTGAATTTAAATTGCAATAAAAAATATTAACGTTTAACTATGTGTATCCAATAAATTAACATAAAAATATAGCTTATACTGAAAATAGAATATTTAAAGAATTTTTCAGATGAACTGGTGTTAAATAACTTGAATAAAACACTTCATTAAACATCAAATTAGAAAATGAAACATTTTAAAATACAAATATATGCATTTTAGGAACTTAATATTACAAATTATGTTAGCCTAACATTTGTTCAAAAGATCAAAAGTAGCTTCCATTGGCAGCAATATAAATATGCACCCGTGTAGAAAACTCTTCCTGTACTTTGAGTATCATACTCGGTGCTACACATATACTATTTAGTAAGTCTGATCCCGGATAGATTTTTATAGAACCTGACTATAACCTTCTGCTTAAAGATTAGTATTCTAAAATTAGTTTCGCTTCTTTCTCCGCATTATGCCAAAAGAAATTAAATTAAAACCTATAATTTAAATTTTTAATATTTATAAGGTCCCTTAACAGCTTACCGTAACGGGACTTTCTAAACATGGAAAAGTTACTTAAGTCAAAAAATTTGCTGCTTTATAACTCAGTAAATTTGGTCGTAGAAGGACGAAATTTTTTTTCTATTATGCTTCAAATTGTATAAAGAAAAATTTTCTAAATGTAACTGATAGGACCGGGGGACCGTATAAAAATTTTAATTTCGTAATTTTTATAGGGATTGATTTAACTTCAATTGTTTCTGATATAACATATTATACAATTTCAAGCATTTTTGCAATTGGAACTATGGGTCTCTTACTAACGGTTTAAGAAATAACCATTGGGCACCA
This sequence comes from Cheiracanthium punctorium, assembly GCA_038373885.1. Lineage (NCBI taxonomy): Eukaryota > Metazoa > Arthropoda > Arachnida > Araneae > Cheiracanthiidae > Cheiracanthium > Cheiracanthium punctorium. Next base: position 294,704 of record JAWZYV010007802.1, read on the forward strand.
TTAGCACGGGGCACCCTGCATACGTAATCCACAAAATACGTATATATATATAGGGTGTCCCACAATAATTGTACAAATCTTAAGGGAAAGTTCAAACATAATAAGGATTGAGAATCTCATAGCAAAATAGGTCAAAAACGCCGTTATCCCTTACCTGTTAAAAATCACTTTGGGATAAGTGTTGAAGTGTTCGTCTAATTTTAAACCAAGCTTCATAGACCATGGGCTTATCTCCAAAAATTTCATCCATGGAATGAAATAGAATTTTTAAATTACTAAATTTTGTAACGTGTTTTCTGTGAAAAGAAGACTTGCTGTGTTTTCTGCAAAAAGAACACCTGTTTTTGACGAACAATGGTAAAAAAATTCACTATTATTTTATCATTTGTTCCAAAGTGATCATTAACAGCTGCATGAAGACGACGTTTCCGACCCCACATTGCTGTGTAATTCTTATTCCTTATTATGTGCCCTACCTCAACTTAAATTTTGAAAATAGTAATCGGACATCCTCCATATATATATTACGTATATTTTATACTGGGTGTTTATAATTAAACTTCCCCTATAAACGCGTCCCAGAGCGAAAACTTGGGAGCGGATCGTAACCAAATTTGGCTTATAAACTAAACTGTACACGAGATGAGTTTTCTTTTTGAAAAGTTTAGTTCAAAAATTATCCAGTAGAAGGCACTTTGCATGTTGAAATCACGTCAAAAATGACTTAATTTTGTTAATAAATGCTAAAAAAACTGTTGAATACATATTAAATTGCCCTTTCAATTGTTAAATTTGCTCGTTTTCCATGTAGAACGCCTCCTAGTGGACATTTTTTTTACTTTGTTTTTCTTCAAAATTCCTTGAGCGCATGGACTATTTGTCAAATTTCGTTATAATACTTTCACCAGCTGTAAAATCCTGTTTATAGGGGAAGGTGAATTATAACAACCCTGTATGAAAAAACACGAGTATGAGTGTACACTATACATTGATGAAATCTGATAGCAAAGCATAAAATAAACTAATTTCTGCAATCTCCCTTTATTTCCATAAAGGAAAAATGTACAGTCTGGGTAATAGAAAGAACACTTACCGGATGCTCCTAATGATCTTTTCAATTTTGATCACGTATATTTCAAAAAGGGAGATAGATAGAAAAGTGCGGCTTGCGGCATGGTGTTCACACACATAAGTTTTGATAGCAGTTTTACAGAATTCAATGCCTGCGCCATCTGTAAAAACAGTAAATTCAGCTATTGTCAAGTCCGGAGTAACATGTCTTCATTGACCTGTGAAAATGCTGCTGTGATGCGAGCTCGCAGTTCCTGGTAGATCGAATGTTTTACAAAAACCCAAAAAATAATATCTAATGAATTTGAAATGTTCATAAACATTGCAGAATAGGAAATGCGTCCTCCAAAACTTTCCTAACGATCAAGGCTTAGGAGGGGCACCATTCTGCTGAAAAATGATTTGAGGTTTCAGTTCTTCGACCAGTGGCAATACAAAGAATTACAAAATATTCAGATAAACAGTCGAGGCTAATAACGCGTCTGCGTAGTAAAAAAAAAAAAAAAAAAAAAAAAAAAAAAAAAAAAAACAGACCCACCACACGGTCATAAACACACCGCACATTATTTTTCTGTCGCTGCGCTTAATTTCCATGTAAAAGTAGGGATTCTCAGAACCGTATACCTGACATTGTGTCAGTTTACCATTCCGGACTCAAGAAAGCAATATTCCAACGTGCTGAAAACAAAACTATTGGTGGGTGTGAACATAATGCCGCATACCGCATCCTTCTTCTTATCCCTATTTCTACAATAACCTCACCGTGCAGTAGTGGTAACCACTGCATGGTGAGACTATTTCAGAATTGGGTGACAATTTGATACAATTTGATACAGTCACCACCGCACAGTGGTTATGTCACTGAAAATGGTAGACGGCCGAAGTGTGAAGGTCCCGGGTTCACGTCCCATCGTACGGCTATTGATCTAACAGTCTGGAGTTTTGGTAGGTTTTCTCCAGATATAACGTGAATACGCGTTAGAAGACCCTTAGACTTCGACCCCCCATCCTTAGGCAACCCTTAGACCCCCCATCCTTGGCAGATCACCCTAGCGTAGCGTTGACATAATCACACAAACATCCTATTTCTGAAATATACTTAAGCAAAGTTGTAAAGATCATTTTGGAACACCTTGTATATATCAGCTGTATCTTTTTTAATGTGATGGGGCATTTATGTTGATTGTTTTCAGCCAGATAGTATATATATATATAATGAAAAACAACGTTTGAGCGTTTGGCTGCGCGTAGCAAGATCACCATCAGGTGTAGCAGGAGAGGTCTGAAGCAAACACACAACCTTGGAGTGGTTGAAGGAGCGTAATATCGTCGCAGGGTTCAGGATCAAAGGCAGAGCGACTCGGTTGGGCTCTGGCGTGAAGCCTTCCCCGGTCGGCCGCTGCTGCTAGAACTGGTAGTCGGGCCAAGTAGGGGAGATCTTGCGGGTTTACATATTTTTATTAGACAATTTGATACAGACTTTACTAGGCAGTTGCGGTCATGCGAAAGTTGCTCCTGGGCTGCGTCAGCCCCTTTTATTAAATTTTGAGGTCGTGTCACATGACCCACACACATTGCAATTATTGGCCGAATCCAAAATCTGGGCAGCGGTTTTTCACGGTTTTTTGTGACTTTCAAGACGCCAAATTGACTGGGCGCGGGGACCGTCTAAAAAATTACAAAAGAATTGCAAGGGACCGTGTAGTAGTTGCAGTTTTTGAAAGCAAATTCCTTTGTTCCAACAGAATTAAAACTACGTAGTTCTAGAAATTTGGTATTTTAGCGGGCTTTTTGATTTATTATGTTATAGAACACAGCTACTGTCTTTCCTCGCTCTTCTGAGTGAGTCTGTCCTCCAATGCATGCATTGGTGGTGATTCTCTTCTCGGACGGGGGGGGATGTTCTGTAACATAATATAAAATAGTAATATAGGATGTTCTATAACATAATTTCAAAAACTGCAACTACTACACGGTCCCTTGCAATTCCTTTGTAATTTTTTAGACGGTCCCCGCGCCATGACATGAAGCCCCTCCGAGAATCACTTTTGGCTTGTTCGATAATTCACCGGTTGGTTATGCACCTGTGCTTCCGGTTGTGGTCATTCTTTGGTTAAGTGATGTCACGGTCGTCAACCGGTTATAACTACAATAATTCACTTCTCTAGAAGGGTCATTCTGGTTGCGCTCTGGGCACGCTGAGTGGACAACCGAAAAAGTTTTAAGGCCACGTTCCACTTCAAGCGTTTTTCGGTCGTACAATGTTTTTGACTGGGGATTTTCGGCCGGCGTAAAACAGTGGACTGTCCTCCACCGAACAATAGATGGCGGAGGTGTGAAACCGCAATATTAATCACGGTCCCCAATTACCTTTTGTCGGTTATACCGGAGTATCTCCCTCTTTCTCTGCGGTGGGTAAAATTTATTGCTTACAAGTGAGAATTGGCCATTAAAATGTTCCCCTACTGCCCCCCCCTACTGGTTTCGGGTGGCCGAAAACGTTCGAAGTCAGCCTTGGCTTTAGAGCGCGGTTATTTTTAGAGCTCCGCCCCGTCTTTTCGAACGCTCTGGACATGTCACCGGTGCATGACCGGTGAATTATTGAACACGCCCTTTGTGTGTTGAATCTTGACACACCAGTAAAAAAACAATCCCCATTCTTGATGTGTTCAAGGCTGGCGTGTTCGGCTTCATGATAAATGGGCTCTCGCGCGCCTTGCGCTCAAATGAAGACAGACCACTGGGCGCCGAGCGCAAAGTTTCTTCCTCTCTGCAAGACATCTGTTTACTCTTTGCCTGAATATTTTTTTACAGACACAGCGGCTGGGTCATAAGAAAGCTGTGTAGCCGTTGCCTCCCCTCGTTTTCATGCACTAAATGCCGGTTACCGTGCCTTTACAGTCCTCGTCCTCTTAGGCAGCTTTGGCTGGGCTTGTTTAGATATGATTCTACAACCTGGATAACAATTTCGAAGGCACTTGTAACCATCATGATACCTGCCCTTGTTACTACCCAACTTCAAGCCTACCAACGACTCTCGATGTCGCTGAATATGTAAACGATTAGGAGAACTCATTCTCATTACAGTCAAACTTGTGGGTTTTAACTTCAGAGTAAAAAAGATGCAGGCAAAACTCCCAGAATCTTAAAGTGTCAAATCCAACGTTGGGCTGCAAAACTTATGTTAAGCATCATTTATTACAATTTGGAGACTATCATTATGCTATTTGTTACTCGAAATATCTAAAATACGAATTGATGAAATTTTACTGGTCGAAATTTTAAATTGATGCGAAAAATGTGCTTGTAGCCTTAATTTTGCACAGCAGGGTAAGACGAGAAATGCTAAAAAACGATTACTTTGATCAAGAACAATCAAATAAATTAATATTCAAGTCATTTAATTATTGCTATAAGAATATTATAGGAATCATATACAGACTATCTTGCTTAAAGCAAAAGCTTATAATTGATAGAGTATGCATAATTAAACTAGTTAAACAAGCGAGATAGATGAAAGCACATTTAAAATTGAATGTAAAAGTAAAGTTTAATTTACGTTTTCGAAATTCTTCCATTCAGATTAGTTTTCAGAAATTCCGATAAAATCATCCATGCGTTAAAATGAGCATTTTAATGGGATTTTAAATTTAAGCAATACGCTTATACTTTTCTAAACTGCCATTTAACTTATGTGTTTGAAAAAAACTACTCTGTACTTACAATATTTAAAATACAGAGAATTACATAGCTTTATTTTTGTAAAAGATGTGAAATTTTTGTTTTTCAGCTTAAGTGTGACGCAAAACTTCAATATACATAAACCAAGCATCAGGTTTACTTTAAAATATCACACGTATCATGTTAACTCTAGAGTAATTACTGTGATAAATATGAAAACAAAGTTTATAAAATAAAATGAGACTTCATATTTCATAACAACCCACGATCAAACTTTAAAAAATATTAACTTAATTAGCTTTATTAAAGAATTTGTCAGTACTTAAATTTAAGTGTTGCGAGCGACATGCTTTTCACTTGCGTAACTTAATATTAGAATACGAGTCTTAACACTTACAAAATTGTAATTATCCCATCTTTGTAGTTACAGAGTATTTTATATGATTTGAAAGTTACATTTTTTTAAGATTCAAAGGTTGTAAATTTGTGCTGAAAGTTAGCCATCTCATGTTTCACTTTTCTCATTTTGCCTTCTCATTCTGCAAGATATAAATTTAGTTTAAGAACCCGTATTACACTGGTTATCTTTAAGGAAAAGTCAGAAAAGTGACGGTAGAATTTTATGAAACTGACCCGCAGTATATATTAGATAGTAAGTTATGTATCAAAAGAAATTATCAGACACTTGTGGTGTTATAGAAATGAGCATAACTGCAAAATCAATAAACTGGATGGGCTATTTTGGAATTGAAAAAGTGCCTTCAATGTGGAATATGATACCCCCTAGAAGCAATACAGCACCTAGTGCGGTGTGTGATGTTAGTAATTACGTGGTCTGTCACTTCCGATGGAAGGGAGAGCTATTGACTTTGCAAAGCAGTTGCAAGCTTGGCATAGTTCTAAAGAAGAGGCTTGAGACCAGCTATCTTCCTAAAGCACTTGAGACATGTTCGACAGAATTTCGTTCCGATGATCCAGCTAAGCACTTCATGCGCTGAATTGTTTGCCATTGAAAATAATCATTCACGATGCGAGCACTGTCTTCCTGAAACAGGGACAGACATGGAGGTATGTGCATCCACCGAAAGAGATCCTACCCCAAACACAGACACATTCTCCTGTGTAGGCATCTGTTTCACGAATGTTTGATTGGTAAAGGGTTCTAGATTCTGTCCTAATAACGAGAGAGATAAGGGCTGGTTGCCAGAAATCTTCTAAACCTGCACTAATCCGTAAATAAAACAGCCCTCCACAGATCAGCCGTCTGGTGGACATGTTGATGCGTTCACCTTTAACGTTCCCTTCTGCGGAGTGACGTGAGTGGTATGCAAATGGCTGGTCGCCTCGCGTACAAACCGCCATTGTGAGGCCTTCTACGCACAGTTGACATCAACGTAAAATTCAGTGGCTGCAGCAAGGGAGGATCTGAGTTGAGCCGGAGTTGGGGCTCTATTTCTTAGTGCACATAGCGAAAAATATCGATCATCGGCGCTGGTCGCCCTTGGTTGACATAATGACAGGCATAATCTTTATGTTAAAAAACATAATCTTTATGTAAAAATTGATGGACATAATCGTTATGTAAAAATTGAAAAGTATATAGACTTTAGTTAAAGTTTTTTCGCAAGGAAGGTGTTTTGACACCCAACCCCCAACCTTGTGTACGCCACTGGAAGACTGGATAAAACTGATACTCAATTGAATAAGCTCGCACATTTTTTACGAGGCTGCTTTCTTTTCTTCTCATGCGTTCTCCAGCTCTTGGTAGTGGCGGAATCTTTACCACTTTCACAATGGGTTATGGAATTTCAGCCAAACGCTGATTTACTTCCAAATATTTATATGAGGAATTCTCAATAGAATGCTCAATTTTTAATGATTATGATGGTTTTGTTTGAATAATTATGGTACCTTTACTTCCAATGTTGTTAAGTGGGCGGTCAGTAACATAGTTATGAAAAAAACTCAATTGCCAATATGATACCTGTACTTGAAGGACATAGAACTTTACATTTGAGTTTTAAAAAATGCGGTTCTTATGAATAAGTCAGAAACGACAAACACAAGATTCTATTGCATGCATTATGCGACTGAATTCCACTCAAAAAATACTTCCCCACACCCACACCTTTGAATGTGCTTGTTCATGGAAGTAAATTTAAACCCTGTGTTATATTTTATAATCCTAAAAGTAATATTGTATAAGTAAACTAAATGTTTATACTAAAAGATTGATGTGGCCATCTCATAATTTTCTCATTGGATAGAAGAGGTTAAGTATAATCGGGGAAAATGGAATGTCGGGGTTTCGAATGCTTAATCTTGCAATCGCTTGGGAATACCATGAACTACTTAAGAAAGACTCTCATGATGCACTGATGAAACAGTTGACCGCTTCCTGTTATCGTACCACTCGCAATAGAACAAAGGGTGTTTTTATTGGTTTTCAAGAGTTTTGGCAGGTAAGTTTTTGAACATTGTAGCCTATTATTGCGCATATGACTGGACATTGATTTTAAGCATAATATATACACTGAAATAATTGTAGTTTATACTGTGGTCGTTTCTTAGCTAACAATGTTTTGTCCATCATTTTAAAAAGTTCATTTTCCAAGATAGCGGGTCGGCTATTAGGAAACCCTAGGTATTTTATAATACTCGACATAAATGTATCATTTGTAATGAATTTCATGCCATCAACTAAACCTGAATGCAAAACGCTAATAGTATCTTCTTTAACTGAAAATTCCCGAAGATCAGCAAAGGTAAATTTGGATTCAATGCTTCATTTGTTCTCTGTGGGTTTACCTTGACTGTACCGCAAGGAAGATAAATATCTGTAACTTTTGTAAATAGACTCGAAGCAGAAATGACTTTCACATAATCTTGAAAATATGGTTTTAATAGTTAAAAATAACTATGTTTTATAAAGTCTAATTAGTTTTCTCTAGTCCAGTCTGTGTATGAACTTCTACTGGTGATGATAAAGATGAAATTTTTTCGATGAAACGCGCGTACACTCTTGTAAGTATTTTTTGTGTGTGTTATTTTAGTTTTTATTAGTTTATCTTTTGAACACCAGTTTATTTTCAGTGTGTTTTGTTAGTTTTTCAGTGGTTTAAACCACCTATTCTATATTACCCAACTTAATTACCAATCTATATTACCAACCACTATTAACGTCGATTTGTAACTTTTTAAAATTATTTTTTATAACAACAAAATAAATGGTATCTTTTTTTTGTGACAATTCATTCTAATTAGCTATAGTATGCAGTTTTATTCAAAAACCAGTAAAGTTATTTCTAGAGATAATACACATTTTTGATCACTTCATTTAAACTTTATTTCATTTGAAAGTGAGATAAAATACTTCAATAACTATTAGGTTTAGCAATTTCTTGCCAATTACAAGAGATATCGCCAAGCTCTGTTCAGTTTGTTTTTTTTCCTCACTAAATATGGTGATATTTTACAAGAAATTGGCATGGCTGACAACAGTTCATGCAATTTTGGGTATGGCCAAAACAATGATTCTCCACAGATTTTAATGCATTGAAAGGGTTTCGCATGACCCTTTAAATAAATTGTCTAGTCGACTGCAGTCAAAAAAGGAAGTGCGCACAACTAAATTTCACTACAGTCCCAAATAAAAAAATTGCAATTTTTTACTCTCTTACTAATCAAAAGCAATAAATGAGTGCTAAGAAATAATATATCACCGTACCTTCATGGCAAAATAGAGCCGACAAATATTGCATTGCTCAAGAGTTTTTTCTGAATCTTCAATTTCTGAATCTTCAACTCATTTCTGAATCTTCAATAAGATTGAGATTTCAGTTTTCTAACTAACTGTTTTAAACTTTATTTTTGACAGTATTAAAGATGACATATCATTCTATATTCGAATGTTTATATTATGTCGGATAAAAAAATGCTTATCCTGAAACACTACGAAAGAAATCTCTTAAAAAGTCTTTGAATTAAAAATACTTTAATTATAATGTAACAGGCGCTTTTATTTTTATTTTTCTAAGCAATGAATCCAGCCACGATTTCATCCATAAAACTTATTATTGATCGATAATAAATCTTACATCTGCTTTTCTTTGCTGCGCTTTTTACGAAAGTAGTCATATACTACTTTCCTATAGAGGGATTCATCCGGTTGAGGATTAAGCAGACTTTTATTCTTCTGTGCTTTTATGGATTTTTCCCCTTTATGAAATCCATTAAATCGCGTCATTAAAAAAGTCCTACGCTGCAGAATTTCTGTTAAAAGAATTGATATTCTTAACTATGAGTAAAGAAATTGCAACCTATTAGAAACTCTATTTTATGTACCACAAAAAAACTAATGCGTGTCTATTGGCAAAAAAAAAGCTTGATAAATGAAATTGATTTCTCATTGCGTAAAAATAAAGCTCAAAATTACGTGCATGAATTAACAGTTAAAATGTTATATATAACGTCTTTCATTGTTAATTATAAATGATACACAACAGAAAAAAATCTCAAAACTTTATGTGCATTGACAACTTGAAACATCTGTTAATCACGCTATCGAAGACTGATTAAATTAATACCATCCTAGAGTAATTTTTTTCAGACGAACGTAACAGTAAATGTGACATCAAAATGAACTGAAACAGTTATAAAGAAGCCAGTACCAAAGTCTGAATTCCTTGTCAATATGTTGTGCTACTTGGAGATTCGAAATTCACTTTTGATGATCCCTAAACTAACAAATGATTGATACAAAATTAATTAGTAACTAAGTTGGTGCCAGATTAAAATTGCTATTTTTAATAATATCAAGTCTGTAGGGATGAAATTCACGGTGAATAAGTGAAAGTCGTGGTCTGTGATAATTTTTTTTCTAATGTTTCTTCTGAATAGTTTTTTCTGGATGTCATTCTTTCCTTTCATGGAAATTTACTACAATACACAATATTATATATGTGGACAAATAATGATGCTAACATCCGTAGGCTATTATAAAATAAATTACGGTTCAAAAAATTGAAATTGAGTAAATTAAAAATATCTAAACTGAAGTCCACAATGGTTTGAGGATTAAGTAAACTTTTAAATCTGCCTTACTATCAATAACTACACTTTTTAGAGCTTATTTATATTATCACTATCAAGTAAACATTGTTCTATTGAAATATGAAAAGTATACAGGTATTTTCATCTAGCTGTTAGTACTGAATTTACTCTTTCAATCAATACTTCAATTCATTCACTAGCTTAATCTACTGATGAGAATATTTACATGCAGACGCGAGTCAATGAAAGCTTTATAGTTCATCCAATACAATTTTTCTCCTACTATTTATAAAATAATGCGATAACTGCTCATTTTCATTTTCATTATAGTTATAGAGTTATATATTAAATGCCTCGTGTGATGTGTGGTAGCAGAAATGTACGGTATAGATTTTAGTATAAAAAATAGTCCTACAAAGGTTAAAAATACACTAGTATTTTATGGTTTTAAAGTTGCCAGTCTGTCTCGGTTACTCACCGTTAATTTTAATGGACAAGTTATTGCAACTATTGCAGATTTCTGATAATGCGGGGAGTTTAAGAGAGGCTGCCAGTAGATCTAGCGTGCTTCTTTAGTGCACGTAAACTAGATACAGATTGGCTGTGATGGGAAAGTTACAGGAATATACTACTACTCCCCCGTAAATATATGTCAGAGCCTGTATTCTAAAAATATTCCAGAAAAACGGCTTCTTCCCGTGAAGATGAAGGGATAAAAAATAATGAAAAAGCTGAAACAGTCGCGAAACAAAACCACAGAAAGAGTAATAAAATTTGAAAAGTATATATATATATATATACAGGGTGCCCAGCCTTAATGTGACCCAATAGCTAATTCCCGAACCGTTCGGTTTAGATATGCACTTCCAATTTGAAAAATGTTTTTAAAAAAGTAAAGAATGTTTTTACGTGCGTTTAGAACCAAAAAACCCATTAAAAAAAAAATTACAAAAATTAAATTTTTATACGGTCTCCAGGTCCTATCACCTATATTTAGGAAAAGATGCAGTGCACAAAAACAAAGTAAACACAAAAAGTTTCATTTTATTACGATAAAAACTGACCGAGTTATGGAACTTTGAAAATCGTACATTTCATCCATTTTCTCGGTCATTTTCAAGAAGTTAGTAAGGGACCGCTTTGAAAATGGCCGAGAAAATGGATGAAATGTATGATTTTCAAAGTTCCATACCTCTGTCAGTTTTTATCGTAATAAAATGAAACTTTTTGTGTTTACTTTGTTTTTGTGTACTGCATCTTTTCCTAAATATATAGGACCTGGGGACCGTATAAAAATTTACTTTTTGTAATCTTTTTCTAAATGGGTTTTTTGGTTCGAAAAGCACGTAAAAACATTCTTTACCTTTTTTAAAACATTTTTCAAATTGGAAGTGCATATCTAAACCGAACAGTTCGGGAATTAGCTATTGGGTCACATTAGGGCTGGACACCCTGTATATATATATATATATATGTATATATATATATATATATATATATATATATATATATATATATATATATATATACAGGGTAGTTATAATTAAACTTCCCCTTTGAACAGTGCTCTATAGCTAAAACGGACGAACGGATTGTAAACGAACTTAGTATATTGGCTATACGTGATATGCGCTCAGGGAATTTCGGGAAAAAAAATAGTTCAAAAAGTATCCACTAGGTGGCGTTTTGCATAAAAACGGCAAACTTAATGATGGCAAAAGCCAATTCGAAATGTACAAACAATTTTAACATTAATTCAATAGTTTGTGGGCATTTATTCACTCATTTGGGTAATATTTGAGCTGATTTCCCTATGCAAAGTGACATCTAGAGGACATTTTTTAACTAAACGTTCTAAGAATTTCCCTTGAGCGCATCTCGTGTACAGTTCATATGCCAAATTTGGTAGCAATCTGATCACCGATTACAGCTGTAGAATGTTGTTTATAGGGGAAGCTTAATTATAACCCACAGACTATATGTATATATACACTGCGTGATATTGAAAATGCAACACCAAGAAGAAGTGGTCAGAAAATTATGCAAATTTCAGGTTAAATGCACCTTGCCGAGTTATGCTAATGATGTAAAATTGGCAGCTCGCCAGTGCTCGTGGAAAGAGATATACGGGAACGAACCGGTAGAACGGACAATTTTTGTGAAAGTATTGCTGCTAGAGAAATTGTCGTAAATTTTATTCTTGTCTCAGAGGACACGTGTAACCAGAGAATGCCAGGCCGCCGTCAACGGAAGCATTTTCAGCAGACCGACGATTTTACGAGGGGCATGGTGATCGGACTGAGAAGGGCAGACTGGTCCATTCGGCAAATCTCGACAGACACACACCTGGAGGTGTCCACTGTTACACCGGCTGTGGCGAATATGGTTGGAACGAAGAAATATGGCACGTTTAAGGGGAGCCGGTGCAGCCAGATTGATGTCAGCACACGTGGATCGACGCATCCATCGACAAGCGGTGGCGACTCGGTAAGTTGATTCAACCTCCATTCTGCGACATGTTCAAGACACCTTGGATGTTCCTATATCGACCAGAACCATTTCCCGTCGATTGGTTGCTAGTGGCCTGCACTCATGGCTTCAGTTAAGAAGACTGCCATTGACTCCACAACATAGACGCCAAAGACTGCAATGGTGCCAGGCTAGAGCGAAGTGGACGACAGAATGACACAGGGTGGGTCGTGTTCTCAGATGAGTCAAGCTTCTGTTTCTAAAATGATAGTCACCGTGTACGAGTGTGGCGTCGACATGGAAACAGGCCCAATCCGGCAGCAATTGCAGAACGCCTCACCGCGCGACAACGTGGCATCATGGTTTGGGGAGCAATTGTGTAGGACTCCAGGACACCTCTAGTTCGTATTCGGGGAACTATGACGGCTCAACAATATGTGGATGATCTGCTGCGGCCGGTGACACTCCCCTACCTTCAAACGGTCCCTAACGCCCTGTATCAGCAGGATAACGCTCGACCGCGCACTGCTCGCATCAGTCAACGTGTTCTCCAAGGTGTAAAGACGCTTCCTTGGCCAACGTAGCCTCCTGATCTGTCACCAATCGAACACATTTGGGATGTGATTGGACGCCATTTGCAGACCCTGCCACTAGCCCGTTCAGAAGACGAACTGTGGCAAATGGTTGACAAGGAATGAAGAAACATTCCTCAGGACGCCATCCGTACTCTCATTGACTCAATACCTAGACGTGTTCTTTTGTGTATCGCCGTCCACGGTGGTCCGACAACCTACTAAGACGACGTTGCTCTCCCTCTGTATTATGCATATCATTTTGAAATAAAGATCACTTATTGTTGTTCACTGCTGTCTCTCTCTGCTTGTCGAGTTTCAACACTTTTTGGCCACTCTTTATGGATATTGCATTTTCAATGTCGGGCAGTGTATAAGGATTAAATAGACCGTTCGCGCGTGTTTGCAAAATGAAGCAAACATCTAGTCACGTGATTAGTGGACCCGACCGATCTAGTTCATAAGAGAAGCCATTGATATTTCAATTCGTGAGTGAGAAAGGCCTGTTGTAAAACCTGAAAATTTATTGAAAATGGTGAAATTCTCCTATGCATATGGATGCAATGAAAAATTAAACAAAGGTGCATCGGTTACATTTCATTGGAAAATAAAATTTTTATAAGTTTTTTGCTTTCTTAGTGTAAAATAGCTGCACAAAAATACTTCTTAGCTGTGGCGTTTGTCGCAATTGAAAACGATGTTATTCGATTTGTTGTGTATGAAATTTATCATTTTCTTAAGCTAAATGTTTATTATCCTTTATGGGAGCTGTCTATAAATTTTAAGTACTTAATAAGTGTTTAAAATATAGAGTTTAATCGGATACTACGTGTCTTGATACAAATAGTTATTGGCGATGTGTTGGCGAGGTTGTTTATATTCTAAAATTTTCATGTTTTCACGCTGTTATTTAAAAGAAAATAAAACTTTATGATTATTAATTAAATGTGGAATGTTTTACAGTATGTACGAAATATATTGTCCTTTTCCGTACAAATTCACCTGTAATGTCTATTTAACATTTTCTTTTTACTAGGGATGGACGCGAGACGTGCGAGACGAAAATCGGGGCTGTCTCGTCTCGTCTCGCAGTGGTAAACCTCTGTCTCGTCTCGTCTCGCAAACACTGTGTCTCGTCTCGCGTCTCGCAAAGAAATTGCTGTCTCGCGCGAGACGCGAGACGTCTCGTGAGTCTCGCAAAATTAAGGACTGCGATTTCGTTAGCATTTTATACTAACTTATTATTGGGATTTTATTGAAAATTAATATTAATAATAAAAATTACTTACATATAGCCACATTAGTAGATATATTAATAACTATATCAGCATATATCAGCATATCAGCATATTGAGATTTAATCCGTATATATAATGTCACATCGAAAATATAGTATTTATTTTTATTTACTAGCTGCGTGCCCGTTCTTCGCACTGTAGTAAACGAAAATTTTCCTAACATGAGTAATTTCAATTAATTCCAGTGATGTGGAATCTAAAATAAAAGCAAAATTATTTGACTCTTGATGTAAAGTTTGCGTCATGAGTATTAACCTGGCATCATTGCAATATAATGACTCAAAAAACTACGTCAGTGTCATTCGCGATCAGAAAAGTGAAAAGCTTAGCGGTTTGCAGAGAACTCCCGACTTTCAAAATGTGTTATTTCTACATCATACTGTAGTTCTACATCATACTGTTCAAGTTGAAGCATTAAATACCTCAGACACTACATGAAATAGACAACCGTTTGTTTTAAAATAGCTGCGCACCCGCTCTTCATACGAGAATAGCGAATATTTTACTAAAATCATATCTGCATGAGACAAAACAGATTTTTTTTTTAAGTTCAAGTAATCTCCTCTGTTGAAATTACTGCGGGATATATTAACACAAATTAGAATTACTTATCGTTCAGTTGGTTGCAAGATAACCCTTGAAAAATTATAAACAGAACACTTTTAGTCTTTATTAAATCTCTACTATTTACTTTAACGTCAATTTCAAGTCTCTAAAATATGTGTAATTTTTATATTAATGAAAACAAGATTATATTAACGATAATTATAATTATTTGCCTAATATTTCCAATAACATTACCGTGTGTGCATTTTTAGATTTCATTATAGTATCTCAGTTGGTTAATAGACGTCTTATTTTTTGTTTATATTTTAAATTACTGAACAGTTAATTTGTTGACGACTATCCGTTTGTACTTTTCCACAATAATTTTTAGCGATAGTACTACAGTCGTTATGGTCACCCTGTTTACAGAAAAATTAAACCATAATCCCCCTAATGTATATCCAGTGTGGATTTTTTAAAAAAATGAAAAGACATCTAACAGGCAAAGATAATTTTAGAATAGGAACCCAACTGCAAGATAAAATGATTGGGAGGAAAAAAAATTTTAAAAGTTTTGCAAGCCGAAGGAGGGGAAAACATGATAATATAAACGAAAAGAGAAACAGTTTTAAAAAAAAAATTGCTTGCATTTCTTTCCGTCCGATATTAATATATAAGAATAAAAAATGTCATTTTAATCTCTTTAAAATAGGCCAACAATAGGGATTTAACCGCCCATAGAAAGTTGTTACCAGGGTGGGCGCCAGCCCCCCCTACGCACGCCGCAACGTGCGGGAAAGTTTGAGGATAATTTCGGTACAAGGATATTTCAACCAAGGATATTCAACCATATTTCAACCTACTCAGACTAAGCATCAATGCGAATGCAAGTTGCTCTACTTCTAATCTCTCTCTGATATACCCGAAACCCGATTATCACAGGGGCAAGGGGGGACGGTAGTCCGGTGCCCCTGAAGAAAAAGGGGGCCCATATATATCTCGATTATCTAAATAATAAATTTATATGTACTGAAATAGTAATTGTGGGGAAAAAACTGAATTTCCTCTATAATATAGGTATTACCTAATTGTCTATCACTAGATCAAGTTATTGATATTTTTGGGGGGTGATAAATACGATTTGATTAAAGTACAAAAACTACAGTTAACTGAAATGCAATTTTCGAGTACAACAGCGGTCAAAACTGGGTTAAAATGCTTAAAAAAGGGGGCTCAGTAAAGGGGCTTAATGCGTAAAAAAGGGGATAGTAAGGGGGGCCCCAAACTTAATGCCCCGGGCCCCGTCTAAAAGTGGTCAGATTTGAACATACCGTACCGCCTTTCCTATTTACTTATTATTTTTCTTTCAACTCTTCTCTGTTTTCTTTTTTTCCCGCCTCTTTCTTTATCCTCTCTTTTGTGTGTTTTGTATATCTCTCGTCTGTTCTAATTTTAAATGTTACGTGTTTGTGCGTATTGTGGAGTGCTGATTGTATACCAGGACCGAAAACGAAGGAGACGAAAGTTAAACGGTAGAGGCTTCAGGCAAATTGTCGCTTTTCAGATCGTATTTATGCGAGACGGAAAAAAATGCGAGAATTCTCGCGAGAAATCTCGCGCGAGACAAGACTCTGTCTCGTCTCGCGTTTCGTCCCGCAAAATATTTTCTTTCTCGTCTCGTGTCTCGTCTCGCAAAAAAATGCCTGTCTCGTCTCGCGAGAAAATGCGAGAATTCTCGCGTCCATCCCTACTTTTTACATATAATTGAAAAATATACGGTCATTAAGATTTAGAACTGAATAACTACTTTTTGTTTCATTTTCGTTTATAAAGATATATATGTAATGTATAAAAAGGTAATTTGGGTTTTACTAGTTTGGGTATTGTTCAAGCGGTACTTTCACTGTAAGTTTTGCTTTTCTGTCTTACTTGCCACGCGCGCTCTGGAGCTATGTTTTATTTATGAAGGACGAGGGTGAAGTACGAGGTGAGCGTAAATACACCCGCACATCGAAAATCGAGGGACTTCTGCCACTAGAACTGCTTGATTAGTCCACGCTGATTTTTGTACCCGTCTCCCCTCCCCTCTTCTTACTCTATATTGTAAATTAAAGATAATGTTTAATAAACCGTTTTACCTGCCTTAACTCTGGAACTTTACTGAAAAATCTGACGTCACAAATAGTCGACAGGATGACTGCCTGTGTGCCAATTAAAATTTTAAATTGTAAAAAATTAACGCTCAATAATCTGGGAGACGGGGTACACTGCTTACCCGAAGATGCGGAGTACGCCGGAGATGCGGCGCTATGCCGACTGCCTGCCGATCAGAGATACCCGACTTGCCTCTTCGCCGACTGCAGATATCTGGACTTCCTCATTCCCTGCTTTGATGAAACCACTTTCGCCTGACCTCCCATCGAATCCTCCCATGAAGCCCATAGAAAAAATATACGCTCCTGAGTTTTCCCATAGCGACTAACGACGCTGATGCCGACACGTAAATTAAAGAAGTGCCTGCCCTCCGTTATCTGATATCATCTTTCTGTACAGTGTTTACCATCCAGAAATCTGTGCCTCCTTATTTATTTTTTTTTCTTCGCACGCCCGCTGCTATTCTGAAAATCCGATGGAAATCGACGAAATTTCACTGCCTTCATTGCACCCAAAGCAAGGCCTCCCCTTAGAAGTGTGTGTCCAACTAGTGAATCATTTCCCCCTTTTCTCCGTGCCGAATATTTTTGTTTTTGTGCGTACAACTTATGTTGACGGAAACTCCTCCTGCCTGCATTTAGCTTGGGAGAGAAGATATTTTTTTTTGTAGTCAGTTGTTAAAGTATTACATTATATGAGGTTTAAAACAAATGAAAATCCTATTCACAAATCCATTTATTCTGATTTCTACGGTTTGTGAGCTTTTCAAAGAACTAAAATAAACGTTTGACTATTTTCTGAAATGCTGTAAGTTTCCAACATTCCGCATACTCGCTTCGCCAAGTGCAGGGAAAAGAAGCCAGGAATTTCCTTAGTCACGTGATGAGTGGAATTTTGACTGGCGTGCTTGCTTCATTCCGCATAGGGCAGGGATGGGCAAACTTTTTCGGTCGCGGGCCAAAAATCGAAAAAGAAAAAAGTTTGACGGGCCAAGATAAATTTTTCTAAAATTTCAAGAACAATATACAAAAATTACAATTTATGTTAATGTGATGAATGAAATTGTTCCTTAAGAGTTCCTTATTTTGAGGTTCGAAGTGCGATGCACTGATTCTAAGGAACGAGGCTAAATGCTCATCTGTCAGTCTACTTCTGAAAGAATTCTTTCTAAGGTTCATAGTTGAAAACACTTGTTCACATATATAAAATGAAGCAAACATAGCACTGATTTTCTGGGGGTGAGATATTAAATTTGGGAAACTTACTTTCGATAATGATTTGTAAAACTCAAACTTTGGCATATTTAGAAACAACTGCTTGAGATGATTGTTAGCTTGCAACTCAAGTAATTCAAGCTGCAAATCTGACCTCACTGCTTCACAATTTACGTTGAAAGACATGGTAAAAATATCCAATTTTGTTAGAATGGCACTGAAATCTTGAAATCTACGTTCGAACTGAAAATGCAATTTTTTCAAGCCATCTTCCGAATTCTTAATATGGATATCTGATAAATAAATATATTTTTTCTTTAATTTCTATCGGACCGGCAAATTAAAATTCTATCCGCGGGCCGGATAAAACCTTCCGGCGGTCCGGATTTGGCCCGCGGGCCGTAGTTTGCCCATCCCTGGCATAGGGGATTTATCACAGCGTGAGCGGTCTCACAGATAATTAGTCTATGTTATAACCACCCTGTAGAACTTTCCTGTAGAACCATTAAGATGCCAAAAAGGCTGTTCGAGTTAGGGGAAAACTGGCTGCGAGATCTCCGAAAGCCGATATGCAACTAATGATCCAAATTCACGGTCATTCCAGTTGGATGAACCATCTGTATAATAATTTTTACTACAGGAGTATGAGATTTAGCAAAAAATCATTGCAGTTAAAAAAGGTTTATTCTCACATAGTAATTATAGTAGCACAGTATACATAGGAGTAACGATAAACATGAGAAAATATCTTCCGTTATGGTTCATTCTCCCATCACTCTTTTTTTTTAACAATAAGTCAATGATTTGTTGCGACACCTCTATTATCAGAGTAATAAAAATCTCCCTTCTACAAATGGTCTGTCTGAGGAATTAATTGCATGGTGAATGTCCACCTTAAGGTTTAAAAAGTAAGAACCCAGTAAAAAAATCTGACCACAAACCTATAAGAAGCAGAAGATTCCCATACTCAAAAATTAACGTTACCTAATCAGAACTCCTCTGATATTGAAGGCCTTTTTCTCGCCAGAAGCATATCTTAGCAGGAGGGAAAATGACCCTGCTCGTAAAAATCTGTTAAAGCCCAATAAAACAAATCTCTGTAGTATGAAAATACTTCAAAAATTAGAGCTGTCCTTAGGTTTCTGAAGAAGGCAATGGACCCTAACCTTCATGCACAGATCCAGTAGAAGAGGCCTGAGAGCAGTGGGTAGTGAGACATTTTCCAAGGCAGTTTATAAATTTTATGGCTTGGGATGTCCACCAACAGAAGATTCTTATCAATCATTTGTGGTTTCAGACTGTCTCTGTCAAAACAAAACAGGTTCATAGGTTCTCGGAGAACTGACTACCGACAGTGATAGTTTACGACTTTTAAGTCCGCCTTCTCTTCTTTTCTACCTGGAGCTGGGGGAACCAGCATCAAAGGAAGACCTGCATTAGATTAGAATTGAACTTTTCAACATTCAGACTTTTTTTTTGCTTATATACAGGGTGATTCAAAATTGTTTTTCAAAATTTTAGGGGAGATAAGGCACATAATAAGGAATCCGAATCACATAGCAATGTGTGGTCAAAAACGCCATTTTCACTTACCTGGTAATAATCATTTTATGAAAAGTTCTAATTTGTCTAATTTCTTAAGCAAGTTTCATATACAATGGGCTTGTCTCCAAAAATCTCATCCATGAAATGAAAATATTGTTTTAACTATGAATTTTAGTCACATGTTTTCTGTGGAAAATGCTTTAGTTTTTGACAAACAATTGTCGGAAAGTTCACTGCTGTTTCAACACCCGTTCCAAAGTGATTATTAACATCTACACGCTTAAATCTATTGATTAAAACTAACACTCCTTCACTGATTAAATTTCTTATCGGCTGATTTAAATCCTTTTACGCTACAAATTTCCGATAAATACTCTTTAAAGACAATAGTTTGTAAGCTTCTGAATTCGTCTCAACGCTCCCAATTCGGTAGATTCAACTTAGCTCTATTTTCACTTAAATCTTGTTTATTTGAGAATTCTGACTTTTCTCCCCCACGAAAAGAAATGCCTGGTACCATATCGTATTACTATCATGTGACCTACGCTCTTCAACGGCCAACGATGCCAAACGATGCCCCACACCATAGACACCTCGCGGGCATCGAAAGACAAGCATGTCGTTATCAAAATATGAATTAAAAGAATTTCTAAAGAGGATATTGGATGCACTTTACTTATTTCTAAGTCCTTTTTCTGTGGGTGCTTACTTCTCGGTGTATTCGATTGTGATAATTTTATTTTATATCCGAATACCAAATGCCTCTTTTTCATATTCAGAGTTGTGAAATAAATTCAACCTAAATATGGAGGGGATGCTTTCGGTAAAGATTTTTCTTTAATGGACATAGTTTCTTACGATTGGATTATAAAAAGCTGTTGTAAAACAAATGAAGTTATGATATCTCCACTCAAAGTGAGTAAATACTATTTTACCTTTTTCATGTAAATAAATTTGATTGCGGCTTTAATTAAATCTCACAGCTGATTTAACTATGATTGCATTTCTGTATTCTGACTGTTCTGTGAATTCGTTTTATAACTAGAGACTATAGTGAAATTATATTCTATTTATTAAAAAAAAACTTTTTGTATAGTGTATTAAGATATATGTAATATATTTGCCTTGATTTAAAATTTATTTTTTTCTGGCTTATAATCATAGATTACAGCCCTAATAAAAAATGGAGAAAAGTAATAATTCAGACATATTTTTAACTGTGCACTATTTATCCTTATACATATTAATCATTACTCAACTTAAAATTGCACCGTGAACAATTAATGTCAGAAAAAGAAAATACTAGAAAACACTGATTTAACAGCCTTAAATAACAAATTCTAGTGTAATATATTAATCAAAAACAGCAAATTTTCATAAAACACAATTTTTATAGCTTAAAATAATAATCTTAATTGAGTGCAGATATATTAGTCAAAAAACAACTGATTTTGTAAAAACGCCCATTCTATAGCTTCAATAATAATCATAATTGAGTGCAGTTATATTAATCAAAAACGGACAGATTTTGTAAAAACACTCCTCTTTTTTTATTATTATTTAGGCTAAATGGAGCTGTTCTATAATGCTCAAAAGTGCGTAGGAATGTTTATTCTATCGATCTCTGAATTTTGTAGTTTGTTTTCAGTGAGCATTCCCTTACATAATGAAGAAATGCTGATTGTTTATTGCATATACAGTACAATGATAAATATTTTCTATATTTTGTACCGTGTTTATTAAATAGTGCGTGATAGTGAAATATAGGTATAAATTTCTATGAAGTAAATTTAATGGAGTAGAGACCTTGGGGAGATTTTTAAATTGCATCTTCCTGCTTGACTGGAGTTCCATTCTAATTATCATTTGTCTAATGATTGTTTCTTTAATTTGTATTTTATAAAAGTCTGTAGTATGAGGACTTTCATTAACTATTTATTCTTTTTCATGGCCGCCTGCTTTCTCCTCATAGAATCTACCATTTCATTCTCTAGATCGCATGAGACTTGATTCATTTTATGTTTATTTAGTATGTTTATTCTTTTTGTGTGAGAATTTTGTAATTGTAATATTTTGCATGATGTTGTTTTCTAATTTGTTTTGTTTTGTGAGCTTGCCAACAAACTAACTGTTATTAATAGAGCTGAATTATAGTTAGTTTCTAGTAGGCACTTTAATCCTTCCTTGCTTACTATCAGTTCTGCTGGTTATTTCGAATTGGTGTTATTTCGTTTTGTCAACCATTTTGTAATTATCATGTCCATATCAAACTCGCAGAATGCAGACTTTACCCAAACCCCGTACCAAGAATTTTGTGCCATCTGCAATCCGAAAATGAGGATTTTAGGGTAGACGATCGAGGGGAAAGCTGTCTTGATGCAGGGTGGAGTTCATATATATTTTCTGTGTTCTATTTGGGATAGGAGTTATTGTTTATTTTTAGTTGTAATTGGTCTATCCCAAGTATCCTGATCAATGCAGAATGTGATTTTTTTTTTTTGTAGACTGATGCTCAGGGAAGGTATCTCTCTTAGTATTTGTAAAGCTGCTGTTGAGGGTTTTTTTTTCATACAAGGGATCTATGGCTTTGTCAATTTTTGAGGGTGAAAGCATAAGCTACCTTATGCTATTATGACCTGGATAATTTTTTGTACCAAGTTCTTAGTATTTAATTATTTCTGTTTGTAGAAGCAAATTTTAGTAATATTTGTGATAATTTTAATACTTGATACTTGAATTCATACGTGTTTGACGAAAGTTTATCTTGTAACATTGAAGAGTCAGTATGTTTTCCGATAACAGAGTTAATTTTAATTGTTGGTGGATGACGGAAGTATTGAGGATTCATTGACATTCTACTTTGTCCTGGTTTTGGGAAGTCAAGGTGTAACATTTCGGCTTTACAGTGTTCAACTTGTGTTGCCAAGATTCTTGTTGCTTTCTAAAATTTTGTTTGTTACTTTATGTGATTGCTGTTATGACGTACCTGAAATTAATATTAGAAAGTCATCCGCATAGGCATTAATAATCAAGTCCGAGGAAGTAGAATGTTTTTTAAATGCTAAATTTATTGAAATTCTTCAAAGAAATGGGTCTCA
The DNA here is from genome assembly GCA_038373885.1 of Cheiracanthium punctorium. Lineage (NCBI taxonomy): Eukaryota > Metazoa > Arthropoda > Arachnida > Araneae > Cheiracanthiidae > Cheiracanthium > Cheiracanthium punctorium. Next base: position 317,404 of record JAWZYV010007802.1, read on the forward strand.
TCGTGCTTAAGGACGACTCTTGTTAAATTTATGGTATGAATCTTCATATCACCAAACATAGATTGCTGTTCCTTTTTAAGAATGAAGTTATTGAACTTAGTAAGTATTTTGGAATACTGAGATTTTTTTATATTTCTAATGTTTTTCCCTAATAAAAGATTACCAAACTTTCGTTTATAATCGATTGACACTATTAAAAATATTTTTAGTTTTGTTTGTTTTATTTTACTCTGTATTTTAACTATCACTATTTCCGTTCATTCAATATAATATTCTCTTTCCTGTCGGAGAATCTTGCAGTTGGCGCACTTCATTGCTTATCATGGAAGACGTGGTAAGTATGCACCAGCCTTTACGAAGGGCACGAGCGACATCCAAAATCCTGCACTTTATGAAAACAATGATGGTTAATGCAAACGTTATTTTCAGCCTACCTTGCCTAGACTAGGACTAGTGAATCATCTAGACGGCGAGTTGGTTCTTTTAATTTATGCCTCAGAAACAAATTTCTATTCCCATAATCAAAGAGCCAACCTCCTAATTACTGAGTTGAAATATGATTTTTAAAAACTAATTATCTGAGCTAATTTTCGAAATGCCTTGTAGGCAACCATTGTTGTTCATTATACAACTCAATAAATGTTTAGTGAAATATTTTAAGTGCATATGTTTCAGTTTTTGTTGAGTTGTGTTTTAACTAAATAAGTCAGTATAAATGTTATTGCCTGTTTGGTTTTTGAGAAACATAAAGGGTATGAATTTTCAGAATAAGGTGGTGCTATTTAGAATAATAATTTAACCACATTCTTTTCCATATAATGCGTGTTTGTAAATAGTTCAAAATTTAAACTATATTTGTTGAAATTTTAGAAAGACGTCTGTAAAATTTACGGAACACAGTGTGAAATTTACAGCTGGTCATGGTCACTTCGGAGAGTGAACAGTGCAAGAAATTTGTTAAATCAATGGAAAAGTCTCAAAATTCTTAAGACATTTTATAAAATACTGCACCATAAATGAATAAAAAAAGTACAAAATTTTAAAAATTAAATGAATAACCTTGTCGACTTATATCAAATTTGTGTATTGCATCCTTAAAAGCTTGTATTTAATTCTATTATTATTGTTAGTATTATTATTAAAGAATTCTATTCATTTTCAAAATATATGAATTCAGCGTTTGAGCATTTGTCGAATAACTTTTATTTCCTGTACAGAAGATAAAAACAGCATAAACCCTTTAGATATTATTAAAATGTAATTAAGAGCACCATTTTTGAGAAGTTTGGCGACTGATATCTCTTTAGAATAAGAGAGTTTACATAATCATTATATTTCGCTAGAAATTCAAATGTAATAAGGGAAAAGATAGAGAAAATTATTTTTCTTTTACTCAGACACTGACAGATGACTCTTAGACAAAGGGAGTTCCTGTTAAATGGTTTAATCTCTTTCACTTTTAATTTAGCCATCTGAAACAAAGAATATTTTCTGGAAATTAATCAATATATTTAATGATCAAATGCAGTTCTGACAATGATATTTTAAAAGCTGAAACAGGATGAAAGTATAAAATCATACCTTTTACTTTGCTTAGAGCTGAAATGATTCCGTGCTTAAGTAAAAATTTCAAGCTATAATTAAGTATATTTAGAACTTAGAACTAAATCTTTTAGAAAAATAGAAAATTTTTATGAAGTGTATTTCGCTACGTTAAATTAAAAATGCTGTTAATAATTTAAGCAGTTTTACTAAATATTTATAGTACTATTAAGTGTACGAGATGGACGCGAGACGAAAAATATCTCTGTCTCGTCTCACACTCTCGGCATTCCCTATACAGTATAATAAAAACGTAGTTTCTCGTTTTGCATAAAAGCTGAAAATGTCAGTCTCGTCTCGTTCTGCAATGCAAAATTTGAATCAATTCCTAATTATATGCCTTCAGTATTATTACTTTAAACGATCAAAAATCCTCAAAAGCAAGTAAAAATAAATTTTTTAAAATATATAAATTTATATTGTTTATTTTATAAAAACAAGGCGATTTTTCAATAATTCTACCGCAGTGTGAATTCTAAAACAATAGCCTGCACATCTAAGCGTTCGCATAATTATAGCTAAGAAAATGAACTTTATTTTAATTGCCACGGCTCTTTAGATACCCATATTCAGCAGTTAAATGGATTTTTACAAAATATCAGGATACTCTCATGAAAAACTGAAAGCATTACAACAATTTTCGTCAAGTCTCAGATTTTGTCAACATGTAATTTTGTTTCTTCAGTAAACGCCCTATTTCTCTTTGGATGTCTCCATATCAGATAAAATTTTAAAAGCATCATTCGAAGTTGACACTTTTCTAGATGCTTATTCACTTAAATCAATTTAATAAGTACACTCACTTCTAAAAGGTAAGCACGGAGAGTAAAATGTTAATTTCCGCAACCCAATCTGAATTTTAAAAAGCTGAAATTTTCTGCAAAGATTGAAGGAACTATACAAATATCTCAAATAATAGCAAATCACGGTTTCGCATCAAGAAATATGCAAAATAGGCACTTGTACAGAAATCTGGCATTGTGAAGGGTTACAAGAGTTGCATGTATGTACTGATGAAAGGTGTTTAGAACATTCGTACGGCTTTTGGGCAAGTTAGACGTGTTTGGCTTTCAGAAGACGAATGAAAGATCCTGAGGGCTGGTGGGCTGGCGAACGCATTGAAGTAGGACAGTCTATCACAGATTTGCTCTTTTCTTCGGCGTTCATAATTCCGTCATTTCACAATTATAGAAACAATTCTAAACCTGCCTAAAAGTTGTCCAAAGACGTGTAGCCGATCATCCAAGGGTTTTGACCCCAACGGAAGATCGATATTTTGCTGTTGTAGCCAAGCGGAATCGAAGATCGACCTCCACACGTGTGACATCAATGGTTGCAGCGGCCATTGGTAAGACAGTATCTGCCAATACTGTTTGTCGCGAAGGCTACACATAAATAGTCTGTACGGAGGGGAAGCACGAGTTTGTGTTCCTTTATCCGTCCAATCCAGTAGCGCACGATTAAAATGATGCCGCGAACATGTGAATTGAACTGTGTTTGATTGGGGAAACGTTATGTTCACATATGAGTTTAGATTTGTCGTACAACCCCAGGATAAGAATGTGAGGGTTTGGAGGGAACAAGACACACGCAATCAACCCGAGAACATCACCGAGCATCACGCTTTCCGCGGTGAAACGGGGCCATCGTCATTCTACCGGGCCTGCTTGTGCACTCCGAAAGAGGCCTACGGACGTTTCCTCATTGGTTAGATTCGGCCGTTAGGTGATGTATCTAAGTGCTGGAACCAATAAGTGAGCATCCGTAGGCCTCTTTGGATGACTCATCGGAGTGCACAAGCAGGCCCGGTAGAATGACGATGGCCCCGGGTGAAAGCCTCGTGGTCTGAGAAGGGATTCCATTGGGATATCGCGTCAACCTGTACATCCACAGGCGAGGTTCTGTGACGGCTGTGCAGTATTGAAATGAAGTGCTACACCCCACTGTTGTACGCACCAGCCGTTTGTCTTTCTTTTGTTTTAATGGACGATAATGCGCGTCTCCATAGAGCTGCCATCGTGGACAACTTTCTGGTGAGTGAGGGAATTGCTCTTATGGAATGGCCGGCTTACTCACAGCAACTTAATCCAATTGAAAATCGTTGGAATGCCCTCGACCGTGATGTATGTAGACGTTTCCCACCTCAGTCACTCTCAGAGATTTAGAAACTTCACTACAGGCGGAATGGCGATTACTGGACTCACCGGTGGTTGATCACCTCGTAGCAAGTATTATTACACGCTGTGCATTTTGTATGAAGTTGAGAAGTGCTCACATACTCCTTAATGTCAGTTTTTTATTTTTGTTTTTCATTTAAGCATCATTTTGTTAATGACGCAAATATGATGTCATCTCATAATTTATGAAAATTCAATATTTTTTTATCTCTGTATGTAATTCTTTGTCTTGTTTCATGAATAAGCATAGAGCTACTTACTCGCAGCATTTTGTGGCAATCAAAGCGGTACTTGTCCATTTGCATTTCAGAGCTACGTGCTTAACTTTTGAAAGTGAGTGTACCTATGTTACGTTTACTGCATTACTTTAAAGGCATACTTTCATGAATACCATAAGCGTATAATATTTTCTTGAATACACATAGAATTTTTTTTTTTTTTTTTTTTGTAAAATTTCCTCTAAAAGTTTTTAAAATCCCATTATATTATATATTTACAGCATTCTTCTTTTATATGTAATTGGTTCAATGAAACCGTCACGATTCCTTGTTTCTGGTTATCCTGACGGGTTTTTTTTACTTTTGTTTTTTTACTTTGCTATCTCTTTACCTCCTCATGCCCTATCTAATCATCTCTCCAGCAAAAACTTTTGCTTTTTACACTTATGTGTTTCGTGCTATCAAAATTTGCGCTTATTCTTCATCTCTTAATAATGAGATTAATTACTTAAAATCCTTAGCTGTCTCTCGTAGGTTTTAGCCCCTCTATTATTGATAAAGCTCTCTCTAAATTTAAAAAGCCTAATACTTCTACTATTACTATTCATTTTCATAGTAAATTAATTGTACTGCCTTTCTTTTCACCTTTATGCTACAAAATTTCTAAACTTCTCAATTTCGGTTTCAAAGTCATTTTTACACCTGTTAATAAACTTAAATTTTCTTTCCTTAAAGATCCTATTCCTACTGAGACCGTTGGGGTATTTATTATATTCCTTGTGGATCTTGTGATTTCGGCTATATTGGTCAGACCAGAAGAGCTCTCAAATTTAGGCTCAAAGAGCATGAGGGATATGTTTCAAAGCACGTGCTTTCCAAATCTTCTATTGCCTCCCACTGTTGGAATTCTAATCATCGTTTCAAGTTTTCTAAGGCTAAGATATTGTGCACTCCTCAATCTTTGTCTCATCTTGATTTTTTGGAAGGTTCTTCCATTACCCAGCACTTGGAACGTCTTGTGAACAATGGTTCTTCCGTTACTTTCGTTCATTCCGCTTGGAAGCTGTTGTTGTAAGGTTCTATTCACTTTCCCCTTTCTCTTCTGCTACCATTTTCCTTCTCCCCCCCCTCTTTTTTTCCTTCATAACCTACTTTTTTGTTTGTCCTTTTTAATTTTGTTTTGGTTTTTATGTGTGTATATCTGTCTTTCCTTTATGTTTTTTATTATTTCATTCTTATATATATAATTATCTTATGTGCTGCCCTGTATGTTAAAAAAATATTGTGTTATGTTATGTTTGTTTTATGTTCTTTTGCTTGTTCTTTTCTTTTTTGTGTATGTTTGCGTGTTCTTTTTTGCTTTTTATTTTGTTATTATTATTTATTTATGTAGTTTTGTTTGTCCTTTTCTTTTCTTTTTATTCCTTCCTTTTTTTCCTCTCCATGGTTTCGTTCGCCTTTTCTTGTTTAATAGTGGCAACATGTTTGTTTGTTTATCTTTTTCAGTTCCCTTTGCTCAGTGAGTCGTAGGACTTGTCTGATGAAGACCGAAAGAATTCTTTGATCGAAACGATTGTAACATCTTATAAGTAACATTTTATGTGTGTTTTTTTCACAAAGTTTTGATTTATTTTACAGATACCAATTGTTTACGATTGACGTACACTTTAATTTCCTATACATAGAAATTTCATAAGGGGCCATCTCATATTAAAATTCCCCTCAAATTGTTTTTTCCAACAGAAACCCCTAGATTTCACTTCAAATGTCAAAAATTTAGCTCGTTTCAACCCCGGATACCAATTTTCAATAAATTTGAACTGAAAATGAGTGAGCTGTGAGCTTTCAAAATCCCCATCCCCGTATGTTAAAACATTTTTTCGTACTTTAATTCATTTCTCATACAACATTGAGAGTAAGAAGCTGATTTTTATTCGTACTATTAGAACTAAACGAGCCAGATATAAGTTACTATTATTATAAATTTTAATAAAATATTAATAGGAATTTTGAATTATTAAAATAATATTCAAAAAAAATATGAACCGCGACCTAACCAAATTTGTATAGAAATAGATGCAAAAAATAATATTGCATGGCTGTGCAAAATTTCAAATTTTTACGTTCAGTAGTTTAGTTTATATTAAATAAAATGTGTTATTTTCATGAGTTAAGGGACGATATATAAATTTATTATGACAAATATTTATTGTGACAATTTTTGGAAAATTGCGTAAAATAAACGTAAATTAGAATTTTTTGCTCAAAAATAGTAAAAGTTAGCGATATTTAAAAATAGCAAATTTCGAAACAAATAAATTGGAGGTTTGTGCAGTTTCCCTCTAAATAATATTTATTTCCTTTAACTATCACGAGCGAAAAAAATGAAAGGCGAAAAGTTCGGAATCTATAAATAGCGTTTTTCAATTTGCAGAAAGTCTCTTAAAATCGCGCAAAAAAGAATTCGCAATATCTCCGGAAATTATCAGAGGAAATTGGTGAGAATTTATATTTAGGGTAATTTGAAGGTTTTCTTTCGTTTAATAAAGTCAAAATAGAGTGTTGTCTTTGAGAAAAACGAAGTTGATGCAGAATTAAATATGAAGATGGACCCTTATGCAAATTAAAATAATATTAAATTAAAATATACTTTATTTGCAAACGAATGGTATATATAACTTTGCTGTACGACGAACGACGTCCAAAAATAGAGCAAGTGGGCGTTCTTTTTTTTCTCGGAGCTGTATATAGAATGCACAGATTTTGAAATTTTAACTTAATAATAATATGTTAAACTCTTACTTCCTTTAAATTTTCCTAATTAATTTTTCTTAGTGTGACGATGCAAAATTGTTTTAACTTGGTAACGTACGCAGAATACTTTCTAAGGGATTCCTAGAGCGTCTCAAATGTTTCTTTCCAGCCAGGATCTTTGAATGCTCCTACAGCGTCAGCTGAAATTAAAAAAAAAAAAGTCCTTGTGCACGTTTTAAAATTGTAAATTAATTTTACAAGCTACTCTAAATCTAAAGATTTGTATCAAACTGAGCAAATTGAAATATTTTTAATATAAAATAAATGAATTTAAACAAAAGTTTTTGATCTGATTCAATTTTTGTTCTTTAAGTGAAGATAGCTAATTTGAAGAGAAAAAGAGAAGGCAAATAAAGCAAATAAAGAAAAGGCAAATAAAGCAGGGAGCGCGCGATCGCCATTTGGCGGATTAGATTTTTTTGTCTCTTGCAGTATTTCGAAATTTTTCACTATTTCCGCTTCATACTTTTGGCGTTTACCTTTCTGCACCCGTATTTTCTCATGGAATGTTGTATGTCACTCTTTCAATGTTTAGAATGCTGTGGCAGTCAAGATCATTTAAGAGAATTCACCTGGACGTTTCGTGGTCGATGACTTTACCCAAAATATCGTCTTCAACGAAATGCTCAATTAGAATTTGTAACTGCACTTTCTCATTAGTTATTTAATATCTACTCTTCTTTTTTTTTTACTTCATAAAGATAGTTAAAAACAAATTTTAAAGATTTCAATCATTTCATCGTCATTGTGCAGTTGCTAAGAACTGGCGTAAAACCTTTTGTTTACTGTCTGTCACAAGTCATGTTCCGTCCGCGTCGCTCTTTGATTTTTCCTGTTAGTTTTGTTCAAGACCTTGGTGACATTCTTGATAGTTTCCATTTTTTTTTTTAATATTACAGTCAATAAAGTGACCGTCGAATTCGACGGGTTCCAGCTAGTCAACACTTAATTTTGAAACACTGAATCACACATCTCACTATAATAATATATTTTGAATAACGTAATACTAAATAAATTCTTTTTTAGATATATTTTATATTCTTTAAAATATGTACGCTTTTTCTTGTCACGTTTTGAATTACGTAATACTAAATATGTTTCCTTTTTAGTTCTATTTTATAGTCTTTCAAATATATACACTTTTTTTGTCACGGTAACTTAAAAAAGAGTTTCATCAAGAAATCGTCTGCTTTAAAGTGACGCTATGATTAAAGCTGTAACAAAAGTAATATTAATTACTATTATTATTATTATTATTATAAAAGGGATTCCCTTTTATTATAATAATAATTACAGTGTAGCCCGCAGGTTAAAGTTTTTATTTTGCCCCGGTTGTGGAAAATGTTGGCCACTTATGCTCTTGAGTCTCCCCTGGAAAAAATGTACCTTAAATAATGCAATCTTAAAGGTTCAATAGAATTTACCTTAAATAATGCATTAATAAAGCGTAATAAAGAAAATATTTATGTAATATTATTCTGTTGTTTGTAATATTGTTTTGTTGTATTTTTGTAATATTATTTTGTTGTTACTTATGCCCTCTGACAGATCCCCCAGAAGGGAGGCAATGGGCGGAGGGGAGGGCGCCTTCTACTTTTAGCGCCCCAGTGGGAGGAAGTCCGTCTCTAGCCCGTCGTCCCCTAATTTTGAAGAGGAGGAACCAACCCCCTGAAGTCAGCACCCCCAGAGGTATCGTTCAACAACTTGGAGGACATTGGAACCAGGTAGGATTTTACGTTGACCAGCTCCCATTAGTGTACACGGTCCCACAGAAGTCGAGCCGAGAAGGAGTTGACCCTCCCAAGCACTGTCCAAGCCGGATGCTGCTTCACTTGCCGATATTTTTAGTTTTGCTTACTTGTGGAAGAATATTCCATGACTGGTTAGCAACTTCTTCCCTCGCATAGACTCCAGCTAAAAATTTCGCTTAAGTTACGAAAACCTAGTGTTCATATATTCCCTCTTACCGATAGTGAATTAGGAGGTACGATCACTCTGTTGGAGTACCCAAATAGTTTTTTTCACAATATGTCAGGGATTACAGTCTCACTTTTACTGAGATTGCACAGTGACAGATTTCTATCGTTAAACAGTTAGAATGTAGTTTTCTCAATATATAATGATTTCAAGGAAGAGTACTTATATCATCCAAATTTGTAAGAGAGTAGTACATTTTATTGCAAAACTTTTAAACAGATATTTAATTATTATAATTATTACTAATATAAATATTGATTGAGAGATAATAGCCTTTCCATAGTTACTAAAATAACCATAACTCATTCTCCTGTACCCATGCCATTAAATGATCAATCAACTTCATAAAACGTCGAACACTTTCTGTCACGTTTCATCTCAATATGAACAAGCAGCCTGATAAATAGCAGGTGTGTGGTAGAATTTCGAAAAAAGATCAATTTTTTCATCGCTGATAATGTTAAAATATCAAATGATAATTTACTATCTATTTCAAAAGTTTTAGCAACATCTAGTGCAATTTCATAAGTGTAGCTGCTGGGAGCCTGTAAAATAAGTTAGTCTAGTAGATAACTTATTAAATAGATCCTTGACAAAATACTTACTGAAACAATACTGTAAAATTTATTTACAGTATTGTTTTGATCATCAAGACTTATCTATGAAATTGAAGAATTCATTTCTTTGGAAGCGCTAATCTTAGAAATTACCGTCCTATTTGAAAAAAAAATCCTCTCGTTCACCTTGAAATAGTCTGTTTATCAAAGAAGACAGTGGCGTAGCCGGAAAATTTTCATGGGGGAAGGGGTATGACACCCTATTCCCACCCCTTGGATACGCCCCTGAAAGAAGATTATAGGATATATAACAAGCTATGTCCTATGTATTATACTATCTATATAAATAAAATTAGACTTTTGTCTGTACATTTCTTGGAATTCAAAAATTTTGCGATTTCTATCCGTTTCAAGCACCCGGGAATCCGATGCGACCCTCAAAAAAAAGTTTGTCTGTCTGTCATTCTGTCATTCTGTCATTCTGTCCGTGACGCTTTTTTTGTTTAAGCATCAAGTAAAAACGACTGAAGCGAATGATATGAAATTTGGTGTCATGATAGGTGGTCACTCAACTTAAAACATAGGCGTCAAATTTTTAAAAAATCTTGATTAGATTTTCAGATTTTGCGAAAATCGTTTCAAACTGCGTAAATTTGTGTTCAAGCATCACGCAAAAACGACTGAAGCGAATGATATGAAATTGGGTGTCATGATAGGTGGTCACTCAACTTAAAACATAAGCGTCCAATTTTTAAGAAATTCTGATTGGATTTTGAGATTTTGCGAAAATCCTTTCAAACTGCGTAAATTTGTGTTCAAGCATCACGTAAAAACGACTGAAGCGAATGATATGAAATTGGGTGTCATGATAGGTGGTCACTCAACTTAAAACATAGGCGTCGAATTAAAAAAAAATCTTGATTAGATTTTGAAATTTTGCGAAAATCATTTCAAACTGCGTAAATTTGTGTTCGCACATCACGTAATAACTGCAAAGGTGAAAAAATGATATATGGTGAAATGATAGGTGGTCACTCACCTTAAACTATAAGCATCTAATTAAAAAAAATCCATCAGATTTCGAGATTTTGTGAAAATCGTTTAAAACTGAGTGAATCTTTGTTCCCGTATTACGTAATAACGACTAACGCGAATGACATGAAATTTGGTCACACGATAGATGGTTGCTCAACATAAACTATAGGAGTCCAATTTTTTAAACATTTTTATTAGATTTTGAGATTTTGTGAAAATTCTCTCAAAATACGTTTATATTTCTTCAAAAATCACGTAATAACGACTAATACGAATGATACGAAATTGAGTGATATGATAGGTAGTTGCTAATCTTAATTTATAGGCGTTGAGAGAGAGAGAGAATTTTTAAAATATTTTGCTTACATTTTGAGATTTTTCGAAAATCGTTTTAAAATGCTGAAAATTTGTTCCAGCATCACGAAATAAAGACTGCAGGGAATGAAACGAATTTGGGTGACAGGATAGGTTGTCCCTCAACTTAAATTCTAGGCTTCAAATTTTTCAAAAATGTTGATTAAATTTTGAGATTTTGCGAAAATTATTTCAATATGCGTAAATATTCGTTCGCGCATCACATAATTACTACTAAAGCGAATGAAATGATATTACTTAGTTACTCTCTAACCTGTAATATTTTAACAATACATGAAAATTATAACTTCGCTTTCTTTACTTTGGCAACATACTACATCCATTCTGTGTACTCCTACAATGCTGACGAAAGTTCTTGCTTTTTGGAAATTTTCATTCACTAACCCGTCGAGGACGGGTACTTCAGCTAGTATCTAATAAAGTTAGTTTGTCTCACAATAAGGTTGGGCTCAATCGTTTTGAACTAATATGATTCATGATCTGAATCATATTAGTTTAGAACTTTACTAGCAACCCTCTTTACACGGTGTTTATGTCGCAGAGCTATCACGCTTTCGTTCAGCGTTCAAGCCCGGAAATATCCTTTGTAATTATTATTTTTTTTAGGTTAATTCAAATTCCTCAAAAAATATTTTAACTTCCTCGGCCTACTTCTACAGCAAAGCGACTGACAAGGAGAGAGCCCAACCTTATCGCGAAGTCGAACGAAATTTTTTAGAAATGTAGCTCCTAAGATATATATTTAGAACTTTCACCAAACATCTATAGAACGATTAAGGTATCCACCTACCCTGACAACATCGAATTTCGGCCAAAAAATGAATAACAAAATTATTCGCAAATCTTGTGTGCTGTGCATATCTGTTTCTAAAACAGTTTTCTTTGTTATTCTACGACGTTTGGAAAGGAAGTTATGGAAATTTAAAAACACGTCATCAGCTTTGAACTAACATCAGCTAAGAACTTTACACTCATTTTTCTCGGTATTTTGCTTTTCCCAATTTTTTTTCACTATCGACACCGTAACTTCTAAGAGGCATTCCAAAAGTAAGTTACACTCGAACAATGTAGGTCAAACAACACTTTATTGAGGAGTGCACTACAATACAATACAGCACGCTACTTCTCTACATAATCTCCCAGTCGTAGCAGACATTTGTCGGAGCGTTCCACCAATCATTCGATGCCTTGACGATAGAATATCGCTCCTTGGTCCCGGAGCCAGATTAGAACAGTTGTCTGAACCTGGCCCTCGTTGGAAAATTGTCTTCCATCCAAATGCTCTTTGAGTTTTCCGAACACGTGAAAGTCGAAGGACGCGAGGTCGGGACTGTACGTTGGATGCTGCCAGACCTCCCATCCAAAGCTGCAAACCAAATCCTGTGCTGTACGTGCCTTGTGAGGTCTTGCATTGTCATGCAAGAGGAGAGGACAACGCCTTTGCTTCACTTTCCATGCCTCTTGTTCACCACAGCACTGCGCAAACATCTTAGTGTTTCGCAATACGACTCAGCATTAATGATTGCCCCTTTCGCATAAACTTGGTGTAGACAACTTCTTTGCAATCGAAAAAACAGTAACCAGAACTTTACCCGCAGATGGTGAAACTTTATATTTTGTTCTCACAGGAGATGATTGTCTCTAGTCTATCGACGCTAACTTCGTTTCTTGGGTGAAGTGAGACACCCATGCATGGGCGCCGGCAGAATATTTTCCAGGGGGGGGGGGGCAAAGACTACTCAAGGGGGGGGGGCAAAGATTACTTTAACGCATGGTTACCATGTTGGAAAGAGCAAAAAAGCAAGGGAAAACACTGCATACAAAAATCCAGGGGGGCCATGGCTCCCCCTTGCCCTTTGCTGCCGGCGCCCATGCACCCATGTCTCATCACCCGTAATGATGCGACTTAATAAATCATTGCCTTCCGTAGACTAACGTTGAAGGAATTCCAGGGAAGCCGCAAACGCTCACTCTGCGATTGCTCTGAATAATGTCTTCCACTCGCTACGCCATGTCTGGTGTACTCACTATTAGTGGCATTCCTTCCCTTTCCGCATCGGTTTAGTCTGTGCGACACTGCTTGCACCATTTCACGTTCGCTGATACAGAACAGAAGCTCCATTTCACAATTGCTGGACGTGACATTGCGTGTGGTTCATATACTGTCGATATTTCACGATGAATCCCTGCACTCGTGAAGCGTTTTGCTCACAAAAAACGTACTTTTCCGCGTACTTCAACGTTAGAGTAAACTTCCAGTTTACGCGCCATTTCCTTCTCGTACTATGCACCAACGGTTGTCACTATCCGACTGAAATTCCTACCGTTGGAAGCCGTGGAACTGAACTATCGTCTGCGCAAGCTTTGGTCTTGTTTCACAATGTTGCCTTCCGTGGAGGATCCAGTGTAACTTACTTTTTGAATGCCCTATAAAGATTTTTTATTGAAATTTTCAGTATATCTTTAAAATATTATTAGCTATGAAATGACCTAAAATACATGTTCTCACATGGCCATTTGCTTCTATTTTAAGGTTTTTTGTTGGCAACAGACCGTTAATTTAAAACAATGCATATTTGGTCACGTAATTGACCATATTTTATTTCCCTGTTAAAATTTCTCTTAGTGTTTTCGTCATTTCAAATATTGTCATATATACCTCACTGTTAAAAAGAATTCAGATTCATTCAGTACAACCCCACCTGTGTGTGTGTGTGTGTGTGTACTAAGCCGTTTTGATAAATTTTAGAGAAAGTTTACTATAAAAACCCCAATTTCTCAAACTGTATTACAACTATAAATAATTTTCTAGTTAATTTTCTTTTTCTATTCTACAATTTACTTGAAAATTATGGAGGGGGAATCTAAATTGTAGCATGAAACAAAGAAATTGTCGGGCATAAACGGATTTCTTCTGTTCTGTATTAGGAGTTCTGTTGGAAAACGAAAATTATTAGCAGATCTTCTGAAGCCTAGCTTAGGACATTACCAGTGTTCTGTTGCTCTTTCATCGCATAGGACATATTTTTTATATTTTAATTACTTTGAATTTAATCGTCAAAATCACAATATATTTTTTTGTCCTTCTTTGGGCCTCTTCGCAAACCTGAAGCATAAACTTCTTTCCCACGTTTCCCTCTTATCAGCTCCTCGCCTGCTAAAAGAAAATAATAAAATAATAACAGCTCTTCGCTTATGTGATCTGCTCTGGGCAGAGGCAGATGTTTTTTTGCGGTTTTCTCTTCAGCTGTGTAAAGGCACATACTGCTGGCGTCTCGAAATTTCTAGAACAAACGTGAAACCCTTACCTCTACCGTTTTGAACTCTCTCTTAATGGTTTTTCATAACGGTCATTTTGAGCAGTTGGGCCGTTGGATCTGGTGTGGCGAGGCTGCTGACTTCATGTGATGCTGGCCTTCGCCCACCGGCTCGGAAGGCTAGCAATCTCATTAACGATGTAATTTTTTGTGAAGATGCTTCCCCAAGCTCCAATGTTTATAAATGTGCATTTTTTAAAATCTTTATAATCAAGAAAATCTGATGTGTTAGTAAATAAAATGCCTCTAAAATGTGATATGTGATCTTATCTATTTTTTTGTGTGCTCCTTCCAGTAAGATGTAAAATCGACAAGCGCTTAGATGGATGTGTTTTTCCACAACAACATTATGGGTCAAAAATTTGTTGGCCACCTTCTTCATTTCTTTGTGCTACATTTCGCAGACGTATATCTTTAATACGCACCATGGATGTCGACACATTTTTTATTTTTAATACAACGATGCGATGCTCTTCAAGATTGTTCATACCATTTGTTACAATTATTTACATACCAACCATCTTCTTTCAATGATCATCTCCAACTTCACAATACAATCAGCTATCTTTTTTTATCATCAATAGGAATTCAATTTAAACCTAACATTATCTCTGCAAAAGTTAAATTATGAACTAATAAAAGAGAAATAATATAGGGGTCCAGTACTCGTCTTTCCACTAACACGAACAAAGTCAGCTGTACTCTTTACTTTCCTTAATGCGCAGAACTGGTAGAGGGAAGAAGTAATATACATAATTTAATCAATATTTTTATCCTATATTAATCCCCATAAATTAGAGTTTGGGGAGAAAACCAACGCTTTCAGTCCAATTACCATGGTACTATTTTGAGAGATTAGAAAAAGCTGCTTTGAATCTGAATGGAAAGGGTTATTCTTCTGAAAAAGTTGCTCGTAATGCTTATAAAGCAAAACAAAAAATTAAAAATATTTCCAGCTATTGAGCATACATTAGGAAACTCCCAAGTTGAAAAAGTAGTTTTAAGTGTATTAAAGATGAATGGAATTAAAAACAATACGAAATATCCAAATAGATCGAGTAGACGGCAGTTGCTTGTATTTACAACATTATGTTTGCAAAGTCTTCCAGTATTTGCCATTTTGCATGTAAATTTTGTTTCTCTAAATCAGACCATGTGAATAAATCAAAAGGATCGATAAAAACATTTAAAATCTAACTTTGGTATTACATACTATTTTACGGTCCAAATTATAAAATAATGATAAAAATTATAATATTGAATAGATTTTCAAAAAATTCAAGTTTAGCAATGTCAAACTGATTTTCTTCCTCATTAGATTTTTATAATTGTTAATTCATTTGAAAAAACTAAAATACAGCTTGTTAATATAGGTTTTTGAAGGGAAGCTTGTTTCCACTATAACAGCTTTAATTGAAAATAAGAGTTAAAAATATACATCAACGTTTCAGCGAAATTCCGGTGCCAATTTAGCTACAACGGGTATTTGAAAAATGTGGTGCTAAGATTCACCATTTTAGCGGTGTTTCTTTAAGCACCATTATATAGCAAAATTAATACACACTACTAGAAAAAAAGTTCCACTGGTGACTCGAACTCACAATGACTGGTTCAAAAGATTGCGCGTTGACAAGTAAGCCACGATTGACACAATTTTTTAGCAAAAGCAAATTATTTATATTGTTTTATCTCAATTTGCAATAAAAAAATTTCTTCTTAAAAATAAAATATTGAGCTATGGTATTTTACACGTAATTTTAGAAAAGTAATAGTAATTCAAAAATATTGATGAGTTATGAGGTATAATCGGTTTCTGTTATCTTTTAAGTGAATGTATATAGCCATTGCTGTCAAACGTGTTTATAGGTTCGACCCCGAGGTTCGATGTCAAATGTTGTAGCTACTTTACACAGCTTATATTTTTTAACAAAGGTTCTTTCTTCTATTTTGAAAGATTTTTCTTTTTGAAGAATTCATGAAGAATCATGAAGAATTCTTATGAAGAATTCATTCTTTTGAAGAATTCATTTGTAATCGTCACTAACCTCTTAACGTGAGCTAACGGCGACCACGTTAGTTCACCGGAAAACAGTTGAACCGAAATCTGGGTTTAATCGGTACTTGGCTTTTATAAGACATTTTCGGGTGAACCATTAGTTTACGGTTCAACGTAAATGACATTGCTTGTAACTCTCTGGTTTCACCGGTTATTTGGTGAAACGTTGAACTTACATTTATAAAAGTGTAAAATTGAACAAACTTTTTAAAAATTAAAACATTTTATAAAGCTATATAAGATCCCTTAACTAACCAGATTAAAAATTATATGTTATTTTCTATATTAATTAATCGTATTATGTTTAATTATAACATATGTTTGCTTGTTTGTTTTGTGTTATGGCAAGTCTACACGAGGGGCAATACGGAGGGGGGTCTTGGGCACAGGA
The DNA here is from genome assembly GCA_038373885.1 of Cheiracanthium punctorium. NCBI lineage: Eukaryota > Metazoa > Arthropoda > Arachnida > Araneae > Cheiracanthiidae > Cheiracanthium > Cheiracanthium punctorium. The sequence goes on from JAWZYV010007802.1 coordinate 333,923, forward strand.
CTTTTTAAGAGGCTGTAACGCGTATATACGCTTCTTCTGGAAAAAACCGATTACAACTCAAGCTCAAGAAGTTGGACCTCCATACTTCAGCCGTCTATGTTCAGTGCGTTGATTATAACATAATGAAAAATTGGGTACAGTGATGAAACTTTGCACAGCTGTATAAAGTAATCTTCTGCATCTCTCGATTTCTGCCAATATTTTTAAGTTAATATTCATATAATATTAATATTTTCTTTGAATACTAATTCATATTTCATGTGAAAACTTCCAAAAAATAAAAACAAATTATTTTGATAACTAACTATGTTCCGACTTTTATTTCTGATAGCACGTGAAAATCAGCTTAGAAATAAAAACAGTAAAAACATATAAATTAAAAGTATGAAAAATAAGTTAGAGAACTTAGAGAGGAGTAATAACTTAGAGGTTTATAAAAAAGTTTCAAGCTTTTAATTAATGCTTAGTCTAGATACAATGAAAATCAGAATCCATGGTTAAAATTTGTTAAAACTTTCAAATATAAAGTAAAAACTAGGTGTTTCCATTGAAAAAAATAAAATTTGTGTATAATATAAAGATATACCCTCGTGCAAATTTTATGTAGAATAAATTAATATACAGAGTGACAGGACTATCCCAATAAATTATCCTCTAGCTGAATATCCGGCCAACCGATAGAAAAGAAATTTTAAATATTTTAGATATTATTTAGAACTCTGGAGTTCTCGTGGTTACTGTTACAGTGAAACAAAAATTTCAAAGGCAACGCCCTCTTTTTTCTACGGAAATTGAACAGTGCATTGAAAACCATAAGTTATATTGGAACAATACATGTATGACGAAAATTAGCTTCGTAAAAAATTTGTAAGAAAGAGCATTATAAAGGATGAAAACAGCACAGAGAGTAGGTGCACTTGCACATTTCGCATAATTAGCTGGAATAGAGACAATAAGTAACGTTAAACTAACAGTGGGGCACTTGAAAACTTTTAATTCTAACAAAAAAACTTTCCTTGTTTTCTATTGTGTTGTCATTGATTCTTCACTGTGCTCCTGTTTGCAAATGCTTTACGCCACCAAATTTTTTCATGCATGTATCGCTCCAACCCTTTTATGGTTTTTCAATACGTTGATCAATTTTCGCAGAAAAAAGGGAGGATATTGCCATTTGGAATTTTTAAAAAAATCACTCCAACCGTAACCACGAGAGCTCTACTACTTTAAATAATCTCAATCTCAGGCACATACCTTCAAATGTCAATATCTAAAATTCTTCGATCGTATACCGGATAGGCTGTTAGAGATTTATTTATCGGGATACCTTTTACAGTAATCACCGCCAGTATATATTACTCGTAAAAAATTAGTATAAGTAGCTTTAAATGTGCTGTACATAAAAACTCTAATTATTGACAAATTTGTTAGATTTAAAAACTGTTAGACTAGTAATACTTAAAATTTAAACTACATCAAATACGTCTGTATAACTTCGTTATCGATAATCTTAAGAATGAAAGAAGGAGAGCTATCCATGTCATTTAACTATTATGATCCGGCATTCTGTAAAAATTTCCAACAGTTTAGTGAAGTTCTGCTAAATCCTTTTTCCTTAACTGCAGAATTCTCAAGTTTTTTGCCTGCAAATTTTAACGGGTTCGATGTAGTACTTTAAAAAGTTAAACTCCCCAAATATTATTTAAAGCACTGCGGTAGTGACAGAAATTCTCTGCAGTTTTTGCCTGAACCACCCCAATATATCTCAAAGAACTGTTAACATCAGATTCTGGGTAAAGTAAAAATTATGGCATGACCAAATTTTACTTAAAATGGAAGCTATTTTAGCCCAGTTATGAAAAAAAAAATGATTTACATGGGCTCTGCTCATACTCATTCGTTTAATTTAAAAATCCTTAATATGAGTAATTGTGATGAAGATCACATATCTAATTTTATAATCATTTACTTTGGCTTTCTTTAATGTAATCTATCCAAAATTCAAGAATTCTAAATCACTTCTGTTTTCATTTTCCTGTCATTTCGGCTTTTAAATGTGTATATTTACTTTTCCCTGTATGCACTATTATTTTTGTTCTTAATTGTTTCGTCTCTCCAGACCGGTGTGCTAAAAATAGATTACATTGCGTCCGTTTGCAAAATCAACGGCCTTTTTGTTTTTCCTCTTGGCATCCTGCTGGCGTAAGTTATTTAGTTGTTCCCCTGCGACGACTTAAAAATTATTTGCTCGCGATTACGTCATTGTAATTTTATTGGATTAACTTTTAGGGTTGCTCTGGAATTGGCGTTATTGGTATCAGCCAAGTGTTTGTTCTCGCCAATGTGTAATTCTGTGCTGGCGTATTTTTTAAATCATTCCACCTTAATTTCACTGTCCATATAGGACGTCATTTTTTATTTTCGCTGAGCCACCACCGCCCGTTATAATAATGTTTCAATAGTATATGTTTAATAAAATTGTTTCAAGTATTTAACGTCTTTTTATTATATTGCACTTAAGTGTATCGAACCTGGATTTTCATGTATTCACAACACAACTTGATAATTTAAAATACCCCAAGCAAATAACTTCTTTACATAAATTGGTGCCTACCCAGGCACTTAAGTTGCATTTGTTCTGGTGGTGGCTTAGCAAAATGGCGGAATCAAATTTCCCGATCAAGACACTTCTCCAACTCCAGCCCTGCTCTGCTGAAAGCGCAGTCAACGTTTCGGCCCTGACAGCGTTATTTTCAACAGGATGTAACTTTCGTTTTTACGGAACACGGAGCTCCTTGATGGACTGGCTATTCATTAATGATGAGTTTCCGATCGTCTCCTGAATTCATATAGGGATTATCGATGATCTTACTACGCAACACCCTCCGACGAATTGTAGATGAGTTCTACCAAAGCACATACTGCTTACCTCCGTAATACCGCTTTGAGTTCTACACGTTCCTATGACTATTTGGAGACTTTTGTGTCGGCTTCCTGCAGCGCGGTCTATGGAGTATGTTATGTTTTCCTGCCTTGCTTTACGCATGAAACTTACAACTAATGCTGAACTGTGCGAAAAGCCTTCCGATCACCGCAAATTTGGGACTTGGATTCCGGATGTCTGCAGGCTAGCGACGCACGAGAAAAAAAACTACTGTAAGGTATGCCATTCACTGAACTTGGCGAAGACTGTTTTTTTTCCCTCCTGTGATGGCAATTGGTTTTGTTTTTAAATGTGCGCGCCCCTGATACACCGACAGCTCATACTATGCAATGCCGTTTGAACTGGTATTTAATGGACATTATATTTTAAGTATGACTAATGAAAAGTTTTTTTGCTAAATTGTTATTTACTGAATAAGTGAAGTTTTATTCTTGGTAAATTTGGTAAGTCATTTATAAGTGCAGTTCTTCTACTAATACTATAATAATAATAATCATGTTCATATTGTCTTTGCATCCATTTTTTTGTGTGCAAATAGCACATGCTAAGAGTATTTTTTAGACATACGTGTCAAACAAAATATCTAATATGGTAAATTTTTTCTTTAGTATTTTACTGCTTCTAAGGAGTTATAAAAAATAATTATTACTCTTTTTCAACCATGTTTATAAATTAGTTTAAATCTAAATTACTCCTTTTATATAGTATATATGATCGTTAATATTTTATTGTTTAATACAATTGTTGGATTGCAATTCACACATATTTAATTATTTTAATACACTTCTTAATTTTTTCTTCTTTATGCGCTGTGTTTCGTTTACTCACGATAAATATTATTATTACTCATTGCTTTATATGCTTACTTTTGTGTACAGACCTTTTTATGTGTTTAATTTTCTATTTGCTTACATATTCATTCTTGTGATTTTAAATTATGTTTGCGCTTTTGCTCACATTGTATTTTACATTTTTTATTTTTCAGCCTCTATGAGGTACACATACATCGTTATTTTTTCTTTACTCTTTATTTTGATAATCATGACAGTCTTCAATTACATATCTTTTCACCCTCTTCCATTACTTAAGTCCATGGCAAGGCCTTTCCAAAGCACACACTTTTTTCATACACTGACACACTGCATTTTTGCATATTAAAATCCATGGCACAACATACATATGCTTTCAGTTTTTTTTTTCTTACCTCACAATATACTGTTTCTATTTTTATCATATATTTTTACACATTTTTTTTCTTTGAATATGCTATTATTTACAGTCCCCATGTTGACTGATTTTTTACACATTATTTGTTTTAAATACTTTTTAAAGACTACTTTATATTTTTGTGTTTCACTCCTTTTTTTGGCCTTTTTAATATAATTTTACATGTTTACCATAAGTTGTACAGTTCACACATTTTTACATTTTTTAGATACACTGTTTTATTTTTCCTGCCATTGATATGCCTCTGTTTAATACATGCATTCTTTGGAAGAGTATAGTGGTATTCATTTGATTACCTTTTTTTTTCCCTTTTCACAATTATACTATATCACACATTGTTTGTTGTACTTCAAATAAGATTCATACTTGAATAGTCACTGATCTTTGAAGTTTGTGTTTATCCACAATTACACTTTTTTCACTTTACTTGCAGTTTTCATGTTGTTGTTTTTTTGTTTTGTTTACATTGCTTACACTTGCTGACTCTCAACCTTTTCACACACTTGATATTTTTATCACACTTGTGTTTATGTCTTATATGTTCACACTGATGTTATGCTCATTTTGAGTTCATTGTGCTTGTCCTTCCACTTTTTGTACACACAAAATTTTTGAATATTTGTTGCATTTTTCTCAAACATTTTCACTATGATGTACTGTAGTACATTACAATGTTTTTTTGAACACATTGTATTTGTCTATTATCACTCTTTTGTTTACACACACAAACATAACATCATACTTTGAAATATCTCATTATTTTCTTTTTCTACAATATGATATATTTAAAACTCTTATGTGCCTTTTTGTAAATTAATACAATATTATTTTGTCAAATACTCACAGTCTTATAAAATACCACTTTAGTTGAAATATATTTACAGAGTATTTACATTTATCTGATTACTTAGTTATATGCTTATTTGTAGTGATTTTTGTGAACTGTTGTTTCTTCATATATTTTATTAATAAAATGCTTATGTATTGATCAGATTAACACTTAAGACATTTAATAAGTGAAATTTTAGGGTATATTGTATTGTTTTATAATTGCATTTTGATGTTTTTTTTTTTTACTTGTACTTGTGTGTTTTTTTTTGTTTCACATTTTTGTCACTTTTGAAAATTAATGTGGTGACTTAAGTAACGCATCAATTCTTTTCATGAATTTATTAAATAATTACTTTAGTCAATATTTTCTAGAAAATGTCCACAAACGTCTCTTTTTTTATTTTCGTGACTGCATTTTTACGATCATATTTACAGTTTATTTAAATTTCATTCCAAGTTTAAAGCTACATTTCAGTACTTTCAAAGTTAAATATCATCATGTTTTTGCTATTTAAAATTTTTCCCCTACCTTCACATAATTATTAATTTTCTTGTTAGACACTGATATATTGATGTATGTCTGTTTAATTATCGAGGGATCCCACTTGATTGGAATGTATGCATGTTTTGTGTGCTGTCTGGCTGAACCAACAGGTATCACAGGTGTGTTTGGAATTTGGCTGTATCTGTCAATATATCGTTTTGTCTTCGTTAAGTTAATGTCTTTTAAGATCAACACTTGATAAATTAGGACTCCTAAAGTAAATAATTACAACTAAAATTTAATAAAATAGTAATTGATAATAAAATATAGATTGACATTGTATCAAAATAAATTACATAAACAATAGTTACAATTCAACAGAACTTACACCGTTTCGAAGGTCATTTTTACACATTATTTTATTGTAATTAAATTGATGTTCATAGACTGTATTGTACATAGATTCATTTTTTCTCCAAAAAAAAAATGTCTTATAGTTATTTTGTGTGGGTATATTTTGTATTGAATATATGTGTTTATTTTTCTCCTCTTATGTAGTATACATGTTTATATGCTGCCAGATAATTTAAATTGTTTCTACCACTTGTTGTTATCATGGTACAAAACTTGTGAGAAATAGCCATCAAAGCAATTTTTGAATGGCATATTATGGTAAATTTACATATTCACAAATTTTATTGACTGATTTTTTCATGCATGCATTTTAAAAGGCCTTATAATTATAACCATTGAACAGCGCTACTTAATCATGATCATGTTGTTTGTTGTAAAAATAATAATTTTGAGTTTTCACTGCAGGTTTAAGCAGTATATCTTTGATGTGCACATGAGCTTGAGATGCTCAATTAAAGAGAAAAGGGTGTACTGAAATGCCCCTTATTAAAAAAAAGGGTGTTCTGAAATGCCCCTTATTTAAAAAAAAGGGGTGTGCTGAAATGCCCCTTATCTAAAAAAAAAAAAAAAAAAAAAAAAAAGGATGATCTAAAATGCCCCTTTGTATTGTGAGCTAAATGCTCCCTTTTTATTGTGTCGACATTTCTTTTTATTGCTAGCACTTATTATTTTTATTTTTCTCATGACAATTTTTTCTTTCTGTGAACATTTTTAGGTGGTGGTCATCAGTAATTTTGTAATTGTATAATTTTGTCTGAATATGTTTATGCTTTTCATAATTGTTTAAGCCAACAAAACAGAGCATTTAATTTAAAATTTTAAAGATATTAATTGTAACTAATAAAAAAAAATTTCTTCAAAATTTTTTCCTGGTTGAGGGGAGTATATATGTGATGAAGATCACATATCTAATTTTATAATCATTTACTTTGGCTTTCTTTAATGTAATCTATCCAAAATTCAAGAATTCTAAATCACTTCTGTTTTCATTTTCCTGTCATTTCGGCTTTTAAATGTGTATATTTACTTTTCCCTGTATGCACTATTATTTTTGTTCTTAATTGTTTCGTCTCTCCAGACCGGTGTGCTAAAAATAGATTACATTGCGTCCGTTTGCAAAATCAACGGCCTTTTTGTTTTTCCTCTTGGCATCCTGCTGGCGTAAGTTATTTAGCTGTTCCCCTGCGACGACTTAAAAATTATTTGCTCGCGATTACGTCATTGTAATTTTATTGGATTAACTTTTAGGGTTGCTCTGGAATTGGCGTTATTGGTATCAGCCAAGCGTTTGTTCTCGCCAATGTGTAATTCTGTGCTGGCGTATTTTTTAAATCATTCCACCTTAATTTCACTGTCCATATAGGACGTCATTTTTTATTTTCGCTGAGCCACCACCGCCCGTTATAATAATGTTTCAATAGTATATGTTTAATAAAATTGTTTCAAGTATTTAACGTCTTTTTATTATATTGCACTTAAGTGTATCGAACCTGGATCTTCATGTATTCACAACGCAACTTGATAATTTAAAATACCCCAAGCAAATAACTTCTTTACAGTAATACTAAGAGGGGAAGGGGGGGGAGTATGATACTTTTTTTAAGAATATCAAAATATGTGCATTCTGTCTTAGAAAAAGAACAAAAATATAATATGTCAATATGCGCTTTACGTATACAAGTATATATGTCATATTACGAACAAAAGTAGAGGAGAGGAGGTGATTATGGAATACCATTTACATTTCTAACTGTAACTTCATAGATTTTTAAATAAAATCCCCCAAAACAGCATGAGTACATGCTATAATGAATCGTAATGAAATGTCAGTTGCAAAGAAATACACAATTTATTTTGTTGTTATAGAAAAAAATATTTTAAAAAAAGTTACGAATGGAGTATAATATGGAATAGTCGGGTAATATGGAATAGATGGTTTAAACCGATGAAAAGCAATTTATATTGCTTCATATATAGTTATTTGTTACTATAAAACAAATTTTTATGTTTTGTAGTTTAAATCATTATACTGGAGTCATTTCTGTTTCGAGTCGATTTAGAAAAGTTGTAGATATAATTTTCTTTCTTTGCTCCGATACAGTCATGGTGAGCCCACAGAGAACAGCTGGATCTTTGAATCCAAACTTATCGTCGTTGATCATTAGAGAATTTTTCGTGACAAAAGATGCATTCAGCGTCTTTATTTTCCGGGTCTTTAGTGGATGGCATGAAACCCATTACAATATTACCCAGTACTCCATAATACCCGACACGCCATCTCGGAAAACGAACCTTTAAAACTAATTGGCAAAATACTGTCATCTAAAAAATAACCACAGTTCAACAAACTACCATTCTCTTAGTGTACATTATACGTAACATCCATGTTCATGTCACGTGTTTACTAGTAAGTTAAAATGTTTGAAAACTTATCTACAAAAACTCTTGAAAATCAGAAAACATACTTTGTTCTGTAGCGAGTGGTACGACAACAGAGAGCGGTCAACTCTTACTGCATTGTAAGAAGGGAATCTTTCTTGAGTCTTTCATGGTATTCCCTTGTGGCAATAGCAACTAACAGAGCCAAAAACTCGGTATTCCATATTTCCCGACTATTCCATAATCACCTCCTCTCCTCTATAATATGCCAATATGGTGGATACGCTTTACATTGTCTTGTGTTAATAAGACAATGTAAAGCGTATCCACCTTTAACTTGACCGATCTTTCTTTTCGCAATTGACAGTCTTAGATGCATATTTCCAACTGTAAAAGTGGTCAAAATTAGATGCAGAATGAAGGTATTAAATGTTTAGAGCGAAAAATGTTTTAGTGAAAAAATACATAATCAGAATTTTTATACCACCCCCCCCAGGTCCCTACATTCACATTTAGGGAAATCTTGCCCATACAAAAACATTGCAAATACAAAAATTTCGACCAATATTCAAAGAGATGTGAAACGTGGCACTGAGTAACATAAACCACTTTACATTTTTCGTCACTTACATATTTTCAGGGGACGCACGCAAAAGGAAAAACAGAAAAAGTCAATTTCGTTTGTAAACGTATTCGGAAATCAAACTTGTGCCTACGTTCTATCAATATCTGCAGTAAAGTGTGGATGTCGAACTTAGTACCAAGATTCTGTACCAGCTCAAGCCACTAAAGATCTGCCGTTTAAGTATAATAAAACGTAAAAAGTATACAGTGCCAGGTAACGCGAGACGTTATTTGACATCCTTGTTGATCACTTCTCGGCAGACCACGAAGATGTGGCTCTAGCATGATTGGATACGAGCCTACAAAGCAGCTCCCTCTCGAACACTTCTGTGTGGTATGTTTTAACACAATATCATAGGCTATAGAGATTTCGTAGAGTGGTCTCCTCAATTGCCGGATCTAAATACTCCAGATTTCTTTCTTCGTTGTTTTTAAAAAGCAAGGTCTACGAGGTAGGCGAGTACATTTGAAGAATAGCAGTTTATCCGCGGTTAAATGAATCATGATTGTAATGCTGAGAAAAGTTCGAGAGGAATTTCAGTCGCATGTCCGTCTATGTAATCCAAGGGATACACTTGGAGCATATGTGATGAGAAAATAAAAAGCAAGATATTTATCTGTTACAGTTTGTTCATTTCTATTATGTTTTATGTTTGTTTTGAGAGGAAGCACTACTTATACTGTGTTTTTATGTAAATAAAATATAATTTTTTTTCAGTGGCAGTGATTAGGTATTATACTGTTTTTCTACTCGAAGCACTTTTTTCATGAACATACCTGCTCTAAAAACTCGGTCTCTTCTGATTGGTCGAATGTTTTTGTGTGGACCAGATTTCCCTAAATATAAATGTTGGTACCTGTAAACTGTATACAAATGCAGAGAAAGTTAGACTTACACTTCAGCGTAACAGTTGGGAAAGTCATTTAACCTAACAGTATGCAAGAAAAAAAAAGTATTCATATTATTTGCATCAAATATTAAATGGATTTTTTTCCCCAAATCCAATAATGAATGACTGTGTTTTCATATTCCGAAGCTCGTTGTCTGAAATTCATTACATCCAATACATCATTCAGTAAGTTTCTTAATTCAGATATGATTCTATATACACTCATGTCCATAAATTAAGGATAATTCAGAATCACACAGAAATTGATCTCTAAAATAAAAATTTCACCTGTGGAATGATCACACACATCTTGAAGAAGAATATGCAAATTACAGGAAACCACCAGATGGCGTGGATGGCACGTCACAATGACGAGAGTGTAAGAGAGGGGTATATAAGGAATGGTGGCAAAGAAGTAAAATTGTTCACAAGCGCTGTGAAAGCCTTTCAGTGCAAAAACCGCATAGTTATGGCACAAAGGAGGCATTTGGATGATGTTTTACGTGGCAGAATTATCGGACGACTGGAATGTGGACGTACCCAGCTGGAAGTATCCGAGGAACTTGGAATCGCCCAGAGTGTCATCTCCAGGCTTTGGCAACGATTCCAAGATGATGGTAATGTGAGTAGACGTTACAGCACAGGTCGCCCCCTAGTTACAACGCCGAATGAGGACCGCTATTTGGCAGTTACTGCCAAAAGAAACAGACGGAGTACAGCATCAGACCTGTCTCGTCAGCTCTCTTCAGCTACCGGTACGACAGTTTCAAGGCAGACCGTGTACAGACGCTTAGGGCACATTGGTCTATATGCTCGTAGGCCTGTCAGATGTGTTCCACTTACCGCAACTCACTGTCGCCTGCGATTAACCTGGAGTAGAGAGCATGCATTGTGGACACCGCAACAGTGGTCTTGTGTGATGTTTTCCGACGAGTCCAGGTTTAGTTTGGAGTCTGATTCTCGCCGGACATTCATCTGGAGAGCGCCAGGTACCCGTTACCACCAAGAGAACACCATTGAAAGACACCGTTACGGTGGTGCAGGATGGCTCGTTTGGGGAGGAATTATTCTTGGTTCCAGAACTGACCTGCATATTCAGAGTGTAACGATGACAGGCCACATCTTTCGGGATGTCATTCTGGAACAACATGTACGCTTGTTTCGGGGCGCCACGGGTGCTGAATTTGTGTTTATGGATGACAACGCCCGTCCTCACCGTGCAAACATTGTAGACGAATGCCTTCAATCGGAGGATATCACCCGTATGCATTGGCCAGCATACTCACCGGACTTGAATCCAATAGAGCATGTGTGGGATATGCTTGGCCGACGAATTGAAGCCCGTCAACCCCTTCCCACCTGTCTACCGGAAATTCGGAGTGCATTGCTTGATGAGTGGTGTAATATTCCCCAAGATCAGATTGATCATTTGATACTCAGCATGCCTAGGCGTTGTCAAGCCTGTATTGCATCGTCCGGGAGACATACTCCGTATTAACCATCCTACTAACCATGTTATACTGTTTTCTGTAAATAGGTTCTTTTTTGAAATTTGGTCAAGGGAGTAAAACTTGCAATTTTTATTAATTATGTCAAGCATATAGCATCTTTTTTGCTCTTTACTTTTTGTTTAATAAATAGACTTTACAAATAAGTCAAATTTGTTTTGCTTCTTTCTCTTTCTTTGCCTGAACTTCTTTATCCTTAATTTATGGACATGAGTGTAGTATCATTTACCAAATTTTACTTAAAATAGAAGCTATTTTAGCCCAGTTATGAAAAAAAAATATATTTACATAGACTCTGCTCATACTCATTCGTTTAATTTAAAAATCCTTAATATGAGTAATACTAAGAGGGGTGGGAGAGTATGATACTTTTATTAACAAAGAATATCAAAATATCTGCATTCTATCTTAGAAAAAGAACAAAAGTATAATATGTCAACATGTCATGATACACTAATTTCGTGTGTTTTAAGAACTTATGTACTTTTTTCACCCAATGAATCATCCCATACACTACTTTCAAAATACTATCCTGCACTTATTTTATTATTAATTATTACAAAATGAAAAATTGCACATTTCAAAACCATAAGCGTTTTAAGATTTCATTTTATCTACCAATTTCTTAAAACAAACAATTAGCGAACCATTCATGATATTAAGAAAATCTTCTGTTTTCCTTCGAAAATCGTAAAACTAACATTTCTACTAGTTTCCAATCTCAGTTTATCATCGATTACGCTCAAAAGATAACTTTTTCATCATCTCAAATTCCAAAAAGTATCCCTATTGATTTTGTATTACCACTCTCACTTAATAATCCTGAAAATTCGTGCCTAACTTGCACACGTCCCATCGACTTCTGGAAAAGCCAATCGTATTTTTCCTGGAATACCAGCTAATCCTAATTACCATACGAAAACTTCCCCCAACATTAGAAACATTAAACCCTTGCCATCAACTAAAACCCTTACCTCCCGTACTACAGCAGACAGCGCCATCTGTATTCAGTCACCTTGATAAATCGAAGAGCGGGAAAACTTGTGTATGGCCCTGAATTCAAACCTACTCGTAAACCTTCATGGTGGCTAATATTAAAGTAGAAGCCTTTTGAAAGCTTAAGTACCGGCTATCTCAACCATTATATTGTGTTATTTAGAACGACTTCATGCATCACCTGATTTTAAAGCATTTCCTGCGCTTAACGACCCAAAGGAACTCTCATTTTCGAACTATTCACTCGAGATTCCTTCTAAAATATCCTCACCTTCTAATCCCTGAAAAAGAAAAGGAATTGGTATTTATAATGTATTTATGCAAATTACACTGAACAACATTTATTTTCCTTGGCTAGCGTTCACTTTGAAACATTTGTTCTGCGAATTATGTAATTAAACAGAAATCACTGAAATAAACAAAGACAAAGGGCAATTCAGTCGCACCAACTTCAAATATTGTTTTAAGTTACAGTTTATAGTGTATAGTACAGTAAAAATGTAATTTGGAATATTTTGACTTAAAAATATCTAGTGCTTCTTTCTTACTTTACCTTTGATGTTACGTGAGTGCTGAACCATAAAAGTCAACTTTGCCTCAAATAATCAGTATCTAGTTAAAGTGACCGAATTCTGTATTTTGAGGAAGCTGGTCAATCTTTGAAAGTCAAATAAAAGCAGAATTATCGCAATGCAGTATCCTGTTTTAAAGATTTTGCTTCAAGAAATAGTTCTTGCTTTCAATGCAACAGCATTTAACAGTCAACGTGTGCTTAGCATTTACATATTTGCTTTACAATAGTCAAGGCATACTCAAAAATTGAGAACATTAGTTCACCATAACTAATAGGTACGTAATCTCGCTTTGAGACGGTCCTATTAATCCTTTAGCTAATGACAAATAACTCATCAATTTGTTGTTCTGTAGTAGGTTCCACTATGCAGAAATTAATAATAGAAATTCCTGACACATTTTCTAGTCCAAAAATAATAGAAAATGAATGACAAAATGATTTTTGTTGAAAATTGTAACTAAATCATTAAAGTGGCTTTTCTTTTATTTGAATTCTTCGCTGCAACAAACCACAAAGCAGCAATTTCTAAAAAGAAGTCCCTACTAACCGGTCAAAAATCTTGAATACGAAAGTTTTAAAATAACCTTTCTTTAAGTTATGTGATTTATAGAATCTTGTACAAATGAAATATAAACTGCAACTCATACATTAGTACTCTAAGTGTAATATCCGTATGAACAGCGGAAATGATAGCTACAGAGAACGCCTTTCAAACGCACCAAGTTACCAGCTTCTTATTTCAAACACATCACAAGCACTCCGGAACAATCTAGACGACAGCCCCCTGGCTAAGGGTCTCAATACCAACCAACCTCCTTCCTTCCTTCCTACATCACAAGCATCAAAAGGAGGGGGAGATAAATTCAACCAGATGTGCAAAGTTCTTATTCTTGATGGATTTAATATAATTTTTTAAGTAATTTTGTTAATATTAAGTATGCACTGTTACTCGACATACCATTTTATTCGTTCCTAGAGCTCCTTATCAAAATACTCCTTTATTATAAATAGACATAGATTCAAATTTTAATTTAGTTTTAGAGTTATGTACAGGGTGTCCAGTGCCAACAATGCCCATTGGATATTTCCTGAACTATCAGTCAGAGACACATAGTTCCAGTTGCAGAAATGCTTTACATTGTATAATAAGTCAATAAATCAATTCCTATAAAAATTACGAAACTTCAATTTTTATACGGTTCCCCGGTCCTATCAGTTATATTTAGAAAAGTTTTCTTTATACAATTTCATGCACAATAAAAAAAAAATTCTCCCTTCTACGACCAAAATTCACCAAGTTATGAAGCAGCAAACATTTTGACTTAAGTCACTTTTCCACGATCAAAAATGTCCCGTTTCGGTAAACCATTTGGGGACCCTATAAATATTAAAATTTTAAATTATAGGTTATAATTTCATTTTCTGGCACAATGCTGAGAAAGAAGCAAAACTAATTTTAGAATACTAATTTTTTAGCAAAGGGTTTTAGTCAGGCTCTATTAAAATCTATCCGGGATCAGACTTGCTAAATCGTTTGCATGTGTAGCCTGCAGATGTGTAACACCGAGTATGCTATGCAAAGTACAGGAAGGCTTTTCTACACGGGTGCATATTTGCACTGTAGCCGAAGGAAGCTATATTTTGAGCAAATGTTCGCTAACAGGATTTGTAATATTATTTTGTTGTTACTTATGCCCTCTGACAACAGCATGCGGTGCCAGATCCCCCAGGAGGGAGGCGATGGGGGGGGACATCTTCTACTTTTAGGGCCCCAGTGGGAGGAAGTCCGACTTTCGCCCGTCGTCCCCTAATTTTGAACCCATTCCAGAAGAGGAACCAACCCCCTGAATTTGGCACCACCAGAGGTATCGTTCAACAACTTGGAGGACATTGGAGTCACGACAGATTTTACGTGCACCAACTCTCATTAGTGTACACGGTCCCACAGCAGTCGAGCCGAGAGGGAGTTGACCCTCCCAAGCACTGGACAAGCCGGATGATGCTTCATTTCCCGCGTTCTTATGGGAATGGAGTTTAGCACCCAGACCACTGCGGGACTAATATTATTTTAAATTTCTAAAATGCATGTATTCGTACTTTAAAATGTTTCATTTTCTAATTAAATGTTTAATGAATTGTTTTATTTTCTTGTTTTTGTATTTTAAGTTATTTAACATCAGTTAATTTAAAATCTCTTTAAAAAATTCTATTTTCAGTGTAAGCTATATTTTTGTGTTAATTTATTGGTTACACATAGTTAAACGTCGATCTTCTTTATTGCAATCTACAATTGTAAAATAGTTGATGAAATCGCTTATAAATATTACAAGGCTCAAAACCATGTAGATTAATTTTTCTCAAATTCATTTTGTATACACCCCTGTTTCGCATCTCGAAAAGCGCTCTAACTTTAAGCTGCTGTAACTCAGTGAAATTTGGTCGTAGAAGGACGATTTTTTTTTTTTTTATTGTACGTGAAATTGTATAAGGAAAATTTTTCTAACAATAACTGATAGGACCGGGGGACCGTATAAAAATTTAAATTTAGTAATTTTTATAGGAATTGCTTTATTGACTTCGATTGTTTCTGATATAATAGATTATGCAATTTAAAGCATTTTTGCAATTGGAACTATGTGTCTATGACTAATAGTTTAGGAAATAGTCATTGGGCTCCGTTAGCACTGGACACCCTGTATATGTATATTAGGGTGAAGCACTCTTATATGGGAAAAAAAATTTTGTTACAGTTTCATATATTTTAGTGATCAAAGTGTGACCCGAGCTTAGAGGATTTTAAAAAGAATTATTTTTTTATTAATATTTTCCTTCTACCCGCGCATTTATTTTGAAAATTTACATTTGTGCTACCATACAGATAAAACTTGAACGAGCATATTCTTTATTAATTCTATTAATTCGCTTATTATTATGAAAAAAAAGCAAGTCAGATAGAACAAATTAATGCTAATTTATTAAAAATATGAGCCACATAACATACACAAGCATACCTAAAATTAGTCAAAGAGACCTTAAAATCACGTTTGGTGTCGAATTTGGGCATCAGTTTTCTTGATGCATTGATTTCATGAGACCTTCTCTGAAATTCTTATTACATACCTGCATAGAAACCTCTGTTAGTATCTTTACTGAACGCTCTACAGCCTGGTTCTACTGCCACGGCAGTCTTAGAAAAGGTATTTTTGTATTTCCTTTTGTTCTATTAGGAGATTGAAATATTGGTTAGGAGGTTGAAAATATTTTTGTTGCCAATCTATAAGGTCTGTGTATGATTTGGCATTGAGCTTAATTTTAGGGATCTCAAAAATAAGAGGGAGCTTTTCAGAATTAGTCGCTTCTCTTGGTTTTAAAATCCTTCTAGCAGCAAGTTCGAATCCTTCTAGTAGCAAGTTCAAACACGAATGTGTGTTTCAGAATTTGAGAGCATCGACAGCAAAATATTCTCAGGATGCGCAAAGAAACTGTTCCGCTCAATGACAGCGTCGACTGCTTTTTTTTTTGTTTAATTGGAAGGTATCAAGAATTGTAAACCAATTTCCAAAAATTTCTAGACCCATCTTTGCATGACAGATGAGTTTTACTTTGAAACCAAACAGGCGCGTAAACTCTAACAACAAACGTGGCAAGATGATTAAGGTTTTCTCGTGGTATACTCGTTTGGTTTACTCCAGAAATATATAGCCTTAATATCCTGTTGTTTTATGTTAACCATCGAGCATGCGACATTTTTCCTGGAGCTCTGTGTGCTAGATCGGGAGGAAAATCGCCACTAATCAAGCTGATGTAATATCATACAAGTAACGTTGGTCAGAACTTAGGTCTTTGATGACATCGGCCTTAATATCCGGCAAAACACTTTCTATCTTTAGGTACCGTAAAATAGGATTTTCTTCACATTTTTCTAGTAATCTTCCAATAGTACCAGAATAGGAACTTGGTCCAGAAGTTGCCCCATCTAAGAATGGAAAAAGGTGGTGTAAAGGCAATTCATTCGTGTGTAAAAGGCATATGATCCATTGTGAAAGTTGATTCAAACGTTCTTCTAACAGCCGTATAGCACCGCCATTTTCCCCTGTGTTTGTTGCTGTTCAATCACAACCAACAGCTGCAGTTTCTTTCAATAAAACGTTTTCAGAAGAGAAGAAAGTCATACATAGCAAGTTCTATGCTCTTGGCCTTTCCAGTACTTCGGACAGCGAAGCCGACATAAACAGAATCAGATTCCTTGATAACAGAAATGTGTTCTTCTACAATAACTTGGCGGTATTTTTTGACTCCCTTTTTAACTACATTTACGGCCCAACATCCGATTAAATACAATCCTCATATTTACAAAACAAAATAAATTTACATCCAATATTTAAATAAAAATTATAGTTTCGAGGGGGAATGTCTTTTTTATGGGTCGCGTTTTTCCCTGCAATCCTATGGACCTCAGCTCTCGTGGAAATGCAGAAGCTCAACTCGCTTTCCAGTGAAAATCTTCAGAAATAGCCACAAATAGTTCCTGTATATTGAATCGTTTTGAAATGTTTGATTACAACTTCATTAAAAAATTCATTCGATTTGTTACTACAAAGCTCCTGAAAGGATCGTGGCCGATAGGTTATACAGTCGACTCAGCCTAATGAATAATCCGGCCTACTGATGCATTGATGCAATTTTGTGGATTGAGACGGTTAGGCGGAAGATTCACATGCACATCCATTTTATGGAAGTAAAATCGAATTGCTTACATTAATTTCATTTCTGTCGGGAAGGGCGTTAGCCCCCTCCGACCCCTTGCCATTAATACGTCCTTGAACCTGCCCTAACTCTGTTCTTTCATTTTGGCATTTAGTTTTCTTTCTATATTTGTTTATTTCTGGATTCATTCAACAAAAAAGACAAACATGTAACATTATTGATAAGGAATGCATTTTTTAAAGGCCATACATAAGTGGGTAGTCCTATACTAAAGTAAGGGTCTGGATACCCCCTCCTCGGAGTTGCGATTTTTCTCAACATAAATATAAAAACTTGCTCGATTTTAATAGCACTGTAGTGCTAATGATGAAGCTGTTTTTTTTTTTTTTTTTTTTTTTTTTTTTTTTTTTTTTTACTTTTGCCTCTCCCGCCGTTTGGACCCTCTCTGAATCTTTTTTTCTGGGTACTGCATTTTCTGTTCCTCTGTGCGTTAAAAGTACTCTCGTCTGTGTCTCTTGCTGCTGTCTTTAAAATACTCATTCAGTTTAGTCTAGGTAATCAGTTGACTAAATAATGCAGGCATGCGACAGCCACTCTAGATTTATATATATTCTTTCAAGGAGTTATCTACAATTGATTTACAGTTCCATAATAGAGCTTCAAAAATTTTCTATCATCAAAAATCAAAAAGAAAAAAAGAAAAAAAAAGAAAGTAAGAAAGAAAGAAAGAAAGAAAGAAAGAATTAGGATATTTATTTTTAGCTTAGCTAGATCTTAGTATGAGGACAAAAACTTTCAAGCTACAAGCGCGAGGCCCGTAAGCCTTTGCTACTTCTGCTATATTGCTAATCCGGCACTGCATGTATCCGTCAACGTCTCCATTTTTTCTATCTCAAATTTCTTAACTTTACGATACTATTAGTTCCTTCAAGTGGCATTTGATTGCTGTGATCATCTGTTGTACCTATAGTCGAGAGAACGAAACTAAACATTTGCACATGGAAACTGGCGAAGAGTAAACACCTGTCATTTTGCCAAAGCGCCAAACACAGTATGAATTTCTGCTTTCTTCCATTTACGCTGTTAGGCAAATTTAACCTTTCTTAATACCAAGCTAGGGATTGGTGCCAAAAAATGTAAGTCTTTGGTAACCCGTTTGTTTACTTTCGTTCTCTCGGTTCCGTGAACAGACTATAGATATGGAATTTTATTCGCTATATGTGAGTAATATGTTCACACCGCGAGAGCTCTTGTTACATTACTTTTTGAATGACCTAAGTAAGGTTTAATAGTAATATTAATAATAATTTTTTTTCCAATGGCCGGTAGCTGCCTTGAAAGGCTTTGGCCACAACTGGCCGGAATCGTTGGCCACTTTATTATGGTGGCACCTAGTAGGTGAACCAACGTCGTCCCCTATGAAGGGACGGACAAATGACAACCACGCTAACCACGCCGGGGATCGAACCCCGACCACCTGGTTTTGAACCCGAAACCGTAGTACGGTGCTTTACCCACCATACAATCCGGTCGGCATAGTAATGATAATAATACATACACAACTTTCAAGGCATTGAGTAATAACAATCCCAATCTAGCATACCGGTTAAGATTTCAGCGGTAATAACTCTGTCTTTCCTGAAATCTTGGGCCACTATAAAAAGATTTTAAGATACTTTGGAGAGGGTGGCAACGCTACTAATGAGACAACGCCTGTTTGATTGTTCATCAATGTTAACCCAAGAAACCTTTCAAAATCCTGATCCCTAATTGGATTCCATACAGTGGATCATTCTTAAAGATCCTTCTGTTTGAAAAGTAAGATTCTGTTAGAAGAGAGGAATGAATTCTGCAACACAGTTTTCAGAAGCGGTGATTTATTCTTCATTTGCGAATATGGCTATTACAGTAAAGTTTTGTTACATTTAATGGTCACGGTGTTTACTCACGTAATAATCGCCATTGCATAATAGCCACACCCCCTTTTTGAAGCAGAAAAAATAGCTTTAGAGTCACACTATTATGTAGTAAATTTTCTTCGCCTAATAATCGCACCTAAACTTTCACCATGAAAAATTGGCAAAAAATGTGCGCTATTGCGCGAATAAACACGGTATATTAAAAATAATAATCTTGCACATGAATGAAAAAGAAAAAAGGCAGAGAAAGAAGTTAGGTCTTTTTAATCTGAATTTAACTAATCTTAGTCAAAAACCTGAAGGTTCACCCAGTTTCAAATTTTTATCGAATTTTATATTCTTGGCGGATGGCTTTCAAACTCTGAACGTGACTTCACTGTTTTTTAAACAATGCAATTTTGAAAATGCTAATATGTACAGCTGCGGAAAAAAAGAGGCCCACTTGCTCTTTATTTGGCCATTATTCGTCGGACTGCAAAGTTATATATACCATTCGTTTGCAAATAACGTATACTTTAATTTTCTAGTAATTTAATTTGCATAAGGGGCCGTCTTCATATTTAATTCTGCATCAACTTCGTTTTTTTTCAATGGCAACATACTACTTTGACTTTATTAAACGAAAGAAAACCTTCAAATTACCCTAAATATAAATTTTCACCAATTTCCTACGATAATTTCCGGAGATATTGCGACTTATTTTTTGCGCGATTTTAAGGGACTTTCTGCAAATTGAGAAACGCTATTTGTAGGTTCCGAACTTTTCGCCTTTCATTAATTTCGCTCGCGAGAGTTAAAAGAAATAAATATTATTTTCACGGAAAATACTGTTTCTAGTCTTAAAGTTTTTTTGTACTAAGAATATCAGGTGTAGAATTTAGAATATTTAGTCAGTGGTTCAAATGACCCGTGAGTCCATAACTTCCTTGGTTCGTACACATGATTTAAAGGAAAAATGCAAAACGACTGCTCACGATTTTGAAAATCTTTCTAATTTTGAAATTGTTATTGAGTATTTCTCTTGAAGGTTCTCTTAGACAGGTGAAATGTTGCCAGGAGTGAGAGGCTGTTCTCTGCTCTTCTGACTACAATCATGAATGTTACTCAGCTACGGTCGAACTTGAAGAATGGTTTCATGATTGAAAATTTATTTGTTTGAATTTCATGTAAAAAACGCAATTACTTTTTTGCCGACCCAATATTATCACTGTGTTTGTTATTTCACATTCTTCATTTAATATTATCGTCTGCAATGTGCAATATTCTTATAAGACTTTTGGCGGTATTTTAATTTATAGTCAGATGAAAATTTAGACAGAAAAACGTGATTTTGAATGTTTGTTGAATGTTTGAGTATGGGAAGTTCAAAGACCTGATGTTTCCAATATTAAAAAAGGTCAAATTCATGCCTGGAATGTTGAGGATGTTAGTTTTTCAGAAATAGGACGTTGTATTGGAAGACATACATCTACTGCATCTAATTCTATACATGGAAAACATTTTATTTGGTGGGATATGGTAGCGGACGCAACAATAGACGCTTTATAGAATCACCATCAAAATGTAAAAACCTCTAATTTATTTGCTTCAAAATTTGATATTTTTTAAATACCGCTATCTTTTACTGTTTTTGCACAAAAGAAATCTAATTTACGTTTATTTTACGCAATTTTCAAAAAATTGTCACTTAATAAATTTATATATGGTCCCTTAACTCAGGAAAATAACACATTTTATTTAATATAAATTAAACTACTGAACGTAAAAATTTGAAATTTTGCACAGCCATGTAAAATCACTTTTTGCATCTATTTCCATCAAAATTTGGCTAGGTTGCTATTCATAATTTTTTAATATTAATTTAATAATTCATAATTCATATTAATATTTTATTAAAAATTATAATAATAGTAAATTATGTTTGGGTCGTTTAGTTCTAATAGTACGAATAAAAGTCAGCTTCTTATTATCAATATTATATGAGATATGAATTAAAGTATGAAAAAATATTTTAACATAGGGGGAGGGGGATTTTGGGTGCTCATAACTCACTCATTTTCAGTTCAAATTTATTGAAAATTGGTATCCGGGGTTAAAATGAGCTAAATTTTTGAAATATGAAGTGAAATCTAGGGGTTGCTATTGGAAAAAAAAAGTTGATGCGAATTTTAATATGGAGACGGCCCCTTATGCAATTTTTATGTATAGCAAATTAAAGTGTACGTCAATCGTAAACGATTGGTATCTGTAACTTTGCTGTGCGACGAACGACGGCTGAATAAAGTACATGTGGGCCTTTTTTCCGCAGCTGTACATTGATTAACTACTCATAAAATTAAATGAAGGGTTCAACTGTCATAACTGAAAACTAAAAAGAAATCTGTAATTTAGGAATTTACAGATTATGTACAGCTTTAAAAAGCTTTTATATAATATATAACATTACTCTGAAGCCAAAGCCTTATTATCGGCAAGACGAATCGGGCAATTTCCCAGGGTCCAAAATTCCAATTTACACTTGTACAAACAAATTTTAATCAATAGCATTTTTTTTTCAATTTATTGTATTTGCTGTATAGTTGATAGAGCATTTCGGCGTCACGCTTGTCTAACATTATATATAATTTGTTTATTTCAGATTACTTGGAACAAAATTTGTGTATGCAGGGGGAAAAAAGTACTTAAGCTTTTCAGAATGTAAGAATCACACACAAAAAATAATAAAAACTTTATATAACACACAAAAATTGTGCTTATGAACAAAATAATAATTTCGGCCGGTACAAAAAATCCGGCCTTCTGCAGTTGTAAAAATGGTCAAGCGTCTACACGAACAGAAAGCCTGGACCTTTTGTACCGGCCGGCCGAAATTATCATTTTGTTGATAAGTATGATATTTGTGTGTTATTATAGACAGTTTTTATTAATTTAATTACCAAACCTCAGTTTTTTTTGAGTGATTTTTTTATACGAATCACTTTTTTAAGGAAAGCGGAACGCGGGAGTGGTGGCTAATAAGGGTCCAGAATAGTGTTATCGGGCTCTGTCTGAAACATTCTATAAATTTATTTTAGGGGGGGGGGGAGTAGGCTTCTACTGGGTGTTGTTGACATTCTATTCTTGTAAGCATGTTTCCAAAATACACAGGTAAATAACACATACATTTTCAGAATAAAGAATTCTGTATTGTATGTATAATTTTTACTCTCGTTTGCTGGATTCTTGTTTTAATTCGCATTTTGATAATATTACTACCAATACAAACAAGTTTTAATCGCTAATAAATCTCACTACCATTAAATCAATTTTTACTTCAAAAAACATATAATTCGCTTTTCCAACCGGTTGAAATTTGGAACAAAATGAAACTACATTCTGCATAAATGGAGATTATATTGACAAACATCGCCATCTAGTAGAAGATATTGACATGAAAATCAGCTAGAGACATTTTTACTTGCTTCTTCAAGCTATACATTGTGAAATAAAACAATTCCTCTCCTTCTTCAAACATTCATCTGGAATGCTTAATGTATCCTAGTATAAAAATTATTATCACATTACTTTTCAAGATATATGCAAAAGTCCTAATAGCAATATGAATTCAACAAAGCAAGTGCTTTTTTTGCACATAAGTATAAAAATTCTATATTGAAGGGGGGGATGTACTAACAGTTTTATTGAACTTTTACACTATTTCAAAACACGAATAATTTAAAAACACAACAATATAAAACTGAAATCTCCTCGCTTATAAGAATTTCCAAAACACTATTATAAGGTTTATTTAATGGAAATTAATTAAGGGTGGCTAAAAAAAAAAAAAAAGGTGACAAAATAACTCACAACATACTTTCTTCCGGTCAGGCTCTGAATATCGCAGGGGCAAGAGGGGCATATGCATCCCCAGCAGTGACGGACGTCGAAGGGGCAGCTCTCCGGTCCCCAGTGGGTAGCGGGGCCCAAATGTATTAAAAATTTTAATTTGCAATTTCAAATTTCTATTTAGATTAATGTTCAAGATTACAGCGAACATCGAGGAGGGAAGTCAAGAAGGGAATGTCTCCCCGCCCCCCCCTCCCCCCCCCAGCCGAAATTTGGACTCTCATTCAGTCTACTGTAAAACATATCTTAGTACAAAGTGAAAAGCTACAGCTTTGGACCAAACCTGTCTTAGTTAAGTGATGCATAGGATTTTTTGTACATAACATTTTTATAGCACCAGCTGCAGTGCCATAGTTTATTTTTTATACCACTTTTTTTTTACGTATTCCTATTATTTCCTCATTGTATTAAAGCTATATCAAGCGATAGTAATAAAAAAATGTGGAATGTTTGTTTAACATGCAACGCCAGAATAAACCAACATTTGTACATTACCAAAATATGTGTAAATGGATGTGTACTACAGTAGAATCTCCCTAAAACGAATTCGCTTGGCTACAGCTAAAAAATTCGCTATAGGGAAAATTTCGTGGTACAGAGATCTTTGCAGTTATTTCAGCGAATATTAGAAACTCTTTAGTTAATTCGATGTTTAAAAGTATTTTATTACAACTTTCAATTAAAAATGAATTAGTATATATAATAAATTTGTTAAACTTTTGTCCTTGTTTTGCATTGAATAAATGAAATGTTCAAAAGTAAAGACAATTCACGAATTTAGAGAATAAAATATGTAGACCACTTGCGTTTATTTTACTTAAAAAATACCGTTATTTTACATTGCTTTGAATTCCGTAACTTTAAATTTTCATTAAAATATTCACATTTTAAAAATACGATAAAAGTAGTGTCAGGCACATTTTCTTACCTTTGTAAACTTCTTTTAACGGTTTCGAATAGTTGTAGCGTTTTGGTATGATGTGATTTTGACTGTGAAGCGTTTTCATGTTTGGAATCAGCTTCACTTCCCTGGCCTTCATTTTTGTATATTTCACTGTTCGAAATCTCTTCATCTGTAGGCTATGAAGCAGTTAAGAGTTCTGTATCCACTTCTAAAACATCGGAGAAGTCGTCTGTTAATCTTCCATTAAACTAGTCCGACGTAAAAATTAGAAACTTTCTTCAAAAGTGATAATAAATCTATATAACAAAGATAAATCTGAAAAAAGATAATCTCTTCGTTATATGAAGAGTATTTTTAATGTTATTTAAGTCTTGGAGTTACGTTCTAATTAAAAATTCCCTTATAGGGAGAAATTCGTTATAGAGAGATTCTACTGTATATCCATACACTCATTTAGATAAAATATACAATATGTAAACTATTATTTCTATGAAGAAAAAGCCTTTTTATTCGCAAAATGTATCGAACCTACGAAATATTATCTTTACATATCTAAATCGTATTGCTTAAAATTAATGTTTGATCAGGGTCTTTTTAGAAATTTCTAGAAGTAAGTAGGAAAATATACATATTTCTGCAATTTCTGCAATCTTCTATCATTATTCATTACACGTGATTTGGGGGGGGGGCGTCAATCAGAAGCTTGGAGCATCTGCCACTGTAGCTCTGCCTAAGTTATGCTTTGTTAATATGGCTTTGAAAACGCGTGTCACTGACCTACCAAAAATTCCACTTGAGAATGGGGCTCCCAATTATCAAAATGAACTATCCTACATTCCTGATTCATTATATTCCAGCCAGAGGTATGCAAATACAGTGCACTCTTGTGTTCAGGTGCAAAGTTTATTGACAAACGATAGTAAATTTGTGTTATAAATGTTTCCAATATTAATCTTCCTGTTGTGTATGTAGTACTACTTTTGTCACTGACGACCTTCAGTTTTATTACAAACTAACTGTACACATTTGTCTGATTTAAAAATAAAGTTGCTGCTTGCAATTTTCTTTCATATTCAGAACTTGACTAAGATAACACGAAGTTCATGGCAGATATCTCTCAGGGGGGCCCCTACATATATATATGACTACGATATAGGCATATGCATTCCCACTTGCATAAAACATATACTAGTTTTTTCGGCGTTTTCTCCGGGTGTGAAAGTTTTGTATCAACGTTCAATAAAAAAAAAAAAAAAAAAAAAAACTTCCCTAACTTAATTGAATGTGCTTATCAGAATCAATTCCCTCTCTCTTTTCATTTCTTGGGTTCTTGACCCCCATGCTTTTCCCTTATGGAACTTGAGATTATTCTTTTTGACATTCTAAATTACTAGCATATTAAATAATTTTTCAGTTTTAAAGTATCTAACTGATTTTCCTTAATATGCAGCTGATTTATCCAGTTTCACTTTCCATACAATTTAAATTCTATATACTTAGTAAAGGGAGCAAAATTTTCTAAGATCCTGTAGCCATCCTTTCTTATTTTAAAATTTAACTCTTGTTTAACTTAGGTGTTCACTCCTATCGTTACAAAACGATAAAAATTTTCTCTGTGGCCAGACTTGTTTACCAATAAATATCTTTGAATGTCTACCGAGTGCAAGGCCGAACCAGAATTCAAGGATCCTTGTTAGAAGGCAACACTGGACACAGAAAGGAATATTAATCCTTGTGTCTTTGCAAATTTGGAAGTGCACAGAATAACCATGACCGGGGGTTTAAGCTGGATGACATTCCCTCCTCGTACGCAACTACTTGAACTTAATGAGGAGTGCAAAATAGGTTTTCATTCTTTCCAATGTCCTGAGTTTGAAGTTAGGAGATGCCACTGATATACGTGTGAAACTCACAGACAATTCGCGTTTTTCAAACAACATACAACAGTGTGCTTTCTTTATTTTTAAAGCGAGCAAGAGCTGCCCCTTCTCTTCTTTTTGTCAGCGTCTATTGAAATTCCTTTTTCTCGAGTAATAATAAATACAGTGAGTCGCCATAACCTTTCCTACTGCACTATGTCGTGGTGAATGAGGAGGACATTTTTATTGATCATTAGCTGCGTGGCCGTTCTTTGCACTGTTGAAACGAACACGATAAGTTCGAATTGATTCCAGTGAAGTGGAATCTAAAAACCGCAAAATTATTTGACTCTTGACGTAAAGTTTGCACCATGAGTACTAACCTGAAATCATTGCAATATCATGACACAAAAAACGATGCCAGTGTCATTCGCGATCAAATAAAATAAAGTTTCACGGCTTGCAGAGAAAACTCCTCACTTTCAAAATATCTTACTTCTTCATCATAGTGTTTTATAAGTTATAGTATTAATGCCTCAGACACTATATGACGTGGCTGACAGTTTTACTTTAAATTTCATAATCATAGGTATGAGTTCATCTTGAAGTGTCAAACGTTCTTTATAAACGTGACATCCGAATAAGGAAATGACAGCTGTTGAGATGGAAAATTGTGTGCGCCGATGTCGTCTGCAAAACCACATGTGCTCAGGGGCAGATTCTTGGTGTTGGGGGCCCTGGGCAAAAGCTTCATCGAAGTCCCCTCTTTCGAAAACTTTTTTCAAAATTTACAAATTTCACTTAAAGAACAATTTGGGGACCCCCATTTTGTTGGGGGCCCGGGTGCTTGCCTCGCCCTGTATGTGCTTTGCTTATTGTAATAAGAAATTGAACTTTAATCGGATTGTTCAGATTCAATTAAAACGAACCGTTGAAAATAAATCCAGTCAACCTTTACTTAGAGAAAAGGGCCTACATTTGTGAATTTGAACGAATGAACGTTTCTTCGTAAAAAGGTAACACTGTGATATAAAGATCATCTATCAAAATAAAGGCCTGAATGCGAATTTTATTATCTGACAAAATTTATAAGGACATTCTGATTGACAGATTTCAAGATGCGACAATTTGAAAATTCATAAATGATACATAATCTTTAATCAGTCGCTTCTTAGTTAATCGGAATCAGAGCATTTACTGAATTCATTCATGGCGTGATTTTTTAAGCTAAAATCTATTAATCTGAATGAATAGCGTGGTTCTAAATTCTAATGCGTGGTTAAACTCGAGACATCACAGTGACGTAAATCTCACTTACCATTTAAATCTCGGTACCACGTTTGAAATTATTATTGCTTTTTGTTCTTCTTTCAAATGCAGAGCTTTCATATTTGTGCTACAAAGACGACGCAACAGAAAATGTAATGGATAAATAACAAAACTTCTACACAGCAGCTAATTGAATTTAAAATGCTGTTTCATTCTAAAATTCGTAGAAAAAAGGATCTTTCTAATAGATGATGGAAATATATTTGGCATTTTTTCGGGAGAAAAGTGCCACAGCTTATACGGGCTGGACTTATTCTGAGTGAAAATCCTGTGTGCGTCGAAAGCACAACACTACATATCTAATGGAATGTTTGGGCAGAAAAAAACAGACTTTTGTAAAATCAAAGTAATTTATTTTATAAATCAACATAAATTAAAGAGGTAGCTACTTGCTACATACAGCACGCCACTCATCCAACAGCGATACCTCGCTTCCCGTTCGTCGCTCCTCCTCTTGAGTTTAATATCATTCTTTTAGAGGTAGCAGTTGTTCATTCCGGGAATTTCTGCTCCATGG
Organism: Cheiracanthium punctorium; assembly: GCA_038373885.1. Lineage (NCBI taxonomy): Eukaryota > Metazoa > Arthropoda > Arachnida > Araneae > Cheiracanthiidae > Cheiracanthium > Cheiracanthium punctorium. The sequence goes on from JAWZYV010007802.1 coordinate 361,911, forward strand.
TTGGTTCTTGGAAGTTTCGGGTAGTTTCTGGTTTCTGGTGTTCAACGTCTGAAAAATACCCAACAATATCAGGGGTTTTAAATTAATCTGAATATTTAAGTAATAACAGCGACTTTCTTTCTTATACAAATCAGAACACTTTAAAATTTATATCTCGAGAACAGGGAAAAAGGAAAATTGATTTATGTGTCAACAAACACCTTTGACTAAGCTCAACACATTGGTTTATTTAGGTTTATTTTCTTATTACAGTGAGGTGTGGTTACTTGGTAAGGCTTGAATTTTATTATTTAACATTTTTGTAAAGCACAGAATTGTCACATCCCGCCACACTCAACTGAAATACTCAAAATGGCATTTAATCGTACTTATATCAGGAGAAGATTTAGTCCAGGGATGTATCAAGCGGGACTATAAAAAGGAGGGTTTCGTCTCGAAGAGCATAAGCCAATCTTTGTCTCATATCGTCTGGTCTTACATGCATCTCGAATTTACTTCGCACTCGTTTTTTAAAAACTCGAAGTCATGGACCTAAAATTTTAGCCATATTGAGAATGACGATTTCGTATGAGTCCGAAATCGTATCCGAAACTACAGTTATCAGGTTAGAGCCGCGCATTCTATTAGTTTCTCATTCTGTTAGCATTTATCGCATGATGCTTAACCATATTTAAAGTGCAATATGAATTAAAATGAATATAAATTAAAAGTGAAAATTTTTTACTATTATTGTTTCTTCTTTAATAAATTATGACATAAAATTCTAATTTTTTAACTAAACAAATGTTATCAGTCAGAGACATAAGGCCAAATTGAAATGAGTTTTACGAATTCACCCCACGGTTATTTCCTTTTATATTTTTCTTTAAAAAATGCATTGCGTTTTAAAGGAGTTGAATGGAAATTATTTCGTGTTCCGTATGCCTTTCCTAAATTTTTTTTTTTTTGTATTATGCCCTCTGACAACCGCATGCGGTGTCAGATCCCCTCAGATAGGGAGGTGATGGGCAGAGGGGGCGCCTTCCATTTTTAGTGTGCGCCAGTAAGAGGAAGTCCAACTTAGCCCGGTGGTTCCCTAATTTTGAACCAATTCCAGAGGAAGGACCAACCCTCTGAAATCGGCACCCCCACAGGTATCTTTTAACAACTTGGGGGACATTGGAGCCACGACGGATTTTACGTGCACCAGCTCCCATTAGCGTACACCGTTCCACAGCAGTCGAGCCGAGAGAGGGAAGTCCCTCCCAAGCACTGGCCAAGCCGGATGCTGCTTCACTTGCCGTGTTCTTATGGGAACGGAGTTTAGCACCCAGACAACTGCGGGACGCTTTTCTCTCATGAAACTAACTACACAGTTCAGAATCCAATAGATAAAAAAATAATACAAAACTAAAATTTTTTGCCTTTGCATTACATTTAGATTTTTTTTCTTTTTCCTTTTTTTCAATGGCTTCAAATGTTTTAAAATCATTCACTAATTTAAATATTTATGGAACGAAGATAAAAAATTTTACTCATATTCACAATATATTTTTCAGGATTGGAGGAGTTCGCTATATAACTGGAATTGTTTAGATAAGTTACACTTAATTTTTTAAGAAAATGCAATTCGAGTGTTGAGGGAGCAATTTCGAAATCTGAAAATGAGAAATATTTTAAAGAATGATTACTGAATTTTACTTATATTTAAAAAAAAAAACCTCATAATTTAAGTAGAGGTTATTTTCGCCTAAGAAGGTATTTTTGAAATTTTTCGGTAAATGCAGAAGAAAATTAGTTGTATTTTCTACTACAGAATTTTTTTTATCATATCCCTGAAAATGTTAACCTAAAGGGGCAATTCCTTACAAGAGCAATATATAAAATACGTAATTAAAATATGTACTATTTGATTTTTATTATTCTTTAACGACGTAAGCAAATATTTTATTTAAAAATTAATACTTCGCATTAAGATCTTTGGTGAATCAATTGTTAGGTACGGCAGCGGAATTAAAGTTAAGCTTCGGGCAACAAACAATTAGGGAACCTTTCAGTTAGGATAAGTACTGCTGTTGGCAAATGAAAGTAGGATTATTTTCATTGATGATAGCTTTCATGTTTACTTTTAATCACAGTTACAGAAAAAGAGGTTTTTTAAAGCTGTACATTTTTTCTGCTACTTTTTGTCGATGGAGTTTTGATTACATATTTTTTTATTTGCTATTGTAAATTCTTTTACCGTGTTTTTATAATTTTATTAAATAGAAATGTTTGGTTTTCATTTCTATTTTCAAGATTCGATTTACATATTTTTCAGTGAATTTGTCTTTTACTGTACAATGTAACTTCATTTTTTTTTCCTTCGCAAATGCCGAAAATTTGTCATTTTCCGCCATTATTAAATAACAACTGACATATTCTGGAATCAAAAATTAAGTTAACAAGCATGTTTTTAACAATAATTCAAAGTTATCACCAGTAAAATTTATAAAATTTGTATTTTACAGATCCAACACAATTACAAATAAATTTTAGAGCTTACCTCAAAATTTCTTCTAAAAAGAAAATAAAATACACTACTGGCCATTAAAATTGCTATACCAAGAATGCGACATGCTACAGACGTGAAATTTAAACGACAGGAAGAAGATGTGATATGCAAATGATTAGCTTTTCAGCGTATTGTGACAAAGCAGGCGCCGGTAGCGACACCTACAATGTGTTTAAATGAGGAAATTGTACACCCGGTTTTCTCACACGCAAATTGAATTTGGACGTTGTTGCCTGGTGAAAAGTTGTGGTCCCTCATGTAAGAAGGAGAAATGCATACCATCATGTTTCTGACTTTGATAAAGGTCGAATTGTAGCGTACCGGGATTGCGGTTTATCCTTTCACAGTATAGGGCTGTAGCATGTTTACTAACACGATGTCACGTCGATCAAGCCTATTGGTTACGTTCCAGTTTTGCACTACCAGCCATCCTGTAGAATAAGCCTGCTATTGGTTAGTCTGCCTTGTTTTGCGTACCAGTGACGTCAGAAGCTAAAACCCTATTGTTGCTCGCATTGGTCGAGCTCCAATCGTGGCTGACGAAATAGACTGGCTCCGGTGGTGAAATATCAAGTGACCCTGGGCGAGTGACGTTCGAATTTTCAATCGCGACAGTTGCGTTACAACTCTGTACTGAAATGTACAGTGTTTATGTTTTTAATCTTTTTGCACACCAAGTTTCTCGTGCTGTGTATTATTTGTTAGAAAAAGATGTTATTTATAATTGTGTTTTCTACAGTTAACATTTGAAAGCTGCGTTCATTTAAAACATTCGTCTACTTTGAGAATTCCTAGGATGTGCAGTGCGTAATCGCGGTAGTTGCTCTGGAAATCTGTTTGTGTTCTGAAATGCTCGGTGTTATGTTTTTAATCTTTGTGCGTACAAAGTTTGTCGTTCTGTGTACTATTATTTGATAGAAAAATATATTATTTTATTGTGTTTCCTACAATTTTTACATTTGAAAGCTGTATTCATTTAAAGCATCCATCTATTTTGATAATGCCTCGTATCTGCAGCGTTTATGGATGTCGGTCGAATTACAGAGGCTGTCAATACATTCGGTTTGGGGTCATTCCATAGTGACTGACGTTACCATTTGACTACATTTGTAACCATTGAAATTCACTAGTGGCTTGAAATATATGTATTTATTTATTTAAATTGATCAAGAGTATCATAAATAAGTACTATACTGTTATCTATTTTCAATATAAGAAGTCTTTTTTTTATTTTATTAAGAGAAATCAAAAAACGTGACTGATATTACACAGAAGAGACATTGAGAAAAATGAATTTTATATAAATTGAGATCCTTTTCGAACTAATAGTATGAGAAGTAAAATAATTTTTTTCTGGTTCAGATTTCAATCTTTATGAAAACATTGGGAATAATACCGTAAGCGGGTGTCGGTTGACTTGGCGACTTTTTTTTGTCGCCAGCGGCTAACCTTGGCGACTTTTTTTTGAGCGCCAAACAAAACATAAACATACGTTGACACATAACTAACAAAATGAACCCCAAACTATAACACACTATCTAAACACATAAAAACATTTTTAGACATATTTCAAATGCAATTATGAACAAAAATCACATAAACAAAGCACTACCTCTGGACTATGGGTACGTCAAAAAATAAATAAACCATAACCTTAATCATATACAAAATGCCAAAATAAGTTTCTGCGCATAATTATACAGCAAAATTTCCCTTAAAACGTTAAAATAACAATTTTAAATTAATATAAAAACATCAAATAAACCAACTACCTCCCCCCCCCACACACACACACAACTCCCCACAAACAACTCAAAAATACATATATTGAATCATATTTAACATGAATAGTGCACGTGATTTCAAGAAAAATATACTGCAAATATTTTCATAAAACGTTAAAAACACTCTTTATAAATAACATAAAACTACTATAATAAACCGACTACTTCCTCCCTCACGTGCTTTTTGCAATTTAATACCTTCAAAACACACAACATTTACACTATTAATCACACTAGAATCAAATCTGATCTCAAACAACTCAAAAATCCTTACATATTTATTCATATTAAACCTAGAAATTGTACGGGAATTCTGTAAATCAGGAGCAAATGCATATCACAAATAAAATTAACCATCCCTCTTAAAACCTTAAAAATTTTTACTTTTTCATCCCAATTCACAAAAAAATAACATAACATACTGAAAACCTTACATAATTATGAAAACATAAGACCATAAATATTCTCAACTATACACTGGTGTACCGTAAAGCAAGGAATAAACATTTAAATAAATAAAAGCACCACATACCTTAAATTTTATTCATGAACAACGTGCGTTCATCTCAAAATAAATCCATCAGAAGCATTCAAATAAGCATAACAACTATACCTCAACACAGTCGCAACATTTTCAAATGTTTGTCGAAATTGACTTGATAAAGAAATAAGAAACAACTCAGCGTATAAACGAACCGATATCATTACAGCTCTACACAAATTACCTACATTTATTATAAAACCAAGAAAAAATTACACTTTTCAAAAATAACCATTATAAAATACAAAACTTCAGCAGACGACACGACACGACTTCCTTCCCGGCGAATTCAAGTTCAGTTATTTTGCCAGTTAAACTCCTTGAAATTCGTTCAACCAATCACATAATTCCTTCCAACAGTATAGTTTCTCATGACATCATAAAACAACACAACTCCGCCGGACGGGTGGCCGAATAGCTAATCTCGATTGGCAACGCTGCCAGGACTGTTTACTACAAATAGTAAGCTTTGGCGACGCATCTCCCTTGGCGATGGATACCCGCTTACGGTATTATCCCCCAAAACATTTTCTTTCATTTAAAAAATTTGATGTAGAAAATATTTTATTCCTGTGACTGATGTTACATTCACCTAAACATGCTATAATTATATATTATTTCCTCTTAAAAACAAAACTACCAAACTTACTTTTTTTTAATTGTATTAATCTATTTTAATCATAGTAAATAAAAAGGGCCTTATTATCGCATGGGCAAATCTGGACTTTGCCCAGGGCTCGAAAGGGTCCCCAATTTCAAAAGTTGTTCTGAAATATATTTTTTATATCAGAACTTTATGAAAAATAAAACAAATTTCATAGATTGGGGCCCCCAAATTCATCGAAACCCGGGGCCCCGTTGGTCATAAACAGGCTCTGTAAATAAATCATAGTAATGCTTATTGTACATTAATAAAATTTAAAAAAATAATGTTGTTAGTGTATTTCACTAAAGGGTGATTCCATGGAACTAGGGACACCAGTGAAAAAAAAAATTATTCTTATAAAGAATAATAGTTTTTTTCTCTATAAAGTAAACATTTGTGAATTTCTATAAAATTATGCTAAAAAGTTGGCAAAACATTTTTACATATAATTTTGTCTTTAGAGGTGTAGAAAGTCAATCTTGTTTTTTAAAAGAAATCAACGGGTATGTATAAAATCTTGTTTTTTATTGAAATTTCGCTCATTTGTGAGAAGAATAGACAAGCGCAAAAATCTTTAACTGCAATATTTGCCTTTAGAACAATTTTGATAAATTAGCCCTAACATTAATGTGACATCTTTCCTAATAACATAAAAAGTTGTAGTTTCATTTGTGAATTTTAAAGTTATAAAGATGTGTAAACGTGTATTATAAAATGTGTGTAATATTAGGCACATTTCTGCTTTTCAATTAGAAAGCTACTTAAAAATATTGGAAAATAGCATTGACTGCTGAAAGACAGAAAACTTGATAAGATAAATTAAAGAATGAAGGAAAATATGAAGATCATAAAAACAAAGCAGAAGCAATGAAGAGCCAAAATAAAGAAGAAATGATCCAGCTAAATTACCTCAGTCAATTCAGAAGAAGGTAAAAAGATTAATTTCTCTTGAAATTGGAGAAAATGTTTGAAAAAAAGTAATCTGAATTGATTGAGGTAATTTAGCTAGGTCATTTCCTTTCTATTAAGTTGTAACGAAAGTTTCCCGCCACCGCAAATATGATCTGCGCAAAAAGTTCGCGTTGGCGTGTTTGCTCATATCTTTCCACACTCTTTTTGGGATTTTTAAAAAAAGAGATTTACTTTAGAACATTGTGCAGTGAAATCTGTAAAAAATATATCCTTATCATTAAGTACAAGGTGTCTCAAATGAAACTAACCGGGTTAAAAACATCATTTACATCCAATTCAATTGCAAAAAGTCAGCTACAGAACGTCAACGAATTATGTGTACAGCTTTGGGTACTACTGTTGTATCATATGACACTGTGAAGGTTTGGAACCTAAAGTTCAAAAGAAGGACTATGACGTACAAGTTCAATCGCTGGGTGCCGCATTAGCTGCGTCAAGCAGATTTGGCGGAAAACTTTCGTTACAACCTGATATTTTGGCTCTTTATTGCTTCTGCTTTGTTTTCTTTTATAATCTTCATATTTCCCCTCATTCTTTAATTCATCGCTCCTCCTTTTCTGTCTTTCTGTAGTAGTCAATGCGATTTTCCCAATATTTTTATGTAGGTCTGTAATTAAAAAACATAAATGTGACTGATGTTACATATTTTTTATAAGTTTAAAATTCATAAATTGAACCAATATTAAATATTCGAAAGACTAATATTAAAGATATCTTCATAAAGGAAGCGAAAATGACTTTTATATTTTTTGGACTAATTTTATTTAAGCAAGAAAAACTTTTATAGAATTTTGTGACTGATGTTACATTAATATTTGGCCTAATTTACAAAAATTGTTTTTAAGATAAATATTGCTGTTAAAGATTTCTGCATTGGTCTAATCTTTTCATATATAAACTAAATTTCAATAAAAAAAATAAGATTTCATTCATGTTTGTTGATTTCTTTCATAAAACAAGATGAACTTCCTACACCTCTTTAGGACAAGAACTCATGTAAAAACAGTAATGTTGCCAAACATTGTGTATAAAACATTTTAAAAGGTGTTGTTAACTTTTTTAGCATCATTTTATAAAAATTCCCTTGTTTTTACTTCATAGGGCAATAAAGTATTATTTTTTATAAGAATTTGTTTTGTTTTTTTTGTCATGTGTCCCTAGTTTCATGGAATCCCTCTTTATCAAAAGGTCCAGAATTAAAACAAAATGGCTAAGAGCCATTCCTACCGAATGACACTTTTGAAATCGACCTCAATATGCTTTAAACATTTCCACGCAAATGAAACTATTCGTGTTGACAAGATAATCTACAACGGTGAGATGAAAGAGTATGCAAATTAAAGGCCTGAACTTTCTGAAAATGCTGTGCTTAGCCGTGCTGTGTTTAGCATTTTTCCGAATACTCCCAAATATTTAACAAACTGTAACAATAGTTGCAGACAACTAGTTTCGAGGATCACGCCTGTAATCTGAAGAGAAATACATTATCCTGTTCATATTACATTTGTGATTGGCCTGAAGAAGATGGATAATTATCAGAAACAATCGATGTACATAAAGGATAACACTAAAGTCACTATTTGTTTTGTAAATTTTAATGATCCGTAATATGTTATTGATTTTGTTATTTTTGAATATTTGGTTTATAACATGTTTATTGATAATGTTAAAGTGTCTCATGTTGATAAAATTTTAAAATGTAATTGTATTGATCCTACAAACATCTTAGAATAAGTAGTTTTTCAAAAATGCAATTGAGAGCAAACTACTGAAATATTATCATAGTCATGTAAAAGTTGGATTATTTTATTTGTACTTAAAAATAACTTATGTACTTCATTAAAAATATTCAGAGATTTCTATTGCTGAGTCATTGTTGCTGATATGCTCCTTAAATCTATTTATATTGCAAACTTGATTTAAGAAAAAAAATGTTTTATCTGATGAGGTTAAATTTTAATTTTATCAAGCTCCTATGGGTATTAGTACTTAAAGTGAAGAAAATATAAGTAATTGCTTTTTTTCAGAATGATAAAAGGTAATTTTTCTTAATCTATTTTGTGTTTTCCTTCCTTCTTTCTTCCTTTCTTTTGTATCAAATTAAGTTATTTTGTTTTTATAGCAACTTTTAGGAAAAGTATTTCTTTCTAAAAATGGGACAATCAACAAATTAAGTAATGTGGGGATATATTCAAGAATGTAGTATCCGGAGATATATTATAGTAATTGAAAGAGAAGTGTTCATTTGATTAGGGAGATTAGATAATCTTTATTCTTAAAAATATGAATGTTTTATCAAAGGTAAGTCTAATTGTTTTAAAGCATTATTTGTGTGCGTATGTATTTCTCTGAGTAAGCGCGAGTGTATCAAAAGAGTAGATCTTCACTCTCTCAGAGTCACGTGACTTCAAAAGTAGGCGTGACCACAAGAGCCTGTCTATTTCTTCAGCCACGAGATCCAATGACTGTTAGCAGAATATGGAATCGATGGTTCAGGGCGGTAATACGGAAGGCCGTGCTGGATGTCAACGGCCCGCTATCCCTAGCAGCCGACAAGACAGGCATGCTACCAGCATGGCCTTAATGGATCGTGCATCCATGTCAAGAGCCCTGAGTAGAGCTGTGGCAAACCATATGTATTCGTCACTGAGATACC